>JAQIUQ010002862.1:0-392500 GCA_030378365.1 Hybognathus amarus | reverse complement strand
AGAGTGGTATAAGCTACATAAAACAGGCAATCCCTTACAAACACTTTATAAACACCTCAGACACTCTTTCTGAACCTGTAATCGTTGCTTATTAGCCTCTAAGACACTCCACAAAGCTACCATGACAGGTTGTCGCCCTAAAATAACACTCACTCTGTAGGGCTTTATCTTCCTCTAAGCACACAAATGTTTTTGTAATGTACTTAAGTTTTGGTTTTCATTTCAGAACAGAATGGTGAAAGACGTAGGCAAGAAATTCTGTAATAGAAAGTAACAATTTAAATCTTTGAGTTGATTTAGCATAAAGCTGAACCATAAACCCTGTATATTGGCTAAAACCTCATGAAACTGTCCAAACCCTGACAGGATTGTTTACTTTAACTTTTCATGGATAAAAAGATAACGAAATTCACCAAGGTTGAATTTATTTTATTTTAAAAAAGGTATATTTTCACTGAATATATTTAAAGTTTATTTTATTCCTGTAATGGTAAAGTTGAATTTTCAGCATCATTACTCCAGTATTCAGCATCACATGATCCTTCAGATCCTTCTAATATTCTGATGTGGTGCTTAAATAACATTTCTTATTATCAATGTTGAAAATGTTCTGCAATGTCCTGTTTGTGGAAATCATGATACTTTTATTTTTATTCAGAATTCAAGACAAAAATAAACATTTTGTAAGATTATAAATGTCTTTACTGTCACTTTTGAATGTAAATTTAATGAATCATAATGAATGAAGAGTATTAATATCTTTATAACAATCTTAAAAAAAAATTTACTGACCCGAAACTTTCGAATGGTGTATGACAATAATAAACACATTATTACAGGGGTTCTCAACTTCAGTCCTTCGCGACCCACTGCTCTGCATATTGTGTATGTCTCCCTTATTTAACACACCTGAATCAGATCCTCAGCTCGTTAGGATAGACTCTATATCCTAACGAGCTGTGGATCTGAATCAGGTGTGTTAAATAAAGGAGACATGCACAATATGCAGAGCAGTGGGTCGCGAGGACTGGAGTTGAGAAGCCCTGCATTATTACTTTGAAGAACCTGTCAAATATACAATTCCAGTTCATCATTACTTGGAAACAGACACCAGCACGCTAAGACTGATCAATCAGAATCAAGTATTTCAACAAGATGTGTAATCATAATAATATTAATATGAGGTGTGTGTGTTTCATGATGCCTGCAGCCAGTTCAAGGTATTCAGTCATCCTTATTGGAGAGACCTCAGGATACACCAATTCTTGGCTTTCCTTGTGCAAGCTTAGCAGTTTAAATCCACTGATAACATGTGCAAAAAAAACAAAAACAGTAGCACTTCATTGCAGTACATCCAGGGGGCGGAGTCGGATACAGATCCTTTCTCTCCTCTCGGACGTCGGACAACCGTAAGGACACCGAGCAAGAATTCTGTTTCGAATCTGCGCCCTGTGTGACTTGTAATTATGAATTGTTTTAATTGTTTTTGAACCGCTTTGGTATTTGAAATGACAATTATAATCACTCGCATTACTGCGTCCCCTGTAGGGGAATCGGTTGTTGTGAGTGCAATTACAAACGTTGCTAGCATTGCTAACAGAATATTAACATGAAAAACATGAAATAAAGTGAGCATTTTCAAGTTCAAATGTTTTTTTTTAATGTAAGTGCCTGGTACTCAGCTAATGCTACCATTACAACAGCTTTCCGGGTGGTGTCCATTTATTTCTCCAGACTTGGACACGCAAAACATAATAGAACGCTTGAAGTGTGGACGTGATGTCATATCCGATGTCCGAGTTCGGTTCGTTGGCTATGATAGAACGCACCATATATGTAAGGTGGGAGGAGTTGGATCTGGATCCGACCCCTCCCCGTGAATTTCATGTTCTTCAGTGAGGACCATCTCAAAAAAAGACACGCACACACACACACACACAACTTGTCCTTGAGCACTTTCTCCTTCTATTTATCCAGTATTTCAGTTTCACTCTCATCTCTCGTCATAGTAAATGAAATGTGAGAGGATTTTATATGTATGTACATAGGCCTATATATATATATATATAATACACAAATTTTAACATTAAATATCAATCTTTAACAAATTCTTTTGAGTAGAGTGTAGTTTATTCATATAGATCAATAATATTTACTTAAGTTAATTTTTTCACTTCAAAGCTTATAATATACATTAATGTTCTTACTTAATAAATAAATAGTAGGTTAGTGTTTAAAATGTAGTAGTGTTGTAACACATTTTTAATGCAGAATCAACCTCCGATATACAGATATTTTAAGATCGATCAACTCATTCTCAATCTCTTATTCTGTCTTTGCTTTCTTGAGCCTCTTCTCTGTGTTTTCCCTCTCTTTTACCCTCCGTTGTTCCTTTAATAAAGCATCCTAATCCTGGATGAATGAATTGGGTTAATGCCGGGGAACAGGTCACATAAACAATATTCTCTCTCTCTCTCTTTCCATCTCACTCTCATGCTCAGAAAGCATGGACTGTTCTTTTAAGCACTGCACACCCGGTTTCATTTGGTAAATTGATTGGGAGATTTGTGTGCTGAATGGAAGATAAAGCCCCATGGGATGAGTGGAGGAGCCGCCACTATTAAAACTGACAGATGTCAAACACGCAAACACCAATCACACGCTAAGGGGCCACAGTGGCATAGCATTACGTTTATTTATTGCTCTTTAAAGAAGGAAACTTGAACGAAGCTTCTTTATTCAACCTCTTAGTCCGTCATTAGCTACTTGTATTAAGAGCTGAGGCACAGCCAAGTATCTCATGTGCAATTTAAAAGGCATTATACAGAGTACTTGACTCTTGTACAACAATTTAATGATTCCAAAGGAAACTCTCGATGAGCAATTCTTAAAGTTATGAGAAAAAAATCATGCTGGAAAATAAATGAGGCAGAATTAGAATTTTTAAACAGTATCGGTGTTAACATTTTATTGGTGGATCTGTTTAATTATGCATGCCACATTCTTGCCCATATGTTCCTCTGCAAGAGTGCGACAGGGGAGGCAGGAATGAAGAACGTGTGTGATGATCCCCTGTTGGGGGAATAAAAAAGGGATAAAATGTAGGAGATGGATTCACTTTCGGAAAATTTGCTGGACTGCCAACTTTAATCCGGGTTTTAATCTGATTCTGAAAAGTATGTTACTGTAAAATGTTAATGTTACACTGCAATATTCTGACATGTATTCATCTACCATTATCATAAACTACCAGTTTTTTTAAAAAAACTACCACCAATCAAAAGTTTGGAGTCAGTAATTGATTTATTAATTAGTGATTAATATAGCAAGGATGAATTAAATGGATCAAAATGACTTTCGGAATGTTACAAAACATTATTTCATAGACATGCTGTTGTTTTTTAATTTCTATATATCAAAAAATACTGAAAATAAAAGAATCATAGTTTCCGCAAAAACAACTGAACAACTGTTTTTAATAAGAAATGTTTTTTTGAGCAGCAAATCTGCAAATTAATGATTTTAAAAGGATCATGTGACGCTGAAGACTAGAGTGATGGCTTATTCAATTAAAATTGAAAAAGTTATTTTAAATTGTAATAATATTTCACAATATTGCTGTTCTTACTGTATTTTTATCAAATAAATGAACCTAGAGAGTTCTTTAAAAACATTATTACAAAGTCCAAACCTTTTAAAGAGTCAAATCTATTCCTGGTTAGTGTATCTTTAAGAAAGTCTCTACAACTATACAGCTTTTTTTTTACCATCATACTGTATAATGAATATTTCTTTTACACAGGTCAAGCTCGAGAGAGGTTTAAGTAACGTCTAACCACTGTGTGTCTCACACACGAACAAACACATATGTGGGCGTAATGTCTACAAGTGGTCGACTTGTAAGCTTAGTTGACCATTGCCACGCCCCTCAGTGTGTTCCTCAGCCAATGGGAGTAAATGATTGGGTGCTTGTGGCATGAATCAAGAAGATTTCACAAAATAAACCAGTGTTATGACTAAACCTTAAGCATTGCACAATCTGAGAGAATTCCCTTTGTGCTCTACAATATGCCTTTGTGCTCTACAATATACCTGTTAGAATAAATTATAGTTGTGAGGATGTTTGTATATAACATGGGTGTTGATAGGTTTGTTTGTTTGAAAATATGCGATAACAAATCTTTTAGACAGTCTGCTCATATTAATGACCAGTGATTTTTACAATGACCTTTTCAGTTATCTGTGGTTAGAAGATATAAATATTTTAATTTAGAACAATTTGTTAATGAATCATCATAATAAAATTGTTTAGACATCACTATGCGAACATGTTTAACTCTACAGAAGAGTAATATCTAGCTGATTAAATATTTAGAGCAGAGCGCAACAAAATGCATCTTCACTCCAGATATTTCCATGACATTCCATTGTTTTTTTACTCTTTTTCATGGTGGAAAAAACTGTTTTAAATTCACAGCTACTTCCAAAATAGCCTGAAATTGCTTTTTCGATCTAAAAGAAGGATATACGTTGACATCCACAATGCTCCTCCATGATATACGATGCTCTGATATTAGCCACTCAAACATTTGTTTCGTACTACCACCAGTAAATGTTCACAATTTTATAGATGCTTTGTGATTGTTGTATTCTACACGCTTATAATAATATATTTATAGCTGGGAGTGCATTAATGGGGCAGATGAGATGGATGAGGAAGGCTGAGAGGAAAAGATGAGAGAGAGAAAAAAAGAGAGAGAGAATCAATTATGTGGAAACAGTGACACACTTCAACTAGACTGATATCTTTAACCTGCTCAAGACAACATGTCCTTATTAAAGCTACAGCACACATTTAAATGCACAAATCAGACTCAGATCTGGTAATTCTCTAACCGCATCGCAGCATTTTTCATTCCTGCTTAACATAAAAGTAGAACAAAGGCTCAAATGCTCAGACGCTAGTTTTACGCCATCACTCTCGTTTTTTCCTCTCCCTCCTCGTCATTTTCTCCCTCTTCTGTATTCTCCTGTATTCTCCTTCATCACTCTCTCCACAGGGTGTCTGGAAGAGGGCGAGGAAAAGACAACAACAAACGACTGCATGTCAGACAGAATGAATGGTAGAAGAGAGAGAGAGAGAAACACCCAAACAGGAGCAGGAAGGCGCTGAGAGGAGAAAAGACTGAATCAGCATCCACCACAGCAAGAGCTGCTGTCTACATCACTGCTTCTCAACTGCTTTGGCTTCAGGCTCAGATTTTATATTAGAATACAGAAGTGGTGACCCAACACAGACCCAAAGTTGCGCATAAGTAAACAAAAATCCAACATTAAATGGTATTAATCTTAAAGGGATAGGCTAGTTCACTTTGAAATACATATTTGATATGTTTTAGCTTACCTCAAGGGCATCCAAGATGTAGGTGTCTTTGTTTTCACTGTGAAGATCTAAACATATTTAGATATATCAAAATCGTCTTCCATTGCGATTTCCTGTATATCTAAATATGTTTAGATCTTCACAGTGAAAAAACTTTCGAAATCTCTGTGTAAACAATGAGTGACGTACACGCGCAAGAGATCACTTACGGCGCTTGCGCAGAGCCGAAGTGCCCATGCCTTCAGATCAGTTGGACGTGGCTGTGTTGAGGTAAAAACTATATAAATACTGTTCGTTTTCTCACACAAACCACTCGTTTCGTGTCTAAGGCCATCAATGTGTACTTACATTTACGAGTCATTAAATCATAGCCTGGATGCCAGCCCGAACTCCGCCCACAATATTTTTTGGTCGAGAAGTTCGATATCTGAATTGAATATCATTGAGGAGTAATTGTGATCTGGCAAGAAACGTTCGGGCCAATCAAATAGCCAGGGCGGGCTTTAAACGATGATGGACACGATGGACAGATGATCTGCCAGGACGTAATCATCACGTTATTAAGAGCGCTTAACTGGCCTTCTATAGATTCCACTGTCGCGTATGTTGTAAAATAAATCGACAGCGCATTCATTTTAATAGACGAACAGACAGAGAACTGCAATTAAGGCATTTGTCGATCGGAAAGATATTTTTGCCGTCCTTCCCACATGATTCGGGAAAAGTGTAACTTATCAGCTGGCTCTGAAGGTCGCTAAGAAGATGGGACGTAATGAAAAGCCTGTGGTCGTTGTGGTTTCTGCTTTGGTTGCACTCATGGAACACTCATTATTTAACTTCTAAAATAAGTAAGTTCTGTAGTTGAAAACTGTATGCAAAGGAGTTGACTTACTGCGTTGCTCTGATTGGTTGTAGGTCTACCGACTATCCAATTGAGTGCAGGGTTTTTTTTTCCAGGTTCGGTTAAGACACCGCCTCATAATCAATGCCCAACCGAGCGGTCTCAGACTCATATTCTCCATTAAATATGAGTATGACGAAGTCAGGCTAATTAAATCATGTTTAACTTTGACTTCTCTGTTCATGCTCTTTGAGGATGACCCCATATACCTCCATAATATGACTGACGGACAACGGTTTGACCTAAAAATATAAAAATTTATAATACTGTGGAAACAAAGACACCTACATCTTGGATGCCCTTGAGGTAAGCTAAAACATATCAAAAATAAATTTCAAAGTGAACTAGCCCTTTAACTACAAATGGATAATTTGTCGTCCTATATTTAGATTAGACTCACAACAGGCTTGAGTTTATAGTTTTTAGTGTTTCTATATGCCTCTTGAACTTTGATAGCACTCTAAACTTTTGACTTTCAAGACAATAATTCAGTAAACAAAGCACGTCCTCCCTGAAAGTAAACCCGTACCAGTATTTAACGTTGTCTGGGTCATATTTTCTTTTAGCTCGTGTGGTTTTGTTTATGATTTCTGAGGATGAGGATGTCAGTCTATTTATACATGGACTCATGATCCTTCAACATCCAACTATAAGTAAATAAAAAATATTTGAACATGGAAATAAAAAAAGAACTTAAGGTTTTGCAACTCAAAATGTACGTTCAATGCCTCCGTTTCTTTTCTGCAAATGTTGCCACCAGATGGTAGTTTACAATATCAAAGCCTAACTTTTAATGATCCAAGCAAATCCCAATGGGTCAAATCAAGTTCCATCCTGTTCCAATTAGATATATCACATTGTCTGTTAAATGGATTTTTGAATGCTGTTTTGTCTTTCAAGATGCAAACACACATTTGTACCTTCACATACACAGCCACTGACATGAAACAGAGCTAGTATGGTCACTATTAAAGTTAAATAGGTTTGACATAATGGAGATATGAGCAAACACGTGAACAAACAAAAAGCACCATCTATACACATAAATCTGGCAAGCAGATCCACTAGAGCTGTCAAACAGCCAGTCATCACTGTCAACACAAGGCTGCGTTAGACTCAGTCTGACATTTATATAACCTGCTTTAACACAAACACAGTGTCTAACCAAATCCAAAAGTCATCACACACGCGGCTGGTCGTGTAGCCTCGTTTGTATAAACTAATGCTAAATATACAAAGAAAGCAGTGTAGCAACTTCAGCCCGGAATTATAGACTAAACAGGATTTTACAGAATGGCGATACGGTCTTTCCGTTTGAAAAAAAAGGCTTCTCCTGTGCTCAAAGACTGACTAGAACACAAGTTGATAGCATTTGAGGGCTGAATGAAGCATCTCGTTCATGAACGAGGAGATGACTCCTAGTAGGTTTGCAATGTAAATGGTTGAACAGACACTCGTCGTCGCCACCTACTGGCACAACAATGTAACTTGCAAGAAAGGGCTAATCCCTTTTTAGAAACAATTAGAAACAATTAGAACAATTAGAAAAGAAACTAATCTTTTTGATGAATGGCATTGCATTACTGTGGAAGCCAATTTCTATGGAAGCTTGTTTCCACCATAGAATGAAAAATAAAAAAGGTAATTGCGACTTCTCACAATTTTGACTTTTTTTCTCACAATTGCGAGATGTAAAGTCAGAATAGCGTGATGTAAAGTCAGAATTGCAAGTTATAAAGTCAGAATTGCTAGATATAAAGTCGCAATTGCGTGATATAAAGTCAGAAATGTGAGATTTAAACTATTCTGAGGGGAAAAAGTTAGTCCTTTTCCCTTAGAATTGGCCTGATAAGTTGACGATCGCGAGTTTATCTCCCACAATTCTGAGAAAAGATGTTAGAATTTCGACATATAAACTTGCAATTATGTGTTATAAAGTCAGAATTGCGAAATGTAAACTCGCAATTGTGAGAAAAAGTCAGAATTGTAAGATAAAAGTTGCACTTCTGTCTTTTTCTCAGAATTGCGACTTTATATCAATTCTGACTTTATATCTCGCAATTCTGACTTTATATCTCGCAATTCTGACTTTATATCTCGCAATTCTGACTTTATATCTCGCAATTCTGACTTTATATCACCCAATTCTGACTTTATATCTCGCAATTCTGACTTTATATCACCCAATTCTGACTTTATATCTCGCAATTCTTCTGACTTTATATCTCACAATTCTGACTTTATATCTCGCAATTCTGACTTTATATCTCGCAATTCTGACTTTATATCTTCGCAATTCTGACTTTATATCTCGCAATTCTGACTTTATATCTCGCAATTCTGACTTTATATCTCGCAATTCTGACTTTATATCTCGCAATTCTTCTGACTTTATATCTCACAATTCTTCTGACTTTATATCTCACAATTCTTCTGACTTTATATCTCGCAATTCTTCTGACTTTATATCTCACAATTCTGACTTTATATCTCGCAATTCTGACTTTATATCTCGCAATTCTGACTTTATATCTCGCAATTCTGACTTTATATCTTCGCAATTCTTTGGACTTTATATCTCGCAATTCTGACTTTATATCTCGCAATTCTGACTTTATATCTCGCAATTCTTTGGACTTTATATCTCGCAATTCTGACTTTATATCTCGCAATTCTTCTGACTTTATATCTCGCAATTCTTCTGACTTTATATCTCGCAATTCTTCTGACTTTATATCTCACAATTCTGACTTTATATCTCGCAATTCTGACTTTATATCTCGCAATTCTGACTTTATATCTCACAATTCTGACTTTATATCTCGCAATTCTTTGGACTTTATATCTCACAATTCTGACTTTATATCTCGCAATTCTGACTTTATATCTTCGCAATTCTGACTTTATATCTCGCAATTCTGACTTTATATCTCGCAATTCTGACTTTATATCTCGCAATTCTGACTTTATATCTCGCAATTCTGACTTTATATCTCGCAATTCTGACTTTATATCACCCAATTCTGACTTTATATCTCGCAATTCTCTGACTTTATATCTCAAAATTCTGACTTTATATCTCGCAATTCTGACTTTATATCTCGCAATTCTGACTTTATATCTCGCAATTCTGACTTTATATCTCGCAATTCTGACTTTATATCTCGCAATTCTTCTGACTTTATATCTCGCAATTCTTCTGACTTTATATCTCACAATTCTGACTTTATATCTCGCAATTCTGACTTTATATCTCGCAATTCTGACTTTATATCTCGCAATTCTGACTTTATATCTCGCAATTCTGACTTTATATCTCGCAATTCTGACTTTATATCACCCAATTCTGACTTTATATCTCGCAATTCTGACTTTATATCACCGCAATTCTGACTTTATATCTTCGCAATTCTTCTGACTTTATATCTCACAATTCTGACTTTATATCTCGCAATTCTGACTTTATATCTCGCAATTCTGACTTTATATCACGCAATTCTGACTTTATATCTCGCAATTCTGACTTTATATCTCGCAATTCTGACTTTATATCTCACAAATTCTGACTTTATATCTCGCAATTCTGACTTTATATCTCGCAATTCTGACTTTATATCACGCAATTCTGACTTTATATCTCGCAATTCTGACTTTATATCACCCAATTCTGACTTTATATCTCACAATTCTGACTTTATATCACGCAATTCTGACTTTATAACATGCAATTCTGACTTTAAATCTCACAATTCTGACTTTATATCTCGCAATTATGACATTATAACACGCAATTGTATGATAAAAAGTCGCAATTATTGCTTTCTTTTTTTATTCAGTGGCAGAAACAAGCTTCCATAAATTACCATCACATACTGTAAGAAACAGAAATTGCTTTGGTAAATCATTAGACAGAATTGTGAGAAAAGTCATAACTGTAACACAAAAAAATATTATTATATTATAATTAAGTTGAAATTATAACATACTAAATAAAAAGTATGACAAAAAAATCTAAATCAAGTCACAAAAAAATGTGCGGCTTATGTCAATTATGTTTGTCATAATTATTACATTATCTCAGAATTATGACTTAGTATCTCATAATTTCATCTTTTTTATGTCATAATTGATGATCATATGTGGTATAAACAGGCTACCAATACATTTCTAGAATTAAAAGTCAAAATGAGAGCATGTACAGACTGACCACCAGATAGTATACATACAGTATGTGTATATTGTCTTTACACTGACTTAATTTACTAAATGCTTGAAAAGTATTTCTTTCTTTAAAATAAACGTAATTTGCGTTGACAAACCTTCATACTGTAACTGAACATATCCTAAACGTAAGAAAATGACTAACAAGAACAGAGACGCTGTTTTTGCCTCAGTCCTGAATAAATCTGAGCTAGTCCATTGCTATTAAACAATCAGAGTTCTTGTGTAGGTGGATTTATTTAGAGAGTGTGTATATTATTTAGATTCTTTTAGAGCATGTGTGTGTGTGTGTGTGTGTAGAGCAGCTCCCAGAACCCAGTCGCCAAGTCTGTCTCACTCTGTCTGCCTCCTGTCTGTCTCTCCCTTTCCGCCTCCACTTTCTCTCTCCCTCTTTCTCTCTCTCTCTCTCTTCATCCCTCACCACTAAACTCGCATACTCTGTCTTTCCCAGCGACGCTCACACACTATGCCTGTCTGGAGTCAGACTCTCTCAGTGTCTCTATGCTGACAATCTCCTCTCTCTCTCTCTCTCTCTCTCTCTCTCTCTCTCTCTCTCTCTCTGCTCGCACCCCCCACCCCCACAGTAATATGAAAAAATGAGAGAATTAAACATGAGCTGCCTTTGAACAGACAGAGAGTGAGCATTTGGTGCAGATGGATTTAATCGTTGCTGTTCTTGCTAAAACAGCAACATAACACGCACACACAAACACACACACACACAAACAGAATCAGAGAGGATAGGTAAATGTGTTTGACATTGACTGAGAGTACGTCTGTAGATTCTGTCAGCTGGAAATGCGAGTATGAAGAACAGGAATATGCATTTGTATGTGTGGAAAGCAGGTCTCGGCTGCAAAACCCTTTCGTTCTCTTAATAAAATACTGATGAGGGCTTGGATTGCTGAATGTCCTCTCTATCTCTGTCTCTCTTTTCTGTCTCCTCTGGGCACAAAGCACAGAAGCTGACACAACAAGGCTTCTTTCTTGCACACACTGAATAAAATTAAAGGAGGCATTTAGTCTAAGACCTCCTTGTCAGTTTCATTACAATAAATCAGAGATATCATTTGTGTCCTTAATATGAACTCTTCAGTAAGGGCTGGGCTGTAAGACATAACCGTAGTTGACGCATCAGGAGACTAGACTAAAATAAGATATAAAATAAAATGTGAGCAATTGGATCCAAAAATTAAACTTTTAAGAGCCAAATGACTTGCTTCAGTTAGCTCACATTTTTTCCTTTAGCTTTTAACAACAAAGAACAGTCACTGAGTGCTATGACAATGAGGTGATACTTTACAATGATTTAAGTTATATTAACTATAGGGTGGTTTTCTAGTTGTATTAATATAAATTAGCTCCAATTTGATGGTACAAACACAATCAGGATGACTTTGACAACATTTAAATATAATTAAATATAAAAAAGTTATATAAATATAAAAAAGTGAATTATAGCTTGTTACCACCTTATTGTTAAACAATAACCAACAGGCCTATTTAGTAAATCATTTTACTTTTCCTTTACAAGACTATCGTTTATAATAAAATACAATAATTTATTTATACACCAAAACTCTAAAGTTTATGAAACTACCAGTCACAGAATTGTTTCATTTCAAATCAGAGATAAAATAAATAAATAAATAATACTCAGGTTTAGTGAGGGAGAGTGTGAATTTTCATTAATCTTTTTGACCAACTTATTTACTTGGATTTGATTTAGAGGAGTCATTAGTTCATCGAATCGTAGTTTTACATGGACTACGTCACACCAAATGACACATGAAATTTCTAAAAGTATTTAAAATGGCACAAACTCCTATTGCTAAAATGTGTTCTTGTGGCAGCAGTGACCTGTTCTCCCTTTGTCTATCCGTCTCGTATTTCTCTCAGACACATTTATGTACAGCTGACCCACTTAGAGCTTTTAAAAATGGTTAAAATCAGTGAACGTGCCCAAGCAGAAGAGAGGCGCAAAACAAGGTTAGACTCTCCACACCCTGCTGGGAAGATCGCTGTGGATGTGTGTGTGTGTGTGTGTGTGTGGTACTGGGATGAAATATTCTCTCCCATGTACGTAGCCAACCCCCCTGCCACTTCAGCCTTGAAGGAAGGACATGGACACACAGACAAACAAGAGAGAAGACAGCGATTCATACATACCAACAGGGCTGAGTGGTGATCAGTGTTGTTATTGTTTACTGAAACTGCGCTAATTGAAATAAAGTTGAGATGAAATAAATTCATTCATTGAATAATTGACTGTTGTAATGGTGGAATAGAAGCTGTCAATGTTCATGAACACATGCTATAAAAATGGTACAATCAATACCCAGTCCTAACATAACCCTTATAAACCGCCCCATACACTCATCTTCAATTGTTTCTCACATAACAATGAGATTAAATGGAGAGCAAATGCTTGTTTTTGCAAGGCATCAACAATACATGCATTTAAACACACTTTAAAAGTTTTAGTCAGACTAAAATAGCAATTTGTCATATACAAACACTCTAGTCGGACTAAAATCATACCAGCCTGATTTTTACAAACTAAACACTAGACGAACTAACACACAATTGTACCACTGCTTTGCAGCATGTTTACACGTTAATCAGACCACAACTAACTTCAGTGATGTGTGCTTGCTCTGAAAGATATTTATTCCTATAAACTTTAATTATGCATTGTGTTATGTACTTGCCCAGAGAGATAAACGCTTTAGCAAAACCCACTGTAGTGCCATTATGCACATGTAAACGTACTTATTTGTGGTCATATAACAAAGTCTGCAATCAAAAGTCTTTTCAAAAACGTAAAGTCTCAACATTCAACATTCAATTCTTCAAAAACCAAATAATCTGAATGTCAACAACTACTTCATTTGTTTCTATTTTTAATATTTCCTAAGGACTTTTAGGATCCGTCAAAGTTGATACAGTAACAGTCCAGACAACACAGTTCCTAACTGAACCCTTTTCAAATCAACTGTTCTCCACTGTGCCTCCTTCTGAACTCAGATTTACTGAGTCACTTTAAAATCACTCTGGCACTAGGGAAACGGCATCAAAACATCTCTAGTCATATGAACCATTCAGCTCAAAGCTACACCTGGGCTTCTCCAGAAAGCACTTAGGCTATGTTTGAACGGAAATGATTCTGAAGAGAAAACGCAAAAGTGGCGTTGCATTATCACTTTTTATTCTGCGTTTAAACGAGCGTTTTGTGTGGGAAATCCGCGTGCATATGATGACGCAAAAGTGTGTGAAATTCAATGTAGTATGCATTCTAGGCAGCTAGGAGTGCATGCTACAACAACACCAAGTCCACGTGCCTGCGTACACCCTTCACTGTTAAGCAAACTTTTGTGTTTTTTTACCCTTTACACGGGAACGCGGCGGTGGAGCATTTTTAAGATTTCCACTCTGGAGGGTGGTTTCACTTTTTTGCATTTTTAAGCCCCAAAAACGTCGCCATGTGAACGAAAGGCACATCCGATAAAATATTTTTAAGTTTTCACCCGCGAGCGTTCTCGTGTAAACAGGGCCTTAGGCCCCGTCCACACTACTGCGTTTTCGTTTTAAAAACGGAAAATTAAAACGAATTTATCTGCGTATCTCCATCCACATTAAAACGACTGAAAACGCGAATCACGTGACCATTCACTAACACTGTGCATGCATGTGCCGGTGTAAACAGTGGCTGACGAATCAGGGAAGGATACATCATGACTGATGACACCCACAAATAGAGCCGAGCGTGAGCCTCTACGTCAGCGTTTCTAAACTCCTCCATTTTGTCAAACGCCCTTCGGAGATTCAAAATGCAAAAACGAAAACGCACTAGTGTGGATGGGGCCTCAACGCGCACTCACACACACCTATCATTAAGAGGACTCTAGGCATAATGGATTTTATACTGTACAAACTGTATATTCTACCCCCTACACTAACTCTACCCCTAAACCTACACATCACAAAAAACTTTCTGCATTTTTTTTAAATGTCTTTAAGGCCTTTTTCATTACAAGGACTCAGGAAATGTCCTCATAAACCACATTTATGTTGTTACACCAGTGTAATACCCATGTCATTATACAAATTTGTGTCCTCATAAATCATTTGCATGCGCACATGATCACAACGCACATGCGCATAGCACACACACCTCTAGGGTTATCCAATCTGTCACACCAAGTCACAGAGGAGAGCAAAAAGGGGGAGAAAAGAAGCACAAAGAGAAAGACTGAAACAAAGAATTTGTCACTAGATGTCGAAAAGGCAAGTAGAGAAAGGGATAAAAGGTTTTTTTTCCACATCTAGATAACTGGAACTGACTACAAACAGACATTAAGATGAGGAGAAAATGTGTGTGTTCTATAATCTCACACAAATATGTAATTTAATTTCTTATTTCTCAATATTTAACCCTGCCACTCTCTACTCTCTCTGTTGCTTCTAAGTGGTTTACAATTATTATTTATGGGCTTTTTACAATAAACAAATCACTCTGAAGTTTATTTCTTTCTCTAATTGAGGAGTGTCAGCAAGGTTACAAAGATAAAAAAGACAATCTCACTTCTGCTTTTGAACACACAGGCAAACAGACTTCCTCCACAAACTGTAAGCATGACAGAGAGAGAAGAGAGAGAGAGAGAGGTTCCGTAGGAGGAGGAATTCCCACTTGAGTCAACGACTATATGAGAAAGCTATACTCCAGATGGGAAAATACCTGTGTTGCTGTTGGGTTCTTGTGAATCATGAGTCTTGATAATAATCAAACTTTTGTTTTCTACTTGTTTGTGCTCCTAAACGAAATAGAGTTCCAGTTCATATAAGAAGCGTCACAAAGTTTTACCAAACCGAACCAATACCAAACACTTTCCTAAGCATTTCTTGTTTATTATATATGTTTATTACATTATATACACCCACATAAAACAAGCTAAATACACAAATAATTGAATATTTGTTATATAAATAAATTACATTCAATTAATTATAAACGCAAACTATGCAACTTGAATCAACCAATAACTTTTTATTCAGAATTCCCACTATTAAAAAATGACTAAGATATGTACACACATCTAAAAAAAAATTACTGCGAGATGAGTAGTTACATTGAATAAAACTGTGTGTGTGTGTGGTCTTGGTAAACCCTACGCTATGGGGACAAACTGTTAAAAAAAACAGCTTATAAATAGGGCTGTGCAAAAATTAATTGCGATTAATCGCATCCAAAATAAAAGTCTGTGTTTACATAATATATTTGTGTGTGCTGTATATAATTATTTTGTATATATAAAAACACACACATGGATGTATATATTTAAGAAAATGTGTTATTCATATATAAAATATTTATATTAATATAATATAGATTATGTATGTATTTATATACAGAATTTAAGCGCAAATAATTCTTAAATATATACATGCATGCATAGGTATTTATATATACAAAATAATTATATACAGCACACACAAATATATTATGTAAAAACAGACTTTTATTTTGGATGCGATTAATCGCAATTAATTTTTGCACAGCCCTACTTATAAATTAAACTAAGTGATGTTTTTTTTGCTGAACGTTTTCTGTGAAAGGTAGGTTTAGGGGATATAATGTACAGTTTGAACAGTTTAAAAAAAAAAAAGAATCACAATTTCTATAGAATGCCCTCATAAAACAAAAACCCAACCTGTGTGTGTATGTGTGTGTGAGAGAGAGAAAGAGCCAGTCAGTTTAGGGGATACAAGGTTTGAGTCCCTCTTTAGTTTGCAACCATGCATGCCAAGACACTAAAGAAACTGGCCCCCTTTTCTCTTTCTTCCTCAAATCTCCCTCTCCTCTAAAATTCATTATCTTTTATTGGTGTGATGAAAGAGGACTACTGGGCTCAAAGAGGGAGACTCTGTCTTCAAACAGACGCCACGCAGGGAGACAGAATGCACAGCGGTACTTTGAAACTCTATAGGCACACACATTTACACACACTGTCTTTCTCTCTTTAGCGTGGACACACACACTCGCAAAGTCTTTTCTCTTGACTGCGTAAACAAACTCACACAAACTCTCTCACTTCAGAGCAAACAAATAGTTTTCTCTCAGTTAGCACAAAACAAAACTTTAATTGTGCCTCTTTTTCTTCTCTTTCTTTCCATCAAAATACAAAAACTAAAATCATCAGACATCAAACACTAACAAGACAAGTATAAAAACAGTAATTTCAGCCCTATCCTAATTAAATGAGATGGGCTGAGCATGCTGGGCTGCTACTCGTTATACAAAGACTCACATTCCTACACTCTATGTTCAGCTGTCCATTCAATTAACCTTTGGAGCTTCCTAAATGCCCCCTTATACACACAGAGTTGGAACACCCACTCCCCTCTCTTCCCATGGCACACACCACAGGGTGCCACTCCACCTTTTAGAAACAGTCTATGAAGTGAGCACACCCAAAGCTCCACAAGCTAATGGAAAAACACAGGACTGTACTTCCCCCATCTTATATCTTGGGATTTTTAATAATGTAATTCTAGAAGCCCTGACTAAAACATCTTTTGTCTCTTTTCCAATGCACCAAATCGTCTGTCAAAATTTTTTAGACACATTGCAGTCTGTGAAAATAACAACTACAGAAGTCATCCATTGCCAGCACTTAAAGGAGTAGTTCACTTAAAAAAAAGAAGATTTTGCTGATAATTTACTCTCCCCCATGTCATCTAAGATGTCCATGTCTTTCTTCAGTTAAAAAAGAAATTAAGGTTTTTGATGAAAACATTCCAGGATTTTTTTAACACTCCATATAATGCACTTTACTGGTAACCAAACGGTCCAAGGTCCAAAAAGACTGTTCAAAGGGCTTTAAACGATTCCAGACGACAAATAAGGGTCTTATCAAGCGAAACGATCGCTCATTTAAAAAAAAAAAAGTTTAAGTTTTATAAGCTCAAATGGTCGCCTTGCTCTGTTCTGTGATGCGCGTTCGTGACCCTCCTGTTGGAACTCGTGCATCGAAATGAACGAAATCTTTCCGAGTCAATTCGTTAATTTCGTTCTTTGAAAAAACTTTCATAAAAAACCTCAATTTCTTTTCGACTGAAGAAAGAATGACATGGATATCTTGGATGAGTAAATTATCAGCAAAAGTTTTTTAAAAGTGAACTACTTTAAAGGTAAAGTGTGTCAGTTCTACACTGTTAAGAGGCACACAATAGTCTCATTCCACCCTGCTCCTGTAGTTTTGCCCAAAACTCACTCAACAGACAGAAAATGATATGGTGGATAACTCGTACAAAAAGAGTAGCTAATGTTTTGAAATCATTTAAGAGCTACAAAGTTTACAGCTTGGAAAGTCAACTCAAAAACAGCTTAATTTAATTTGTTCTGTACATTAACCTGGGATAGAAAGAGAAAATATTTTAACAGTGAAAAATGTTATCTGTTAAATCTTTATTCAATGTTTTCCCTCGATTTTTTAACACACATTGGGAAACCACAAATCCTCAAGGTTATAATAACCCAAAAGCTCATACTAAAAGTTGACTTTAATACAACCTGTCTGATATTATTTGTGAAATATGTTTTGAAATATATGACAATCCACACATCAGTTTAACAAGGAAGTGATGGTACTCACATCTCTGCAGTGAGGCACGATACCACCAGTCGGCATCCCCCTTTGCATGCGCTGTGGCAGAAGATGTCCATGTCCTGTGGCCGATGTGGGTGTTGTGGGCTGCATGCTAGCATTACGGTATCCTCCCACGGCTGAGAGGACCCAGTTTGGCCACAGAGGGATCGGGGTCAAAATGTCGTAATGGCTTGGTGTTATTGAAGGAGTACGGTTCTGTACCCATTCCAGCTGTGGAGGTCTTGTTTAGTTGCAGCTGTGAGGGTTTTCCCTGCGCCTGCATGAGAAGCTTGAGGCTACTGGGTGGTGGCTGGTTGGATGTGATGGCCTTGAACAGCTGACTAGACATTACAGGTGCTTGATTATTTTGTGAGTTAAAAAGATGTCCTTGTGTGGGAGGTTGTGTTCCTGGTTGACATTGCCCAGCTGGGCTCGGATGTTTATCTGGTCTGTAAGGAGGTGATGGTCGAGTGTTGTTTGATGTTGGGGCCACGCCAGGAAGATAACTTGCCTGAGAACCTTGGATTGCAGTGCCTGAAACTCCTGGTGGGGCATTTCCAAGACAGAAGGCTGTTCTGGGGGCTAAAAGGGGGCTGAGCAATTGCTGGGCTGGCAAGCTTTTCTGGCCTGTAGGGTGGTGAAGGTCCGGTGGATGGGGCTGGAGCCATGCTAGAGATTAGAGAGCTCTGGGGGCTCTGAATATTACCTGCTGGGCTGAAGGGCTGCTGATGAGGGGATGAGTTAGGCAGTTTATCCCCTGGTCGGTAGGGTGGAGAGGGACCAGCCCAGGAAGTACTCTGCTGGCCCAATCCAGACAACCCTGACTGTGTAGGTGGGGGTCCCGCACTGTTGTTAGAATGGTGCTTACTATTCGAAGCCATTTGCTGAAGCTGTTGGGCCCGGGACACCTCATGCCAGTTGGACCCAGCACGACTTGATAGGGCGGCAGAAAGCATGGGTGATCGTGCTTGATTTTGCCCTTGTGAGGAGGACGACGATAGGGGTGATGCTGAGAGTGGAGACGGAACAGGTTTGGAAGGGTGTGGTAGCGTATATGGTGCTCCAGCAGGACTTGGACCCACTTGGGGGGAACCAGCTTGAGAGAATCCAGGGGATTGAGTGAGGTGGGCCTCCAGGTGCGACTGTCTCTGTGGGGATCGTTTAGGGGTGCCGTTACCTTCAGGGTGGACAAAACCTCCAGCGCTACTTGCCTGGTCATCACTTTCTTTTCCTAAGATCTTGTCAATGTCAAGCTCTGGTAAAGTGGGATCAGGATTCTTTGTAAGTTCATCTAAAATCTCCTGCAGTTCCTGTTCCACTGAAGGTGTGGCAGAACTCCCATTTGGGTTAAAGCCCCCTGAGGCTCCCCCAGTCCCCGGAGTTGATCCAGGACTAGTGTTCGGGGTACGGAATACGGAGAGCCCAAATTGTTGTTGTTACTGTTCAGTCGGTTATCTTCCAGAACACCCCCCTGGTTGCCCATCCCAGAGGGGAATGGGGGCTGAGGGTAGCTGGGGCCCATTGCCAGGGTGACATCCTCCAGACATAGTCGCTTGCCACCTCCCTGGGTCATAGACGTGTCAGAGACCCCGTTTAGCGATGCAGAACTCTCGACGGCCCCAGTCAATTTCCTCTTCAGGGATCCAGGCAGCTGTTGAGAAACAGAAAGACACAGGCTTGTTATCACTGCAAGTTGCTTTTTTTATTACATTCGCTCACATTTCTCAAGTATATATGTAGGTTTTTTGGCAACAACGTAATTGTGTTACTATGAGCCAACTGGTCTGTTACTGCCCACAAATGGTCCGTAGGGATCTCAGGGCACTATCTTTCAAACATAACCAGTATGAGTAGCTGGAATGAGAGTAGTGGATATTAGTCCCAGTGCAGCTAGAAATCCTGTGTGTTTCATGCCACTTTTAACCTTATAGAAGATTGAGAAAGAGAGAGAGACGAATGAAGAGAGACCTCCTAAGAAACAGATTCTTGATGGGATGAATAATTTACTGTAACATTCCAGCTGCAGAAGAATGTGCAGTATTTTTTCATTTTCTTCTGCATTCTCTCTATTTTATGTGGATTCTGACACCATTATCCATTTTAAAGCTCTTTCTAAGACTCGTGAAAGCCATTGGGGAAGCCATTACAGAATATTGCCTTGTACATATCATATAGAAAAACATTCTTGACAGCTCCCTACATTGTATCCGCTTAGATACGATACGATACAGGAATAAATAAACACTACACCTCACGCCCTTCCCAAGAAGCTGGCTTGTGGACACTGCTAGTTCACTTCCTACAAAAGCACTCTTTCCTCCTTTCTCTTCCTTCATCCCCCCATTCCCCACCCCCTTTTTATCTAGGAGGTTTTCCCACATAGATTCCTCTCCGTCTAGAACAATGGAACTCTGGAGACACACCTTCCCCAGCATCGCCAAGCTGTCTGCGCAGTCCACCCTGCCGTGCGTATGTGTGTCTATGTTTGAAAAAGAGACAGTGTGAACACGTGACGTAAAGGAAGAGTGTCTGTGCATGTGTAACAGAATATGAATTAATGCAGCCTTCATTTTAGAGCCTGTATTCTCACTCACACACACGCACACACACAATCCTCTCTCTAATGGATGCCAATTTCATCCTGAGTAAACACATCAATACAGACACATCGACTGTCTCTCTCCCTTTCTCCCTCTCTCTGCTGGAGGGACGCCTTTCATTCGGTAGCGATCGGATTTGTCCCATTATGACTGACACAACCATCTGTCAGCACAGAGAAAGCTGGCAAAAGAGAGAGAGAGGGAGCAGACCTATCATCCACACTGCTGTGCATATTCCTCATAATTATGGCTGGTAAGGCATACATCTGATTGCATTGTTCTGATTCTCATTAAAGCTACACTGCTTACACAACACACACACACCGAATAACACACAATCAAACATGCATTTACACAGGATGCTAAACAAACAGAATGGTATAGTAATGAGAGGGGATTAATAAATTAGTGCAGTCTGAGTGTGTGTAATGGTAGATGTCAATAATTGGGATGATGGATTTGTTGGGTATTGAGATTAAAATAAAAGTCATCAAATAGTACCTGAAACCAGTGTCAATTAGCACAATGCCCAGAACAAATACTACCGCCACCACCACCGAAACCAAAAATTGACATTTTAGGATTACACGACACAACAGATCACCACTAGTACAGTGTAACCAATAAACACCAACAAAAAATACTAAAATGCACACTGGTATGTTTATTGGACATGATACCAAAACCATGATTGACATCAGCTGATGTGAATGACATTTGGTATTGTTAGCAATTATCGCATGTGCATTCTTCCATCAATGCATACTGTACAAATTCTAACAGAGTTCCCTGATTAACTTATTCAGAAGCACAGGCAACACCGCAACAGAACCTACAGCAACACCAGTTTAGTTCGAATTTAAAAGAATTGATTCATTTTGATTCTCCAAAGTTTTGTTCATTTGTTCAGTAGTGAATCAATAACATACAGCTCAACCAGTTTAGTCTGATTCCCAAACAAATGGCAATAAGCAGTTGGTTCTTTCTAACAAATCCAACACATACAGCACAACCACAACAGCACAACAACATAAATCGTTGCTTAAAGGGTTAGTTCACCCAAAAATGAAAATTCTGTCAGTATTTACTCACCCTCATGTTGTTCCAACCCCATAAGACCATCGTTCATCTTCGGAACACGGATTAAGATATTTTTGATTAAATCTGAGAGCTGAATCACTCCTGCAAAGTAGTCCATAGGCTTCATGAGGGATTGAAACTTGCTGGCCTCGAAAAGTTATTAAAGACATCGTTAAAATAGTCCAAGTGACTACAGTGGCTCAATCTTAAGTTTATCAAATAGCGAGAAAACTTTTGTGCGCAAAAAACCTAAAATAACGACTTTATTTCAACTATTAATTTGCTTCTCTCTCTGCCTCGAGTCAGGTTACTAGTTTAATAGCGTAAGCTTCTGTTTTTGTACGTCACACGCATCACACACATGACCAGCGTCGGCCAATAGTGAGCCTACGTGTGACGTAGCTCTACGCTATCACACTACATTAACTGACTAGAGGCCCACAGAGAAGGAAATGAATAGTTGAAATAAAGTCGCTATTTTTGTATGTTTCGCGCACAAAATATTCTTGTCGAGTTGATAAACTTAAGATTCATTCATTCCCTCAGGAAACCTATGGACTAGTACGCAGGAGTGATTCAGCTCTCAGATTGAATACAAAATGTCTTAAGTCGTGTTCCGAAGATGAACGAAGGTCTTATGGGGTTGGAACAACATGAGGGTGAGTGAATATGACAGAATTTTCATTTTTGGTGACAAACCCTTCAGCGACCACAGTCGAATGCATTTTTGGAAAGATTAACTAGTTAATTTTTCCAAAAATGCAATGTACTGTAGTATATACATATATATATATATATATATATATATATATATATATATATATATATATATATATATATATATATATATATATATCTGCTTATAATTAAAAAGTCCATGGAAAATTATTATTGGCACTACTACTTAATGATCTTCTTGCACTCAAACTACTCAGTATACTCATTTCTGCATGTCCTTCGTTATGTTGTACTATGATATCTGTCTCTTCATTCCTCTTGAGTCTCAGACCTGGCTGTCATGTCCACACACACACACAGCTTTCCATGACGGCTGCTATCGATCAACCTCTGCAACTGCTGATTATTCAACCATGGTGTCCCTGTCTGTGCAGTCATCTGAAACGAATCAATGATTCAGAAGCTTTTGGCCTCTTCACAGATGCCAAGACAAAGTTATGGAATCTTTGACACGTTATTATTTTAAATGAATCACTCAGTAATTCACACAGAGGCAAAATGATTGATTTATAAAAAGTTAGTTTAACCAACAGCTTCAACCACGACCATTTACCAGATTTCACAGACCAAAAATCTAAATGTATTCTGTTATTTTATAACATTCATCATTAAGGAATATGCAGTGACTAATTAGATTTTTTTTTATTTAACTCATTGAACATTGCTGGCTCCAAAAATATCCACTTTTAGTTTGAGGGAGCAGGAGGTTATCTGAACAATGAATAAGAGGAAGATTTTGAGAAAAGCTTCGTACATTTCACTGTACAACAAGGGTAATTAAGGACAGTCCCTCTTGTTAGAGAACACAGAAACAGGATGAGTGTGTGTGTGTAGAGAGAAGATAGAGATACAGAGTAGGGAAGGGAGAGGGGTTTGTGCCAAGAGAAATAAAATGGGAGGGGTCTGGAGACACTTTTTGCACATGAACAGAGTTTCGTCTCATAGACCAACATAAACAGGCCTAATGTGTGTGTGTGTATGTGTATGTGTGCCAGAAAACACAGTCAACCTCTCATTCGCTCACCAAGACAAACACTGTTGAAGAGATAGGCAGAGGTACAGATCCCTGTGGGGAAATTAAACCCACAAATGTCATTGTTTAGTCAACTTTATTTCTTCTGTGGAACACAAAAGATGACTTTTTGACGAATATCCTGACCATACATTTCAATATAACAAAAAAGTGCATCAGATTTGTGTGAGAAACAGACTGTTTAAGTTGTTTTTCACTGAAAATTGTGTTATCTGCACTTATGGGCACTTATCTTGGCACTTCATTGAGATTTCATGAGAGCAGCAGCAAGATCAGATTTGTGACCAAATTGTTCTTCTGAGTCCGATATTTTAATGAATCATTTGATGCAGTTCACATCACATTCGCGACCATAGTGGTTAACAGCTCAATGGAGAGGACCATTATCTGTGAATATTCAAAAAAAAAAAAAATCTCAGTATTTTCTTCACCAAACTCCTATCACATGACTTGAAATATAGGCCATGTACAATATGGATCACTTAATGCAAACGTTTTTTTTTTTTTTTTTTGTCATTTTGTAGCTTAAAATCCCCAGTTCTCATTCATTTCTGGGCTTTTACGTCTATCGTTCAAAAATTTGTGGTTGGTGAAAAAAAAGAAAAAAAAAGTTTATTATGGTTTCATAGTTTTATTTATTTGATCAAAAACACAGAAAACTGTAATATTGTAAAATATTATTACAATGTAAAAATATAGTTAATATATTTTAAAATGTTTTATTAAAAAAATACATCTTAAAAACATTTAAAATAAATGTAAAATTGATTCCTGTGATGGCAAAGCTGAATTTTCAACATCATTACCCGAGTCTTCAATGTCGCATGATCCTTCAGAAATAATTTTAATATGCTGATTTGGTGCTCAAAGAAATATGTCTTAATATTTTCAATGTTGAAAAACGTAATATATGCCGAAATACATTATTTTAAGTAGCATAAAGACTAATTGTTCAAAAGAACAGCATTTATTTATATTTAGTAACAATTTTAACATGTCTTAAAAGTTGCTGCTGGAGACTAACAAACAACTCTTGCTTGTATACTTGTGTACTGTGTGTTCATTTTGATTCGTTTGTCATCTTCCGCTTTTTTCCACAAAACATTCTTTTGCTTAGCTTCAGCTACTTGCGTTGAGTTTTTGTGAATTTTAAGGGCGGAGCAACGAAGGGAGGAGTGTGTTTGTTTGGGCTGACTTCAAATATCAACAGTGTTTCTCAGAAATCACTTACTGCACCTCTGTCAATAACATTTCAGTAACAAATGAGAGGATTTTCATTCGGAACTTTGACATTTTAAGCTTACACTGTTCTGCGAAGTGTAAAAAGTCCCAAATACTCAGGGAGCAAAAGCAGACTTTTAGCATCCAAGTTAACAAGCGTTTTAAAGGAAAGAGAGGTGAAACAGGGTGAAAGAAAACCCCTCCTTTCTGAATAAGCCATCTCAAAGAAATCAGTGTGCATTTGTGACAGGGAGGGGAAAGGAAAACAAGCGACTTCCCAGCGCAAGTAAACGAATTTGTGCATATTTATACACAGGCGAACAAGAGAGCAAACTTACACGTGCACAGCTATGCACAGACCCGCATGCCACACAGAGGTAGTGGCCCTGCTGAGATTAAAAGAGCAAGCTTTCTTCATTTATCTCTTTCCCCACTGAACTATTTCTCTCTTCTCCCCTCCCTCCTTCCCTGTGGCATGTAATGGTATGCCAATCATCATTACTGTTTCCATTGTTGTGCCCTTAATTACCGCTGCCTCTGCGATGCCACTGTCATCTAGATATGCTAATAAACAAAGAATAGCCCGCCAGCCATGCGCCACTGCGCTGCAGTGTGAGCGTGCGCCGTGTATGTGTGTGTGTGTGTGTTGGTGCTTCTGCTCGGCTCTGGTTTCTCCCTTTAACTCTGTCTTTTGCAGCACAAACATAAACACTCATCTTGTACACACACAAACAAGATGACCTTGCAAATAAGCATTTGTTCAGATAGATAAATGTTAACCAAGAACTAACTATTTTTGTTACTATATTAATGATAGTTTGCCAAATAAAGTGTTAAATCCGTTTACGTTCATGCATTCATCAGATGCTATTGTCTAAGATGTACATTTGATCAAAACTGAACTTGTGATATTGCTAGCGCCATGCACTGCCTGAGTTGAAGTAGTCTACATAAACTTGAAATGCAAATATCTTCCAATCAATAAAACTAGTCAACTACAATAGACGTAATGAAAAGTAGATATCTCTGTTATATTTGACACATGAAGCTGGAAATACAATACAGCTTGATTAGTAATTCATCTCAACAAAGAGAAATAAATCCAACTCTCCGCAAATAAACGGAAGTTTCACATAAAATGGATCACGCTGATTTCGTTCAAGCTTTTTTAAAAAGGAGGCAAAATGAGTAAAATGTCATTTTGTTCTACGTTGTGGATAATAAAACTCAGCAAACATAATATGAAAATCATAATGGAACTGTGAAACTTTTATTTGCAGGATTCTTTGATGAATAGAACGTTTAAAAGAATGGAATTTAGTTGAAACAACAAAAAAATTTTAAAGTTACAAAAGTTTTAAGTTTTATTTAATTGCTGTATAAAAGCATTTAATTTATTTCCCATAGGCATATTTAAACTCTATATTGCCAAAGTATGTATCTAAAGGGATAAGGATGCACCCATATGAACATTTTGGCTGATTCTAATAACCAGATAACTCTAATAACCGATATATTGGCCAATAAATCTAAATCCAAATCCATAAAAAATTATTGTTGGTTTAACTTAAAAAAGTAAGTAACCTGGTTGCTTTCAAATTTTAAGTTTATTGAACTGGAAAAAGTGAGTTAATACAATGAAGGAGATTAATTTAATCATCAGAAACTCAAATTAATAAGTTATCTCAACTAAATAAATTATTTAAGTTGATTTGACAAAAGAAAAAAAATGTTGTGAATACAAATGTTGAAAATATTTTTTTTACAGTGTATATAATGTTTGAGAGCCTGATTACAAAAACAAAACTCTCACCATTAAAATCCATGTCCCAAGCACACACTTATAAGTATTATAATTGTATTCTTTGTGCTATAATTGTAATATAAATGTATTCATACTAGCTTGAATCATACTTCATATTTTTTATAGGCTTTAATATATATATGCCAAAATCATCAGGCCGATAACTATCAAATATCGGCCAATACCAACCAATATGGTGGCCGGTATAGCTTGCATCCCTAAAGGGAAATACCTAACAATCTCATTTTAGCAGACATTTTCTCACCCAAAGTGACTATCAGCACATTTATTGCAGGGATTCTTCCCTCCAGAGCAGCCCAGGGTTATGTGCCCTCGCTCAAGGGCACACTGGCGATGAGGGATCCCAGTAATTCTGCAGTTCATGAACCACTAACCGACTGATTACTAGCCCTGATCTTCAATCTCTAAGCTACCAACACCCCCATTACACAGAAACCTGCAATGCTGTTCAAATCCTAATTAGAAAGAGATAATTGTGTGGATAATTAAATAAGGAGATAAACTGATTACGATTTCTGTGCAATCATTTACCTTGAATCTAATCTAAACACTAGTGTGGCTGATTTAGCAACCATCATAACATATGATTGAATATTACACCATATTAGGATAACGGTCTCAAGCATTTAAATGTGTAGCCTATTTGCAATCACCTTTTATTTATTCCTACTACCATTTGACAACTATGTATATTATATCTCTAAATCGTACCTATATATGACAGTGTAGAATCTATATATATAAATATAACAGCCTGGACTCCTAACAAACCACGTTTTGTATAAAAATGTTTGTACATACAAGTCGTAGTATGTACGTCTGTAGCCGAAATGCATGTTAACACAGTCATAGATGATGTGTGTGTGTGTCCAGATGTGTAATGACAGGTGGGATAGGTTTCAGGCAGGATAAAGAGGATTAGGAGAGCGGGGAGTGAGCCCTTTCCCAACACCCCAGAGAGTGAGAAAGAGGGGAAATCATCATTAAAGAGCCCCTATCATGGATTTTTGAAAATGACTGTTCATATGGTGTGGAATATAACTCTAAGGGAATGAAAACATCCTGCAAAGATTTATATCTGAAAGTGCACCATATATAAATATTATTGTTTTTCAAAAGTGAGAGTCGACTCTGAGTCTATGAAATGAATTGTTTTTGAAATGAGTCATTAGCTGTTAAATCGTGACGTAGATACATATTGGCCGCGCCAGTTACTGCGCGCGCAGACGGAAGTGTAAACTTGAAGTCTACACATAAAAAATACTTCATCAAAGCATCATGTCGAGAAGACGCTGTGTTCTACAATGCAAAGATAGTTCAGCCACTTTGTTTTCATTTACCAGGGACGAGCATGTGAAGAATAGTTAGAGTTCATATTTGCAACGAGACCACAACAGTATAGCCCGATTGTGTTCTCGTCATTACTGACAAATCGTTCAAAAACAAATTAATTCAAATGTGGATTCGCAAGCGGTTGTTCCTGAAGGAGGGCTCAGAAACTTACTTACCCAGTGTATATGGATCAGCTTCCTCCTATGAATCACAACCTGTAAGTATTATTAATAATTGTTGCTTTGTGGATTTGAACGGTTTTGTAGCGTCGGTTTTGTCATAATTTAAAGAGAGCGTCTTGTAGTACTGCAGTGCTTTATCAATATGTTTATCCGTTATGCTAACAAACAATAACTGACTGGGTCATCTGACCAATCACCGCCGATTAGCGTCACGCAAAGGAGTGGTTTGGAAAAATGAGTCGTTGTACGAATCATTTGGGAGTCGGTGAGCAAATCAGTTAAAAATAAATGCATATTATAAGACAAATAAAGTTTTTTTTATCTTTGCATGCATGTTAAACTGTTTTTGGGAACTCCTAAAACAAAAATAGGAACATTTCAAATGCTATGATAGGGGCTCTTTAAAACAAAGAAAGACACAATTATTTTTTGTTCTGTAAACTATGCAGATTCACAGTCAAAAAATGTCCAACAAGTGAACCAATCGGCATAAATAAAGACATGTTCACCCCTTTCACACTTATATATCACCTTAAAATAATACAATCCCACCTCCTTGATATTGATTAGTCAAGGCATTAGTCAGCCTACAGGTCATATTGACCATATGACCGAATCACACTGTGCTCACTGGGTTTATTTCTCGTTCACTCCCACCATTCAGAAGAAAGTCGATGTCTATGCATTACAGGCTTGAAATGAGCACGCTGCAGTTGGGCGACACATACAAGCTCATGTGTGAGAAGTAGTCCTTGAATTCTCATCAGGAGTGAGATTTAGATAACTGGGGCACTTTTACTCTGAGTCACCGCTTGTTTTTCTTCTCTTTTCATAATCGCACACCACTCTCGTACGTGTGAATGTTTGTTTGTGTGCCTTTAGGATGTTTTTCCGGTTTTGATTTCAGTAATTGACGAGCAACAAGTGACAGAGAGATCAGACTGAGGGAATACCCTAAACGCTCTTTCCGCTCACTTTCTCTACACTTTCATAATGAGAATCTTTGTCCTGCTTTCCAGTAAAAATATCTAAACGGTAAAACAAGATAAAGAAACACCTTGTAATATATTATTAATAAAGGATATCAGTGGCATTTTCCAGCAAAAAATATATCTTTTTAGAAGATAAAGTTAAATTTACCTGTTAAGCAACACAGCATTAAATATTAAGGCTCGGTTAAATTTTTTAAAAGTCTCTAAAAAGTCTTGATATCTTACACAGTTTTGCTTATTAGCTGAATTTATCTTGTTTACTGTATAAAAAAACGTTTTCACTGAAAAAGAAGACAAACGTGCTCATTAAAATGAACATTTTGCAGTTTAAACACATTGACACCAGACCAAGCCGTTCCATCTGTTATTTTTCTCTAATAAAAGCATGACTGTTATTTAATTTACTTATTGATACAGAATAACAATCCTAATCACAGAGCTAGAACGATGAACACACACACACACAAACAGTCTCTGAGTGCCGGAAGGTCTGAGCGCTCATTGCTGTGTTCAATGAATGTCAATGAACTTGCAAGGAACGAGCGAGTGAGAGGAGAGAGACAGATGCACAGCCTTTTCATAGCGAAAGATAAACGTAGGACAAAGACAAAAGGAAACGGGAGAGAAAAGAAATGCAAGACAGCCCGTCTTTGTTTGGATATGCGTGCATGTAGGCACATCTGTGTTCACGCAGATAGGAAGTGTTCATTCAGTTTGTGTTTTTTTTTTTTATGTGAGCTGCATTTGTTAGTCATCTTGACCAAACATACAGCGATCCCTGATGTCCCCAGCCCGTTTTAACGTCCATCCGAGCACTTTTATTAATAAAACAGGAGAGGGATAGAGTGTGCGTGAGAAAGTGTGTGTGTGGCTATATATAAGAGCAGCTGCAGGGTAGGGCTAATTTAGCAGCTCTGCTAGTCTCACTGGACACTCCAGCTGCGTCAAAGCAACGACACACACACACAGTTTATCCCCCTCCTGAGCAGGAGAGAAAGAGCAAATAGACTTAAAGGAAGACACTCAGTTTTGTATGTCTTCTTCAGATAAGAAAAGGCTTAAAGAGAATCAACTCACTAAATCTTCAGAATCTAGTCTCCAAAACACACAAAGGAGAGAGAGAGAGAGAGCAAGAGAGAGGGAGGAACAGAGGGAGTGAACAGATACTGTATTCATTTCACACTTGTCAGCTGCGAGAGCAGAATCAAAATGAATACAAGGCTGAATGAAGAATGACAGACAATCTGAAAGCAGTAAGAGAGAGAGAGAGAGAGAGAGAGAGAGAGAGAGAGAGAGAGAGAGAGAGGAGGGGAAACCGCTGATCCTGCTGGAGAAAAAAGAACAAGCTCTTCCAAACTAATAAGCAACCTACCATTCATATTCCCTTTAGGTCCACTGAATGTTTGTCAATGTTTTTTAAAGCAACATTTTTTGGCCAATTCTTTAGTTTTTTGCTGCTGTACCTTTAATGTTTCATGAAACATACACTCACCGGCCACTTTATTAGGTACACCTGTCCAACTGCTCGTTAACACTTAATTTCTAAGCAGCCAATCACATGGCGGCAACTTAGGCAAAATTAGGCATTTAGGCATGTAGACATGGTCAAGACAATCTCCTGCAGTTCAAACCGAGCATCAGTATGGGGAAGAAAGGTGATTTGAGTGACTTTGAACGTGGCATGATTGTTGGTGCCAGAAGTGCTGGTCTGAGTATTTCAGAAACTGCTAATCTACTGGGATTTTCACGCACAACCATCTCTAGGGTTTACACAGAATGGTCCGAAAAGAAAAAACATCCAGTGAGCGGCAGTTCTGTGGGTGGAAATGCCTTGTTGATGCCAGAGGTCAGAGGAGAATGGCCAGACTGGTTCGAGCTGATAGAAGGGCAACAGTGACTCAAATAACCACCCGTTACAACCAAGGTGGGCAGAAGAGCATCTCTGAACGCACAGTACGTCGAACTTTGAGGCCGATGGGCTACAGCAGCAGAAGACCACACCGGGTGCCACTCCTTTCAGCTAAGAACAGGAAACTGAGGCTACAATTTGCACAAGCTCATCGAAATTGGACAATAGAAGATTGGAAAAACGTTGCCTGGTCTGATGAGTCTCGATTTCTGCTGCGACATTCGGATAGTAGGGTCAGAATTTGGCGTCTACAACATGAAAGCATGGATCCATCCTGCCTTGTATCAACGGTTCAGGCTGGTGGTGGTGGTGTCATGGTGTGGGGAATATTTTCTTGGCACTCTTTGGACCCGTGGTACCAATTGAGCATCGTTGCAACGCCACAGCCTACCTGAGTATTGTTGCTGACCATGTCCATCCCTTTATGACCACAATGTACCCAACTTCTGATGGCTACTTTCAGCAGGATAATGCGCCATGTCATAAAGCTGGAATCATCTCAGACTGGTTTCTTGAACATGACAATGAGTTCGCTGTACACAAATGGCCTCCACAGTCACCAGATCTCAATCCAATAGAGCATCTTTGGGATGTGGTGGAACGGGAGATTCGCATCATGGATGTGCAGCCGACAAATCTGCGGCAACTGTGTGATGCCATCATGTCAATATGGACCAAACTCCCTGAGGAATGCTTCCAGCACCTTGTTGAATCTATGCCACGAAGAATTGAGGCAGTTCTAAAGGCAAAAGGGGGTCCAACCCGTTACTAGCATGGGGTACCTAATAAAGTGGCCGGTGAGTGTATAGTTTTTTAAATGGATATCTTAATATTTATTATACATGATTTATCTGTGCAAATCATTATTATTTTTAAATTCATCTGTCCATGTTATCTTTAATCATTCCCACTTCTCATTATCATCCCTCCTCTTCTTTGATGATGCGTTTACTAGCATGAGGGTGGGATAACCTGTCACTCACATGACATCACAGTAATCCACAACCATTCAATGATCCAAGCAATTCCCAATGAACAAAATCAAGCATTTCACTCAGATAAATGTTGCAGTAGGGAAGAAAAGACTATCGCAACTACTGTTTCATGCCGACTTTATAAGCGCCTTCATAGCTTGAATGAGCTTCAAATGACTGAAATGATCAGGGCCCATAAACAGACTTTCTCACATATTACTCTTAACATTAGTCCTTTCTTATTTCCTTTTTACTTCACAGTGACTGGGTGGGCAAAGCTTCTGAAAGAGAATGAACATTGTTGACGTCTAAATGTCGGCAGTCACGTGCTGATGCATCTGTTTGACATTAGAAAGTTGTAGAAATTTCAATTAAATAACTAAAGTTGCATCCTATAAACTGTGCATTTACACTATTTCACTGTTTTCTGCCACAGAGTATGAATTTTGGATGACATGCTGTCACAAAATGAATATGAACACTCGTCACAGTAATTATACTGTAAAATGCCATAGACTACCATTCAAAAGTTGAGTTATAAACATGTGTTTAATGTCTGTGAAAGAAATCACTTTTCTTCACTGCATTTATTTGATACAAATACTTTCAATTTCACAATTTTACTGTATTAAAAAAAATAATAATAATAATCTGTTATGGCAAAGCTGAAGTTTCAGCAGCCATTACAGTTCTGAAACATTTCTTCTTATTATTATCTGTGTTGAAAACTGACTTTGACGAATAGAAAGTTCAAGAGAACATGATTTATTTTAGATATAGATTTTTTCTGTAACATAAATGGTAGGGCTGTCAAATCGATTAATCGCAATTAATCGCATCCAAAATAAAAGTTTGTGTTTATATAATATATGTGGGTGCACTGTGTATAATTATATATATATATATATATATACATACACACACACATGCTTGTATATATTTAAGAAATATTTTCATGTATATTATGTATATAGATTTATATATAATTTATATTATGTATATATATTTTAAATATTTTATATATAAATATTATTTTTTCTTAAATATATATTTTATATATAAATATTATTTTTTCTTAAATATACATTCATGCGTGTGTATACAAAATAATTATACACAGTGCACCCACATATATTATATAAACGCAAACTTTTATTTTGGATGCAATTAATCGCAATTAATCATTTGACAGCCCTAATAAATGGCTTTCACTTTTGATCAATTTAGTTCATCCTTGCTGAATAAAAGTGTTCAAAATGACCACAAGCATATGTGAATAAATGGCACATCACATTGCAAATAAATACATTATGAACATTTTCCCTCAGCTATACTGCTATCCTTATTCATCAAATATGTGAAGACAGAACCACATGCAAAACCAAACACAAAAGGTCAAAGGTCATGACCTTTTAAACTCCATAATGGGCTACTACACCAAATGCTCTCATTCACAAATGGTAGTCAGTGTATTCAGGCATGACAGAGATTTTAGCGAGAGAGTGTGTGTCTATGCCCAGCTGCTTTACTGTAAGCCCGGCCCTCTGGGAAGGCCCCTTGAGTGTGACTGCCCACCCCTACCTCAATCTCTATCTCTATCTCTATCCCCCTCTCTCTCTCTCTCTCTCTCTCTCTCTCTCTCTCTCTTTCTGCAGTAATGGTTTAATGGCAGATTACAGAGCCTCTGAGGGCTGAATGGAAGAGTAATAAAATAAATGGCTTTGTAAGGGCCCTTCCCCCACAGAGAGCAGACCATCGCTGAACTCCACAGTCTCGAGGATCCCTGCAGGACTGCCCAATATCTACAAACCTCTGCAGACAAGCACACATATGACTTTCTTTTAAACTCATTCAAATTTATAGACATGTTAATATCTTTTATGTCTCATTCATCAGTGCATATTGCACTTCCGTATCAATTTTCATAATCCGCCAACTGTCCACAAGCTCTCAGCCTTAGAAATTCAATTATTTTCAGCCTGCATGCTACCAGAAATATCTCAAATGTATGCTATGGTAATGCTATGTTTTTGGTGCTAGTCTTTGAAGAGCCATTAAAAAGAACATGGATATATATATATATATATATATATTATATATATATATATATATATATATATATATATATATATTTGCTTCATAAATATTAAATATTAGTTCAGTTGCTTCAACACCTGGTGGATATTTATCATCTCTACATAAGTTACAATCGCTAACTGAACTGACTGAGTAAACTCAAGTTGTTCTATAGTGGTCAACACGTTGGACCATAGATAATGTCTTGTGGGGTCAGCAAAATGTTTTAGTCCAGATCTAATCATTTATTCACACGCAATTCATATGCACAAAAACTTAAATACACCTCTTGTGTGTTTACCATAATTTTCCTTTCTAATTGAAATTTATTTTGATATTTTGGCATAGTAAAAAAATCATTTTGATCAATCATTTAAATCAACCCCCAAGGAAGTTTGAAAAGAAAATATTAAGAAAGCCGTAATATGTGTTGAAGCAGTTGTTCAAATATTCTTTTTTTTAAAGCCATCTTCCTTATTTATCTTAGAGACTCTTATTAACTCCCATTATTTACTTATGGGAAGAATGGGGAAAAGTGAGAGTCCATTTAGAAAACTCAATATGGTTTGTTCCAGATGTCAGGATATTAGCAGGGCGGATTGACCGGAGGAAACTCCCTTTCATAAAGACCTCATTCATACCAATGAAACACCAGAGCGCACGGTGGTTGCGTGTGTTATATCCTTCACAGCCAACAAAAGTGCACACACCAACACATGCACAAACAGTAAACACATACAGACACAGAAAACAGATGCATATTCACACTTTAACCCAACTATGAGTCACCTTGAGGTACTTTTAAGGATGGGGTTTGGTGTGTGTGGGCTGGGTGTAAAGAGTGAGACGGGTGACCTGCTACCTGTTGTATACAGTATGTATGCATATATGTATGTATGTATATGTATGTATATAAATGATCACATTGTACTTAGGTGTCAAGCTGCTAATCCTCTGGGACAGGAAGAGACGTATAAGAGGTGTTATAAAAGTGTCCCGTGTTTAGTGGCCAACAGCATCGGTGGAACAATGCAGCCACTCCTCTCTACTGTTGCATAAACACACTAAACTGAACTAACCTGCACTGAGCCAATTACAGTAGCCTGTATGTGTCAGTGTGTGTGTGTGTCCAGAACAGGTGTACGTGTGGCTTAATCTCCTGTGCAGTTGAACTCAGTGTCACACCACGATCAAAAATAAGGGTAAAAAAAAGAAGCCTTTTCTTTCTCTCACTCAGACAAGCTTGAGCACAAACTCATTTGCTGCATGGATGGAAAACGGACGGCGATATTGCCAAGAAGTGAGAAGGCAGGGGTGAGCAAGAAAGACAGAGACGCTCTTTTGTCTGATGAAGTCCCACCTGCAGCACTACAGCCACAGAGATGCAGCTGCTCTCCGTTCCTCTTCTTCTCTTTGTTTCTGTCCATCGTCCCAAGCTCTCCCTCTGCTTATTGATCCCCTCTGCATTCCCAATTCTTATTATTTTCAGTTTTTGGGATTGTAGTCCTAAAGGGGCAGTCACACTGACACTTTTCGTTCTTATTGACTTCCATTCGTACGCATGCAGGGCAGTAGAAACGTAACATCATGTGAAGTATTATCGTATTTATTTCTCTTAATTGCAACTAATGGGCTGCTTAAACAACACTATATTTAACTAAAAAAAAAAGTTAAATATGGCCTGGCAGGATAATGCAGCGTTTTTAGTGGTTTTAGTGACTTTATTTCCAGCCATTGTGAATTTTTCATAAATTTTAACTTAATTTTACATTACTATTTTTGGCTTTCCATACTTTTCTGTTACCCAAGGTCTGGGACAAAATAGACGATTTTCAAACCTTAACCGATTTTTAAACTGTGGGAGACCACAAACACGAGGGCAGTATCAACCGATTTTTAGCATTATAATCCTCCGAATGCACACAAGAAGATTTGTCCGGACCGCAAAACCAGACACTTAACGATTTTAGTCTCGTGAGATCAAACGTGACTTGAGAAGAAAAAAAGGAGGACGATCAAAGTGGTCAGCTAGTTCTCCTGGCGCAAGTTTTGTTTTACAGGGAGAAAAACAAAAGGGAAAAAAAGAATATGGGTGATCTTTCTAAATACTACACGTTCGTGGCATGTTTGTGGCTGCCTAGTTTCAGGTATAGAAGTACGCAACATCAGGTTGGTGAAGCTTGCTCTTCTCTAATTGGTTATCGTGGGTATCACGCCAGAGGCAGCCTAATCAAGAGTCGTAAATATCAAACATGTTGGATATTTGCAATTTGGGATCGGGCAGGCTCCGACGAGAACGGGAGCAGTAAAATAATCGTAATGACATCACACAGTTGAGGATCATTTTGAGAAGCCTTGAATTAGTCCACACCCCCCAGATGGTGGTTGCAAATCAGGCCCAAAAATCAGGCTTAAGCCCCTTTCACACAGCGCGTCGACTCGGGAAATTGCCAAAACGCCTTCTGTGTGAACGCAAACATGACCCGGGATTGATACCAGCATTGATGGCGGGTTGGGGACCCACTGTAAAAAAAAAAAATTGTTGGTTTAACTTTAAAAATTAAGTAACCTTGTTGCCTTCAAATTTATAGTTGATTGAACTGGAAAAAGTGAGTTAATACAATGAAGGAGATGGGTTTAATCATCAGAAACTCAAAATAATAAGTTATCTGAACTAAATAAATTATTTAAGTTGATTTGACAATCACAAAAATGTTGTGATTACAAATCTTGAAACTTCTAAGACTCTGCTGCTCTTAGAAGAAAGTTTGTGTTCGTCATCAACAAAGGACAAACAAATGTCTGCAAACTGGAACGAAGCAGAGACCAGGAGCTCCTCACTATCCGTGCTGAAGCTGAGGTATGCGCGTGTACGTTTTCGACGCGTACGTCACACGTCTCATCCTGATGTCATGTGTCTTTCCGGGATCTTTACGGGTTGTGTGTGACTGCAAATCACTGGCAGTGGGAATAAAAAAAAAATAAAAAAAAACAATCCCAGGGCAAATTGCCGGGTTACATTATCCATGTATTTTCCGGAATCTCTGTGTGAAAGGGGCTGTGGCCAGCCTAATAAGGCCAGTAACTTATTCTAAATAATCACTTGAATATTTTTCTGAATTCACTTCTCCAAAAAGCAACTGAATCCCTGTGAGAATAAGAAAATCGATACACAACGTTTTTACGTTTTTTTCATCTACATTAGAGTATGTAATGTTAAACAAAAGTAACCAATGGTTACTTTTTGACAAGTTTGGATGCGTTTACTCTTCCGAGGACCACACTGAGGACAGAGGCTGTCGCAAGCTGACCTTTTGTACGTCAAGTGTGCCAGGACTATCAGCAGACTCCTTTACTTCAGTGGAAGGATCTGGAGTCTGTTTTCAATGGATTACGTTGTTCTCCGCAAATGTCTATGTGTATATAAAGAGAACGAGAGAGAGAGAGAGAAAGAGAGATAGAGAGAGAGAGAGAGAAAGTGGCCGTGGCGGAATAGAGAACATTGCAGTACTAGCAGGCACACTGTCCTGACCTCACTTAAGAGACTGTCAAAAGTGCACATGTACGCACACACACACACACCATGTTCCCGTCTGTTCCGACCTTCACTGGATTCTCGTCATTCATGATGTCAGAGCTCACAGCCTCCAACGTAAGCCTTCTTAGTCAGCCTTAGTTTATATTTGTGAGAGTATTAATGTATTAAAACTGACAAATAGAGACATGTCTATATTCAAATCGTTTGGACTGAGTTACTCTAATAAACCTACATGAGTATAACTGTAGGGATGAATGATTACTTTTAAACGTTCGAATGCTACAAGTGAAACAAGCACTCTTAAAGCTCAGAGGTTAAATCTTTGACATGAATCACACTCCCTTTAAATTAATGCTAATAGCAAAAATATTCTAAATTAAGCAGAAACAATTAAATATCCGACAACAAATATCCAATATCAAAGATTTCTCATAATTACATCTTTGTTTTTTGTTATTATGACTTTATTAATGCAATTGTGCCTTTATGATATCATAATTGTGACTTTGCTTATTGTATTTGTGACTATTTTATGCAACTGTGCCTTTATTTCTTGTAATAACGACTTTGCTTCTTCTAATTATGATTATTTAATGCAATGTATTTCTTGTAATTGGGACTTTGCTTTCTTCTAATAACTGCAACAGGGATGCATCGAATAGTAAAATAATTTTAATATTATAATAAAATGTTAAAATATTAAGTAGACTACAATAATCAATATTAAAAAGCAATACATGTTTGTATAAAGAAAAAAAAACTATTAAAACACATTAAAAAAGGAAAAGTTAGTATACTACAAGTTCTTAAAGGGTAAAATCAAAGGGTAAAATCTTTACCATAGTCTATCGCTATTCTTTTACATTAATGCTAGATGATTGCAAAAGGAGTCTAAAAGTGTAATTAAACAATACAATATCGGGCCCATAAATATCCAATATTAGCAGATACTGATAAACTCTGCTAAGCATCACAGATACACATTCACACAGTTGGAATGCAGGTGCACAAGGTTAAAGCACAGCTCAGGGGGCACTTTCACTGGGAGACAGATTAAACACACACACACACACACGAGCGCCCGCTCAATGTCTCTTACAGGAACCTGGATACACATTAACAGATACATGAGCACATTCAAAGCGAACACAACAAACGCACATGTGTCCTGATCAATGACATGCAGTAGCACTGTGAGTGTGTGTGTGTGTGTGAACACATGTGTGTGCATGTCTGATTGTTTCCGACAGGCAGGAGAGACAAGAAGTAGCAACCATGTTGCACATAATGTATGCGAGTATGTGTGTGTGTGTGTGGTGCTTTGGAAATAGGTCAGCTTAGGCTGGGTTTAGTGGCACTAGGCCCAGCTCAAGCAGAGAAGAGCCCTGGGGCTCAAACACACACACACAGATGCATGTGTACATGCACATACACACACCTCCCTTCTAGCAAAGACAAAGACGTACAGGCATATTCCACCATCTACACCAAATATTAATTAAAGAAAAATGCAGATCCAACATATACACACAAAGAAATAATGGATTTTACCAATTCGCCAATTATTTCTCGCCAATTAAAGTAACTGACAATTTTTTTTTTTTTGTCAAAAAGTTAACGGAAAGGTATCAACAAAGCACTAACAATGTTTTCACTGATTTCTTTTTAAATAATCATATAGCCAATAATGTTGGGGAATGAAATGTATAGAATTAATAGAATATAAAAATATATAGAATCTGAAATTTCATCCAAGAATTTGAAATCTCATCCAAATGAGATTTTCAACTTTCAGCTTTGTATTTTCATAGATTTCTAAAATCCTTGAGTTTTTGTCGACCAAATGACGGCAAAATGACAAAATATTGACAATTTAAAAGATATGTTCATCAAAAGAGAATTGCCTTTTTATTTATTTTTTACAATGAATACTGAGGCTGTTTAATTATAATAATTTTGTTCTATATTACTGAACGCAGAAGCAGCACTGATCTCAGGCCCCGTCCACACTACTGCGTTTCGTTTAAAAACAGAGAATTAAAACGAATACGATCTCCGTCCACACCAGCGTTTTATCTGCGTATTAGAAATGATCTCAGTCCACATTAGAGCGACTGATCACTGCGACTATTCACCAACACTGGGCATGCACGCGCCGGTGTAAACAGTGGTAAGCGAATCAGGGGAGGATGTGTCATGACTGATGACATCCAATCATAGAGCTGAGCGTGAGCCTCTGGCTACATCCACATTAATCCGGATAGATTTGAAAACGGGGTTTTCGTTTAAAAACGCTCTCCGTCAACACTAGCGCTTTCAGGCGTTTTCTGACGTTTCAGTGTGGATGAGAAACTTCTAAATTCACTTTACGACGCATGTGCGAAACTTCACAAAAGCTCACTGAGATGATACAGATACGGATACAGAAAAGTAATAATGTTATCGCACAATAACAGGATAATTTTATTTAGCAAAATATCTCACAGTCACGGATGCGTCCAGGTCGCATTCAGTCACCATATGTTTGGTCTAAAACGCAACTGCTCTCCTGTTTTGCCGCAGGACAGCAAATGTGAGTAGGCTACATTATCTCATCTTTGCAGTACTGTGCTATGAAGAATAGCACATATTAAGTAACATATTTTAGCAATAGTGTAAAAATGAATAACACATAACAGGCACAATACCGATAAACATGAATATCTATTGGTACTACATGGATCACATGACTAAACGTACGTCATCGTTTTGGAATACCTCCGGTTTCACTGTCCACACTACAACGCGAAAACGGCGTTTTCAAATTTATCCACTTTGGAGAGCGTTTTCCAAATGATACGTTTTTGTTGACTTAAAACGCCGTCTCAGAGTGGACGGAAGGCCAAAACGGAGAGAAAAATATACGTTTTCGAAACGAAAACGTATTGAGTGTGGACATGGCCTCTGTGTCATCGTTTGTAAACTTCTCCGTTTTAGGTCTTCGTTTTCCCGTTTTAGTCTGCACGGGAGGTGCAAACGTAGCAAAAGGTCTCCGCTTTTAAACGAAAACGCAGTAGTGTGGACGGGGCCTCAGTTACACTGTCACGTTTAAACACAAAACTCTAATGTACACAAACACACAAGCTCTCTAATTACCAGTGCATGACTAGTCTACAGATTGTGAGGAAAGTAACACTAATGAGCTTCACCTCACTGTGACATCAACACAACCTGCTGTCTGCCATCACAAACACGCTTATGCCCATAACTCAAACACACACCTATAAATCAACAGGATGGTTATACAGACAATCATAAAACACATTAGCGAGCACACACACGCACGCTGAACATCATAAATCTTTATTCCTACAAACATTAACCTAAGTAACCACATATAATCCAAAGATGAATACACACTGCGTGTGAGAGCCTTTTAAAAGTGTCTGCGAGAGAGCTTTAGACTGTGAGGATAGAATGTAAAGATGAGCAGATGAACAGATATGGAGAGATGATAAATGAAGGCAAGTAGTCAAGGATAGAGAAAAAGAGGAAGTGCTTGTGTCTGTTGTACCGGCTGCCCTTAGACCATTACTAAAGGGAACTCCCAACGGAACGACTCAAACACACTCAGAGTCAAACAAAGGAGAGAAAGAGAAGGTGGGTGTTTGGTAACCAAAGTACATTACACAAATTTAACCCCTTCTTGAAGAAAATAACTTTTGTCTAAGCAAACACAACCACTTAAAGAGATAGTTCACCTAATAATTAAAATTCAAAATGTTAATCACGTTCGTCGAAAACCTGTATGCTTTTCTTTTCTTTAGTAGAACACAAAAGGAGATGTTTTGTCAAGCTCCAAAAATGACATTAAAGCAACCTGAAATAATCTGTTCACTATATTACAGTTCTTCTGAATGATGTGATTCCTTTGTAAGAGGAACACGCAGAAACATAAGCAGAACAATTAAATAAAGATCATTTTATGATGTACATTTTCTTATTTGGTGCATGTTAAGAAGGGAGCACAAACTCTAACCCCTCAATAAATAAATAAATAAATACAATAAAGTGCCTCTGTCAATCTAGGTTATTCTGTCCCCATTTACTTTAAAGCTACACTGTGTAACTCTTTTACTTTATTCTTAGCTAAAACAATTAGTTCTTTAAAAAATATATGTCATTAATGTATATTTACATCGGTCGAGTAATAGTATTCTCGTGAGTGTATAATATGCCATTGAAAATACATACGGGTAAGGGGTTCTAATGTCGGTCGCCATGTTGTCCCTGCATCTTGAAAGTACATTAGCCAAAGAGGGACATACCCGTCAATTCAAGCTTCGCCTTTCGCGTTTACGTTTGAGTTAACACTCATAGACGAGGTCGAACTGGAAGCCATGTTAATCTTGGACTACACTGGCCACCATAGGAGTTAAAACGAAATTCGGAAATGAGAGGAACAGAAGCTAATATTCACTGGATGATCATATACCTTTTCACCGCTAGATGGGGGTAAAACTCGCACAGTGTAGCTTTAACGGTGGAATAGTAATGCTTTCTCTGAAATATCCTAACTTGTGTTCATATGAAAGAAAGAAAATCATCAGGTCATGGATCCCTCTATTGTGATCAGAAGAAAAACATATTCTGTTAAACTGCAGGAGTCAAACAATCTTATTAGACAAATCGGTTTCATTTTTAGACCAGGAAGAGGTTTTCTAAAGACTTTAGCAGAAAAAAATATTAACAAGCAAATGAATTGACCAAAGAAAAGTGAATGTGTGTGTGTGTGAGAGAGAGAAGAAAGAGAACTAGCAGGAATTTTGCACCCAAGGTTCACTAATTCCAAGTTCAGCCAACGAAAGAGTGAAGGGAATAAAAGCAGTGCAAATTGCCAGAGTTAGTGCTGGAACACACACACAGACACACACACACACACATGCTGGCTGTCTTGCTGGTCTCAGCCATCCTGTGCTAGTTGTTAAAGCAGTATTAATATTCATGTCGAGGGCTGCTGCTGTCAGTGAGGCAGTTTTAAATGAAGACTCCGACCTTGATCCAATCCATGGGGTCTCTCCTTATCCAATACAAGAATGTGACTTCAAGGCCTCCCTCTCTCTCTCGTCTCTTTTCTCTCTTAACTGCACACTTTTCCTAAATTTTTTTCCGTCTTCTAACCTCTCCCCCTTTCACCCCTTCTTTCCTGATTATGCAGACTTGGAGCTGGTGTGTGTTTCCAATCTCTTGTTTGATTTTGCTCACAGACAAGAATGGATCTGCCTTGATAAAGATGGCTGTTCAGATTACCTTGATCTCTCTCGCTCGCCTCTCTCTCTCACTCAGTTTCTTTCTCCTTCTCAGTTTTGGTTGATGAGGTGGGAGTGATACATTTTTAAACTTGATATTGAGAAAAAAACAAACAACCCCCCCCCCCCCACTTCTGTGTAGCGAAACGCATTCGAAAACAACACTAAAAAAGCTGGGTTGTTTTAACCCAACTTTGGGTCAAATATGCACAAACCCAAATATTGGGTTAAAAATGTAATTTAAAAAATGTAACCCAATGGCTGGGTTTGTCCATATTTGACCCAAAGTTGGGTTAAAACAACCCAGCAATTTTTTGAGTGAACCTGTATGTGAAAAGCGACAAAAACAAACATGGGACATGGTCCATTATGTTATTATCTAGGGTGGCTTGGTCTAAATATGTTTTATAAGATCTAATTTGCCTAACCAGAATCTTTTTGCAATGACCGTCGAGAAACTTGACCGCAGATGCAGACAGTTACACTGATGCGGGAGGCGCTGAGAATGCAAAACATACTTGTTCCACTGCCGTGGAAAGCAACAACACATGAAATCAATCTTCCATAGCTGGAGGAATCTGTATTCACACATGTTTGCTAGATTCAGAATAACATAGCATATCTTTATATGGAACAAACATGTGATGGCGCAGTGGATAAGACACATAAGACCTGGGTTCGAATCCACCGTGAGACACCAATGTGTCCCTTAGCAAGACACTTAAAGGAAGAACTTCGCGAACAATGAACCTTTGGTCTAATAAAACATTGGTACCTAGTTGATCGTTCTCTGAGATTTGTTTTCATGATAATCGAATGTAAAGTGTTTTATCTCTAAAAACTGTTTAGCATATAATGCTAGCACTGCGGGCATTGACTAAGTAAAAAGAAATCGCCAGTTTATACCACTAACAAGGCTCAAAATAGCCCCACACTAACACAGTAACACAATGAGTGTCCATACATGCAAATCGAACATTGAGAACTCTGTAGTGTCAGACCGTTTAATAAGTAAGATACGTTATAAAGACAGTTCACTTCATGTATACAGACAGGAGCCATCTTAGAATATAGTCTCGATAAGTCGAACCACGAACGTCGTGCTGAGTGAGCTGAACTGTATGAAGTTCAGCGAAGCTTCTGAACTGTATGAACGGCGTTCGGGGATGCGACTTATCAAGACTATATTCTAAGATGGCTCCTGTCTGTTTACATGAAGTGAAACGGTCTTTATAATCGTATCTTCTTATTAAACGGTCTGTACACTTACAAAGTTCTCAATGCTTCGTTTTGCATGTATGGACCCTCATTATGTTACTGTGTTAGTGTGGGGCTATTTTGAGCCTTGTTAGTGGAATAAACTAGCGATTTCTTTTTACTTAGTCAAAGCCCCCAGTACTAGCATTATACGCTAAACAGTTTTTAGAGATAAAACTCTTTACATTCGATTATCATGAAAACAAATCTCAGAGAACGATGTTTTATTAGACCAAAGGTTCATTGTTCGCGGAGTTCTCCTTTAACCCCTAGTTGCTGATGCAATCGACCTCGGACATAGCAATTGTAAGTTTTGGATAAAAGCGTCAGCTAAATGAATAAATGTAAATGTAAGAGAGGTATGCTATTCTGAATTCTGGATGTTTCAGGGCTAAAGATAAAGAAAGGCTTAAAAGGAGCCGTATGTAAGATTGTGGCCAAAACTGGTACTGCAATCACTTTCAAATTACTGTAGAGCCGACGTGTAACCCCTCCCCCTGCCCCTGACTCGAGGTTGCCAGATTGCTGGACTACTGTTGTCAGTGATGTAAGTATTTGAAATGAATATGATTTCTTAATGTCTAGTGACATATCAGGGCCCTTTTATGATTATTTGAAATACATTTCCTACATACAGCTCCTTTAAGTCAATTTGATTTATCCAAGTAAGCTAATTTTTCCAGCAAGTGATGTAGCGAAGTTGGGGATCAGTAAGATGTTTTATTGTTTTTGAAAGAAGTCTCTTATTCACATCAAGGCTGCATTTATTTGTAAATGGCTGCAGAAAGTGACGTCATCAAGCTTGATGTCATAGACGAGACAACATGTCAGTGGTAACATGGTGGACGTAGTAAACAAAAGTCTCTTATTACCACCAATGCAGGAATTATATTGATCAAATAAACTATAATAATATTTAACAATGTAATTCTAATATGCCGATTTGGTACCAATTTGGAAATATTTATTATTATTAATCTTAAAAAAAAATAATAAATATAAAAAACAGTTGTGCTGCTTAATATTTTTGTGATAATTTGTCATAATATCCTTTTCAGTATTCTTTGAAGAAAAAAGAAAAGCTTTCATTTTAAATAGGAATGTTTTGCAACACTAATGTCTCTTTTGATAAATTGAATGTGTCTTTGCTGAATGTCTTTTAAAAAAAAATCTTACCGCCTCCAAACAGGCTACACTGCTGGTGGTGTGTGTGTTTAGGTCAGGCTTGGGTCACTGTGTTTGTGTGCAAGAGAGAGACCTTGAGCCAAAGCAGAAACAGTCTCTAAATGGATAACAGTTCAGACAGAGAGTGACAGTTGCACAAAGCTAGTTTTTTTCCTCCTCAATTCGACCCACACACACACTTGAGCATACACTTGTCCTCTGCGGTTAAGGTGTATCCCTATTCCTCACTTCCCATCTCAGAAGCCTCCAGTCTCTTTATCTCTGCAGGCTAAATAATGGACTTGCATTAGTTGGGTCGGTCTGCTCTAGAGCAGAGATCACTCTGATCAATGTCTGCCACACAGACAGAGCCCACTGATCAATTTCATTCTCTGATGCACCATTCCTCCTTTCTTTATCTCTTCTTTTTGCACTGAATGTGTTCATCTGTTCTTTCTGCCTCCTGTCCTCCACCTTTTCACTTCTCTCTCTCTTTGGTGGCCCCCATTTCTAATAAATCTCATGAATGGTTCTCTCTCAGTTGCTCTCCCTTAAACGCGTCATAGCAATTACAGCACTCATAAAACGGCGCCATATAGACCTAGACCCTGTGTGTGTGTGTGTTTGTCTGTGAGATAACGTCCTTGAGGGGGCAAGAGAAGAGCTGGTTATTGATTGGAGGTCCCCGCATCAACACATTGTCTTTCGATTTCTCTTGTAGAGCACCGCTCAGTGCCTTGTCCTCAAAACAGTATTCTACAAAGTCAAAAAGAGTGGACTATTGACTGGTGCTCACCTACACCATCCCAATGAATGAATGACACACTCTTGACTGTTTCTACAGTCATATTAGATTGCATGAAATGTAAGTTATGTAAGTTCTGAGTGTAATTTAAAGTCAATACTTTCACAATAGATCCACCACAACATGCTTTTGGTATTCTGACACTTAAAAATGTCTCAAAACATTACTGCATGAGATAAAGATAAAAGCAAATAGCGATTTACCAATACTACACTGTAAAAAAAAAGAAAAGAGTAAAATTTACTTAATTTTTTATGGCAAGTTTTTGCACTGATATTTTATGAGTTTTGTGGTATCTATACCACACATTTGTGGTATCTATACCACAAATGTTATTTCTCGTAGCATTTTTACGGCAAAAATGTTTTTTTGCGTGCATATGCTACTCACTGAAAACCCCTTGGGTAGGTTTAGGGGGAGGGGAGTGGAAAGTTTGTGCGTATTATACGCCATAAATTGCGTATCATATGCACGCGAAAACGCGTACCATATACACACAAAAACAATTTTTGGCTTATAAATGGCATCGAGAAATGACATTCGTGCTATAAATACGAACTTTCATGAAATGGCCTCAAAATTAAGTAATTTTTATTAAGCTAATTAGAGATTAAGTAATATCCATTGTATGAAATTGAAATTTTCTTTGTACAACATCTTACTCAAACAATATAACATAAAATTAGACCACACTTTCACACTTTTTAAACATATGATTTACTCAGAAATTTAAGTAATCAATACTTATAGTGTATGTCATCACATTATATTGACGTCAAATAAATTGCACTTGATATTTTGATATACAATGCAAATGTAGGTTGAGTAAAGTTGTAAGTAGAACTGTGGACCACATATGTCAACTGGAAGTAAGTAACATTTGTTAATAAAAGCTGCCAAAGACTTTTTTCCTTTACAGCAGCCAGCCAGGATGTACATATGTCTCACACCAGATGTAGTGTGGGGCCAACGCTTATTAAACAGCAATAAAGAAGAGCTTTCATCATGCAGTATTCTGAATTGTCAAGTGACAAACAGGTATCAAGATGGTTCCTATTATGGGTGATGAATATAGAGTTTTTTTCAAAGATAACCAGGTGGCTAATGGTGGATATAATCTCAATGTATCTGGTAAAGTCTAATATAATTGGATGTACAGTACACATATGCTAAAATATTAACTCAATTAACAAAAATAAAAATCTAAATACAAAAAAGCCATTAAAGGGATAGTTTAATAAAAAATGTAAATTCTGTCATTATTTACTCACCCTCAAGTTGTTCCAAACCTGTATGAATTTCTTTCTTCTGAGGAAAACAAAAGAAAATATTCTACACAAGAAGATATTTTGAAGGTTATGGATAACCAGTTGATAGGCTTCCATAGAATGGGAAGGAAGTCAATGTTTGGTTTCCCAAAATCTTCAAAATAATTTCTATCCCTTTAACAAGCCAATGCCAAAGCAATGGTCTTCAAAATACACGCATGCCAAAATGTTGGTCAATCAATATTTAGACAGCAGAGAGGCTGACTCAAATGCTCACATTTGTATAGTGGACTACTATCAGTCAATGTCCTCAAAATGCCAAAATACTGGCCTTAATCGGCATAAGCTGATATATCTGTCTATCAAAGCTCATTACTATAATGACCTTATTTCCATATGTTGGGATATATGAATATTTATGAATAGCTATGCACTTATCTGACAGCAATGATAGTTTAACATTAATGTTTGAAAGCCCGAAACCATCACCAAAATCACAGCAATAAGGCAATCCAAGAGAAATAAGAACCACTTGAGCATGAGCACACATACTAGAGACAGCCACACACAGTTGTTAACTTGTGGAATAAAATAAAATCATCTTCTTGGTTAAAGAGAGGTCTGATAATCTGTATGAAGAGGGATTTGATGGAATGAATAAATGCATTAATACTCCAGGCGCTTCAGCGTCGCAATCACCCTATTGCAATGCAGAGAGAACTGTGCCCGCGCCATGGCATCAGTGCCGCTTCCAATGTGTCAAATGTTAATGACCTGCCAGGGAGAGGAATCTATCCACATGTTCATTTGTCATTAAGAAGGAATATTTTAACACCAGACGCTCAAGTGCTACAGTGTCACAACAATTTAACATAGTGGGAAAAAGGAGGAGGAGAAAAGAAGGAGGAGGGGAGTTCTGACAGATAAAAAGAGGAAGAATGTATTCCTGCAGCCAGAAACTCTTTAAAGGGGGGGGGGGGCGAAAAACAAAAATGCTTTGTATCAGCACAAACGCACACACAACGACTGCACCGCTGCTGCCAATATTTTGTTGTGTCAGTAGGTCAGAGAACCGGGAGCATTATGGGAGAAAGTGCCTCTATTGCTTGAGTGGCGTTTAGTTCTGTTGTATAACAGAGACTGAGAGAGACAATGCTACTGTTACTGCTTGCTGGGTGCTTGAAGAGGCAACGATGGCATCTACCCTGCATCTTTTTGTTCCTACTGAAGAGCAACACGTGTAGCTGTCTTACTCACTGACTCCTACACAACCACATGTACTCAGAAAGTGATGTCATTACCAGCAGCTGCACAAACATGCACAGGGAAATCAATGAGCGTATGGCACTTTTATTAGGTCCTGATGTGGCAGCATAGAAAAGCCCAGCCCAGCTGTTATAATAGAAAGCAGTGTGAGTGAGAAAAATCCAGAAAGATCTAACCTATAGAGACATGTAGAAGAGACATAACCTCAGCCAGTTAGTCCTAGAGCTGTGTTCCCACATCAAACTGTTCTCAATGAAACTATTAGAACACATACTATTGGAAGAAAATACTTAATGCGTTCAGCAGAGATTACCAAATGGGGTAAATTAGGGGACTTGTCCAGGGTTAACTACCTTGTAAAACAATTCTGATTCAGGCTTATACAGCCTATACCATGAATCAGCGTGTTCTCATCCCCAAGGCGTCATCTAACTGACGCTTTTGACCATGCTTCAACATCCGACGCTTTAGGCTCTCTTTTGCGTCAGTTAGATAATGCTATCCTAGTGGTCTAACCCTAACCCTACCCCAGACCTAAACCTACCCGCGTCATCTCAACTGACACTAAAGGTAAAGCATCAGTTAAATGATGCCCTCAGGATAGAGTCATCTAACTGACGCTTTTGACCATGCTTCAACATCCGACGCTTTAGGCACTCTTTCGCGTCAGTTAGATAACGCTATCCTAGTGGTCTAACCCTAACCCTACCCCAGACCTAAACCTACCCGCGTCATCTAACTGACACTAAAGGTAAAGCGTCAGTTGAGATGACGCCTGAGGATAGAGTCATCTAACTGACGCTTTTGACCATGCTTCAACATCCGACGCTTTAGGCACTCTTTTCGCGTCAGTTAGATAACGCTATCCTAGTGGTCTAACCCTAACCCTACCCCAGACCTAAACCTACCCACGTCATCTAACTGACACTAAAGGTAAAGCATCAGTTAGATGACGCCCTAGGATATAGTCATCTAATTGACGCTTTTGACCATGCTTCAACATCCGACGCTTTAGGCACTCTTTCGCGTCAGTTAGATGAACTCTATCCTAGTGGTCTAACCCTAACCCTACCCCAGACCTAAACCTACCCGCGTCATCTAACTGACACTAAAGGTAAAGCGTCAGTTCAGATGACGCCTGAGGATAGAGTCATCTAATTGACGCTTTTGACCATGCTTCAACATCCGACGCTTTAGGCACTCTTTCGCGTCAGTTAGATGACGCTATCCTAGTGGTCTAACCCTAACCCTACCCCAGACCTAAACCTACCCCCGTCATTTAACTGACACTAAAGGTAAAAGCGTCAGTTCAGATGACGCCCTAGGATAGAGTCATCTAATTGACGCTTTTGACCATGCTTTAACATCCGACGCTTTAGGCACTCTTTCGCGTCAGTTAGATGACGCTGATCCTAGTGGTCTAACCCTAACCCTACCCCAGACCTAAACCTACCCGCGTCATCTAACTGACACTAAAGGTAAAGCGCCAGTTAGATGACGCCCTAGGATAGAGTCATCTAACTGACGCTTTTGACCATGCTTTAACATCCGACGCTTTAGGCACTCTTTCGCGTCAGTTAGATGACGCTATCCTAGTGGTCGAACCCTAACCCTACCCCAGACCTAAACCTACCCGCGTCATCTAACTGACGCTGAAAGGTAAAGTGTCAGTTAGATGACGCCTGAGGATAGAGTCATCTAACTGACGCTAAAGGGTGCCTAAAGCGTCGTATGTTGAAGCATGGTCAAAAGTGTCAGTAAGATGACGCTTTGGGATGAGAATGCGTTGCTTGAATAGGCCAACTGATTTGGTTTATAATTGCAGTTCTAGAAAGCAAGGGTTTCGTTTTTTTTGTGAATTTGAGTGAAATTTATTTTTATTTCAGCAAGTTATTATACATCTCATTTGCAGTCATTGAACTAATTCTATATTTTATTCAGCGAAGATGCATTAAATGGGTCAAAAGTGAAAGTAAAGTTGTTTTTTAACTTTCTATTATTAGTTTTCAACATTGATAAGATGAATAAATATTTCTTGAGCACCAAATCAGCATATTAGAATGATTTCTGAAAGATTACAAGACTCTGAAGACTGGAGTAATAACTGCTAAAACTTCAGCTTTGCCATCACAGGATGACATTTTTAATTTCACAATATTACTTTTTTTATAAACAGTTTTTTACAGCCTTGGTGAGCATTTAAGAATAAAAAAATCTCTAACTTTAATATACACAGACACGCTTGTTTTTGTTTATAATGCCAGTTTAAATTGGAATCCTCAGAGAGGTTGTGGTAGACAAGACAGGCCTTACTTTCTCTTCATGAACTCACCTAAAACTTTTTATCCCTCCATTTCTTTCATAATATTTCCCTACCTTGACTGAACCTCTGGAAAAAAGCTGTCAATAACCCCCCCCCCCATCCCTATGTCCAGACAGCTGTTTAGTTAGGATTAGTGATGCCCTGTCAAGCAGATGTAGTGGGAGCTTTACAGAGCTAATATCATTTACCCCTTTTCCCGATAATGTTTTCCCTATGCTATCCTTTCACTGACCGATGATTGTTAGTGGTTGTCCTACAGTATTGAACAGATAAAGCTAGATCTATTGTAAGTGCAGCAGCATAATGTTGGCTGCAGAATCCTTTCAAAACCCATTGGAAAAAAAGTATTTAAATCTCAGTGAGAGAGAGACAGAGAGCAATAAGATTCCCTGGCTGCGTGGTAGCTGTGGGATTTTGGTCCTAACAGAGAGTAGCTCCAGCTTTCATAGCACTGTTTGTTTTGGACGTATGAGTGAGGTAGAAATATGTTCCTCCAGTCCTTTCCACACACAGCTCTGTCGCAACAGCAAACAACCCCTGCGAGGCACATTGAATTCGCACCGTGAGACAGCCGCCGTGTTTTCTGTTAACACGGCTCCACTTAAAGCCAATTACTCACTGAGAATAAAGTCAACCATGAGGAGATACGTGTGAGATAAGCTTATTGTTTCCAACGAGGAAATTTCACCTGCATCAAGACAGATATTGATCTTACATTTGATTTGACAGCCAAGTAGCTGAAGTGAAAGTCATCTGCGGTCGTCTTCCTGGGCGTTTTTTCTTTGTGCATTCGGGTTTGACACAAATTATGGTAATGTTTACCGTAACGCAAATGATAAACTCTTTATGAGCAACCCGTCAAATTGATAGCAGATAAAACCAAGTGCTGCCTCATTCCTAAAAAACGTGCACAATACCAACACTGACTTTTGGCTACACTAATTTCTGAAGTGAGCACGATAAACAAACGCACAAGAAATCATCCACTTTGATGTCTCGCCCTATTTTGTGGTTTCGGCAGGGTCTTTAGCGATTTAATTCATCTCAGAGCTCTCCGGGTTCAGGAAATCTGGGCCAAACAGTGATTGAAGCCATTAGAGCAACCCCTTCAAAAATACTTCAGGGTGTGCATGATTACATGAGATGAAGTGAAGGAAGGGAAAATAAGGGACAAAGAGCGTGAATGACTTACTGTCCTCTACTCACAACAGTCTGACCCCTTTAACCAAAAGGTGATTTGTTAAACGTTTATTTGGATTGTCTCCTAGTATATTTAATAAAGCATGTACTAGAAAACATGCAGTTATATGTGTTAGTTAGTGTGCATAAAATTCAGAGCATTGGTAAACCCAGCTTTACCTAATGACCCGGCTCTCAATTACATCATCATCTGTTTGTAGGGCTCATGGGACAAGAGGTTAAGATACTTATAAAACCCTTCTAACCACTACCTGCAGTAGCCTATACAGACGTCGACAAATGCAATCTCATTTACAGTCCCTTTATAAGCCTATGTAGGAATTCTCAGTTTGCTTCTGGAAACAAAATGTTTTAATATTCTGGTAATGGCTGAAGAATGCAGGAGAGGGAAGAGAGTCAGACAAGTATGACTGATTTTTAAATGGTTTTTGTAGTGAATGATTCATTATCCCTCTCTCTCCCTCTCTCATTCTCACACACACGTTCTTTCTTTCTCTCCCTTCCTCCATCTTTCCTGTCATAAAGAGACTGTCATGCAATCACAGTGCGACATGAGCTTGCCCCTCCACTAAAATGAGCATCTCACGCTTTCAATTCCCATGTTCTCTAAAAATAACTAAACAGGGGAGGAAACAAAAAAACACAAGAGCCACAGAGACATAGTGATGTGTGTTGAGTTTCTCAAACATAAATTATTCCAACAATAAACAGTTTCTCTAGCATTGCATTTGTTTTATATCTATGGTTTCCAGTGGCTTTGCATAGGCAGATTTCTTGTGTAGACACGTTTGTAGCAATTTAAGCAAATTCAAAGTATAATGTGGCCAAAACACTAGTGGTCTTTCTAGACATGGGTAATCAATTCTTTTTGAAACTGCACCACTCTGCAGAAAGCGCAAATTTCACCAGAATTGGAATGCCATTATTCACAACATCCTACATACTCCCAAACCATTTGATGTTCTTTTCAATAATTTAGGCCTATATTAGAGTTAAAATTATTTTGTTATTTTCTGTGATTAATGTAGACCATTTATTGTGAATAATAATAATAATAATAATGGCGCACTTGTTTTTTCACACTTCCTGAGGCTATGCTAATATTTTTTCTCTAATTCCTTATAACAGGTTTATAATGTTTAAATCTATCCAGTCAGTGGAAGGGCCATCCCTCTGATGACCCGTAAACGACCTGCCACCTCTACTGAGGTCGACACTGCAGCGCCCCCAGAGGCAGTAAGCTTCATGCCACCACCTCACTCTCACAAACGAAAAGGTTTCCTCCACCTCAAAAGGCCTGGAGGCCGGTCCAGAACCTATGCCGGCTCCCCCCAAGCTCCTTGCCCTGCCGGCTCCGCCCAAGCTCCTTGCCCTGCCGGCTCCGCCCAAGCTTCTTGCCTGTCGGCTCCGCCCAAGCTCCTTGCCCTGTCGGCTCCGCCCAAGCTCCTTGCCCTGCCGGCTTCGCCCAAGCTCCTTGCCCTGTCGGCAAGAATCTTACTGAACCCAAAATTTGAACGGTATATGGTAATTCAGAAGCAATTTTTTTCTGGAGTGACCTTGGAATTCCTTCATCTCATGGTCTCACAAAACACATGCACAAAAAACATAACATTTGCATTCTCATCACACCTCTTTACTTAATTACCCTGAGATGAGATGGAAAGGTGTGACACAGAAAGGACAGGTCTTTATCAAAAAGTTTAGCCTTCTGAGAGGCTTCAAGCTGAAACTAAAATGAAAAGGCAATTATGTTTAAATTGATCCGAGTGTATAAAGAGCTATTATTAATCAATTATGAGGACTCCACCCTTCTACTGGCAGGGGTCACCAGGGTCAAGAAGATCATGCTCTGTGGATGAAATGGCTGGAGACACCTGTATGTGTATGTAACCCGAGTCACTGGGCAAACCACAGCCTACCGTGGTAAAACATTATGTCCGGATCAAGTTACTCAATGAACCCTTCACCACAATCTGTTACTATGGGCTTGCAAATGGACACCTGTGTTCCAGAATGGGCCCATTACGGCCATAGTGGCACTCTCACTGACCTCACAACTTATACGCACATACAGACAAAAAAATGATGGATGAAATAATAAAAGGAAGGAAGGAAGGAAGGAAGGAAGGAAGGAAGGAAATAAAATGAGAAAATATATGTGGGTGTATTTGATGAAGGCTAGACGAACAATGAAAAAACCTAGAAAAAGTAGGTGTCTATCCATCTTCACAGAAAGCAAGTACATGAAAGTGGCAAGCACACACTTGTGATCAAACGTAGACATGCACACATGCATGCACACACACACACACTTTTAATGGATGACACAAGGGAGGAGGGAGGAGGAGGGAGTGACCTAGAATACCACTTGCAGACAAGACAACAACGAAACAATGCAGACTTCATAATAGTATTACAGACCATAATACTCACTAAATTAATGCCGTTACCAGCTAGATCATTACCACAATCGCACAGTCATAGATCATTTTAATTCCACATATATTACTTTGTTTCTTTCATCTAGAACACACATAGATAAAAATGTCTTTGTGTATGAATAAATAAAATCCTTCCCCTACCATTTCCAGTAATTAATAATTTACACCCTATTCCATTTGTATCCCTTAGAAAGACGTAGGAAAGAGATCGGACTTGTGTAAAACTGCCAAGGTTACTACGACAACTGCTTCTGGGAATGAGTGAAGTGCCATTATGAAGTGCCAGGAATTCTGGGTATTTTTACTTTGGACCGCAGATGAAAGCACAGCCGTTCGCATGCGTTCTAGTGGGCATGAGCACTGTTTTCAGGACCATTCATCATGGTGTATCGCAGTGACACGTTCAAACGAGAAACATTTACTTGTCCTTTTGTTGCAACATGGTTTCTTTGAAGTCTTGTGTGAGTTGCAGTACTGATTAATCAGTGTTCAGCTGCACTCTGGGAAAAACTTTTAACAACCATCAGTTTTTCAAAGTTTAAAATGTCTCAAAGTCAACATGAAATCAAAATTGACTGTTAATCTTATATTCCTTTCTTATATATTGGTCTGTCCTTTTCAGATGACAACAGCAAGCTCTCCTATTTTTCCACCCCTCTTCTTCAAGCACAAATCCAACCTTACATTTTTAGCTTATTGAATATCCCGAATATATTCACTCAGAAATATTTCACATTATGTGAAGTAACATGGATTGCATTGGAGTGTCATGATGACTTGGGCCCAATGTACACTGTATGGGCAGTATGACATCGGCAGTGATTTTGACGTAGGGGAGAAAATAATTTCTATTGTCGTAGGGCAAAAATGTATCGTTGGCTACATCCACATTGTCTTACTGTTCAATTCCGATTGAAGCTATTCATATTGTTGTTTTGAATGTGGCCTTTCGAAACTTGATAACTCGTGGTCTTGATAACTTTGGGTATGTAAAATCTTTGAAGTGACTCCAATGAGTGCAGAATTGTGGCAAATGTTAGCCTGGGAAAAAAACAGACAACTTCCGGCAAATTTAGATTTGCTCTGAAAGTTAGTCTGGCAAAGAGCTGGGCTGCGTTCAGCCCGGACAAAACGTTGCACAACGTTTTTAAACAGAAACGGTGATGCGTTGAACACCCCGTTCTGATGACGCAAGAGTTGCAACTATGGAGCCCCGATAAGGCCATTCTCTGTGTTCTTTGTGAAGAATTTGCGGAGCCTAATGAAGTCGGTATAAATATGTGTTTAATATTACAAAATAGCCTATGCCCGATGTTACAGTAACTGCACTTGCCGCCCAGAACACAAGAGAACATCCCAATCAAGTGAAGGGATTTGTGGAAACTGAAAGCACACATATTACCTAATTCAGACTAAAACACATTCTGTTTAGCCTCACACACTAACTTTATTTGCATCTCATAATGTTTTAATAACCTATTTTCTTTCTCATTTTTAGGAAAAGCACTTACCATTATTTACTTCTATACTAAATGTCATACACTTGCAATGAAGCTAAAAAATATAATAAAGTTTAAACTACATCATTATGTTGATATCCTATATTTTTACAATAAATGACAAACATATCTTCTAATATCCTCAGTTGTTGCATATAGTGATCTGCATTGAACACATTTGTAAATTATTTTCCTTGAACACATTGTGCGAGTTCACTTTAATACCGCATGCTTTATACACATGTTGCTGCTGATTGGATTGCAGTTCTGACACACCCACCACCCACCAAACAAGAGAAAACATATCTCAAACCCCGTTGCACACCGGTGCACACCGTTTCCTGGAAACATGACGTTCAACTAGGAAACCGTAGCAAAACGTTGTGCACCGTTTTGAACTTGAACGTGCCCCTCATTTAAGCCCATTTCCAATCCGTCGAAATCGAGGCACCGATTTGGGCGGGCTTTACAGCGCTGGTTTTGTAGCCTACATTACAAAGATGGATGCCGCCGTCGAACATCACTCGTTCAATCAGCTATCGCGTCTGTTTTAAGCGATTTGAACGTTTCCTTTTGTTAAAAACCGAGCAAAGAACAATACTCGGAGATGTTTCTCCACCGCTCTGCATACGTCATCTCCTTCATTGCTCCGATTGGTTTCAGGCCTATCCGCGACGTCCGATGGTGACGCCCCTCTGGAAATGATTTGTCTATGACACTTTGCCAGACCATAACTCAGTTCAGTGCCGCCGCTTCCCACCACGCGCATCACGCGCTGTGCGTAGGGCACCAAGTGCTGAGGGGGCACCAACAATATCCTAATGAAAATCGATCTTCAAACTTCTTGTTATAATCAGATTCAGCGCGTTCTTCATCTTCAATCCGCAGCGGCACCGAGCAGAGAGCACGTCAGAAACAGCTGACAGGGTGTGTGTGTGTGTGTATGTTCAGAGCCTCATTGGTCTGTCACCGCTCGTCAATGTCAGAATATTTGAGATGACCAATCAAATCGAAGTAGGCGGGCTTTATGTTCACAGACGCTGAGCGCGAATTTTAACAGTGCAACTCGACGCTTCAGTGTACGGTCAAGTGCGAGATAAGATGTAAGTATATATTTGATAGTTTTTTTGGTCATAAATGTTAAACGAATGACAAAAAATAATTAGGCAAACTAATATAGTTTTGTCTAATTTCGCCATTTTTAACTGAAAATAGGCCTATGTAACATATGGCCTAGGTGTAATAGTTTAGGCTACTACTGTCATTGTGAGGGGACAAGAAACATGAACAAAGCCTTTTTTTTATCATGTTAGGCACAGTGTGTGTACATATTGAGAATAAAATACAAATTGTAGCCTTTAGTAAATTTAAAAAATCCAACTTTAGGAGGGAAAGAGACAGGGCAAGATAAAAACAAAGAAAAGAGTGTGATGCTGACGAGGAGAGAAAAATAATCAGCTGCCCAGTGCCCACTGACATGGTTTTAAAGCTGTTATTATCGATTTTTTTTTTTGCCTTCACACCATCTTAAAATGCACATCTGTAGTTCAGAGAAATCCAACATTTCTCGGGGAAACCCCGAACCCCTGAACCAGCCTGCCTCAAATTCGGGACTATAGTGATTATAAAACCATGAAACCAACCAGGTAATGAAACTAGTTAATAGTAAGCATTACTAAAGTGTAACTTTATATATTTTTTATATATTATATATTTTTTTATAAATCATACCCCCTAAATGAAAATGTTTTATTTTTGGAGGGGGGCATCATAAAGGAATTATGCTTAGGGCACCAAAATGGTTAGCAGTGGCACTGACTCAGTTACAACTGAGAATGGTCTGGTTTTAACCAGGCTAGGCGAATGTTGCCCCAAATCAGAATTGAAATTATCCTTTTTTTCGTGTGTTTTGAGGGGTTCACACTGTCATAACAAGAACAGATCTGCGTCCGCACATAAGCAACATGAGAAATTTGGGTTCGTATTTGGGTCACATTTACCTGCAGTCTGAAGTAGCCTTTAATCGCCTATGTTCATGTACATCAATGGCCAATTAACAGTTTTTTCTGACAAGATCTGACAATGTCTGAAAATTTACCTACAGTTCCCCTCATACAGCGCATGTGCAATGAAGAACCAACAGGGCTGATTAATATTTTGTACAGTTTTCGATTAGTGTACGCATGCACACCGGCTGTTCAAAGTCCTGCTTTGAGTTCTTCACTAAATATTTGCCCAAGTTATTGTTAATGTACATAACGAATTCACCCTGAGGGAGGAAGATTGCATGTTGTGCATTTACTATCCTCTTGGTGCTTGAATAATGTCTATGCTTTTACCTGTTTGGTGATTATATTCACTGTTTGGAGTCTTTGGACTGCCATCTCGAACCTGAGAACGCAAGTAGAGAATGACTCGCCTGGTGTGTGATACGATGAGTTGTTTTGCATCGCAGTGTTTTCTCGACCGGCTTTGTCAAAACTGAATCATGGCTAAATGTCTTGGCCACAATTTATCATACAGGCATGAAGCACTGTAAACATTGCCTAACCCTTTGAGATCACATTGACCAATCTTGACATTGGATTATCTCAAAGAATTAAAAAAAGAAAAAAACTATAGTGTATAGCAGGCTTTGAAGGGACATTTTTGTGTTACAAATCCCTTTAAAGAATATACAGTCGGATTACATAGATTGAAACATGGCTAATCAACCAACATGTGGATCTGCTCTTTATGTCACTCATTCAATCACTGTCTCATTGCCCTTCAACAGTACACACACTTTCTGCAATGATATTCTGAGAATGCTTTTTGGAATGTTCAATATTCTCGCTTGTCTATCTGATCAAAGAACGGTTGCAGTTTATTTCATCACTGTTAGCGACTTATAGGGCTTATAGTGGAAGGTAAAGCAAACTGTATCTCATCTACCCCGAGCACATGCCTACATTCTCCAAAAGGAGCCACAGGTTCATTATAGTCTGAGTGTGTAATGATGATGCAAGCGGGAGGCCACTGCTGGTGCTGAACAAAGACCTGTATTCCATGTGGTGAGACTATAGACAGACAGTGTTGCAACATAGTCTAATTATGAGAGGAGAGAAAGAGGGAATCAGGTGGTCTTGAATGATCTTCTATGTTAACTATCAAATTTGCCATGCAAATCAGATGTGCTAAGGTCTAAGAAACTAAGAGATTTGCACAAAGAAAGGGAGAGAGAATGCACACCAACACAGCTTAACCACGGCAACTGTATTTTCCCCTAGAGCAATACAAATAATCAGAACAAACAGTATCCAAGCAAATTTGTAGGCATGATGCAATTTAATGGGTGTGTGGGTTTTGTTATGCTTTTCCCCTAATCTTTTTCACGTGACCTTCCCCTTTTCACTCTGGAGAATGCATTGCATGATCTACAAACAAAACACTGAACTTAAAAGTGCACTAGGCAATTTCTGAAAACTGCTGTTTTAAATGGATTAGCAAGAGCACGACGACACACTTGTAGCCAATCAGCAGTAGGATTGGCACAACACAATTGTAAGCAACCCAGGAGTGAGCGAGATTAGCAACTCTAGGAGAGAGAGAGAGTGAGCAAGAGGGAGATTTGAAGACTATAGAAAGAGAAATGGCTGAGAGACATTACAAAAGAGAAAGGGTTAAGGAAAAATAAGGTTTATGATCATGTATGATCAAGTAAAATAGCTTTTTTTGCTGTTTGTGTAATGTTGGTGTGCTGCTGGCAGCTAACGACAAACTCTTGCTTGTATACTTTTGCGTACTGTGTGTTAAATTGTTCTTCCTTGCTGTTCATTCGTCATCTTCACTCTGATTTTCCATGAAGCATTATTTTATCTCAATTACATACAGTTAGAGAAAACTGAAAAAAGATCAAAACACTGACTGACGTTAACATGCAGCCAATTTTCGGGTTATGGTCAGGTTAAGGTCACTATTCGGGTTTTTGAAACATTAGAAATAACCCCTTTACATGCGTGAGCAGAGAGTTTCTCCTGTTTACATGGAATTGCAATATCCCGATGTAAACGGCAACGCGCGGTTCGCGTCTAGATGTACGGACAACCTTAAGATGCAATATGCGTCATTTTTCTTTCTCTGTGTCAAAAGACAACAATAACAGCAGCACGCAGATTATGAATAGTTCTGAGAAGATAGCGATCGCCTTTGTTTGTTCTTTGATGCTGGTAACGTTACTGAGCTTGCTCCAAAAGTATGCTGTGCTGTGTCTCGCCTGGTCTCGCCATGTTTACTTCCGGTATAGTTCACACGTATTTTTGTATGCATCGAGAAGTTTCTCTACTTCAAAGACCAAGATTCCTTGCGAATAGAACATGCGCAGAACACAAATCACTATGGGGATATGCCGATACACGTTTACATGACCAAAAATTCTGGTTAGAAAAGGGGTACCCCAGGTATAATATCCCGGTTTTTAAAATCCGGGATATGAGGATATTCTGTTTTTTGCCGGTGTTTACATGACCGTTCGTGACCCAGTTATTATTAATATCCGGGTTATTGGCTGCATGTAAACATGCCCACTTATACCAACTTAAGATTCAACACCAGCAAACCAGCTAAGTTTGATTTCAGATGGGTTTTTTGTTTTGTTTTTTTTACACTCTAAAAAATGCTGGGTTGTTTCATCTCAAATTTGGGTCAAATATGGACAAACCCAAATGCTGGGTTAAAATGTAATTTAAAAAAATGTACAGCTGAAACTGAAACTTGGGTTAAAATTTTAAATTACATTTTTAACTTCAATCTTACAAATGAAAAGAAGTTACTGATTTGCTCTAAAGATGGCACAAGTTCAAATAACCCCTTTTCCTGATGCCAAGTAAAGCCAGCATTAAGAATTGAATTTGGGAACTGAATTTTTAATATTTAAAACACTTTAGCCTAATTCAATGCTCAATGAATAAGCAATAACTTGAGATGGAGAACAACTCCACAAAGGTCTGGAATCATATGCACAGAAACAAACTTGGCAGTGGTTGTTCCCAAATCAGTGTGGAAAGTAAGCAACTTTTTAAAGCAATTTAGCTGCTGATGCAGCTAAAATGAAGCTCCAAATGAATGATGTTCCTTTGGGCTCTCGAGCCATAACAGATGCCGGGTTCACAGGGAGCTTTACAGTAGTTGATTGTCAGAGATAAAGTAAGCAGTCTCTATCTTTATAGCCCTCACGTCCTCTGACATTTTCTCCAGAGGCAGCATATGTTTCTTTGTTGCTAAGCTCTGCTTCATTCAATAATTTGGGCTTACATATTATAAACTTCATCTTCTCATTCACAGCTGTGCCACTGATTTCGCATTCATATCTTACAAGAATCAGGTCCTTGCAAGCGTTCTTCCATGTGTCAGAGACGCAGGGTTTCCGGAGAGTCACTTAAAACTGGCAAAACTCTGAGGTGAGTGTTCTACAGCTTTTTGTGCAAAGTGTTGGAGAGAGGAAAGGGAATTACTCAACCAAATATTCTCTAAGTGCTCCTGTTTGTTTTACATCCCTAGGCAACACTGTTATTTCCTGGTGAGGTCTTGCCTGATCACAGTGACGCAGTTTTTCTCTCTCACCTTAACTTGCTCTCTCTCTGTCCTTCTCACTATGACGTTAAACCAGGAAGCCAGAGAGATAGCAGAAACATATGAGGGTTTCCCTTCACAGGCCAACGGCCAATTAATTTTTCCTCTGGTTCTCGTTTTCTCAGTTCCTTTTCTTTACAAGTAGTCAACAATACCAACGAACTGCTCTGGAACTGACTGCATTTCACTGAATTTGTCTAAAAAAAAGCATAGAATGTACATACAAGGGTAGACTAAATGCTGGAAAAAGAAACTCCATGAATGAATCCAGGATGTTTGTCTTTTATTCGTGGTCTGTGGACACTTTGATTGATTAGATATGTATCTACTTTTAAAAAGGTGTATGTTTATAGACCACAAACTAGGTGTGCATCTATAGTGGGCAAATGCATCCTGGAAGAAGATGCTCCTTTAAGCTTTGAAACTGAGAAAATAACACTTATGGCAATTTGGTGGTAACCTGACTCCGCCAGATGGATTTGCTCCGCATATCCATCTGGAAACCTTCCGTTGAAGTAGTTTTGGTAAGGGGCGAAAATACTGGTTAGCTGATTGGCCTATGTTGGTAATAGACAGGCAAAATCAACCAATCAGATCAACGAAGCACATGACGTACTGAACTTGCTGCTGCAGGTAAAGGCTCGTTAGCTGGGCAAATAAGCAACATGTCGGCAAAGGATATTTGCCGTTTATGTAACTACAATTTGCAAATAAAAGGCACCATTTCAGCTGCCCGCTCCATATTTCACAAGAAGGATGCAAGAGAAAAAAGCATTAGCGAGCGGCTAAAAGAATTAGGACTACCGCTGTCTGAAAATGTTTCTCAGATCGCGTTGCTTCCGCTTGATTGCGTCACACCTCAACCCGCCTCAAAGCCAACGCTGATTGGACGTCGTTGGTGAACTGCTCCCAAATTTTCTTTAACGGAAAGTATCCAGACTGATCTGCGAGTGAAACCTTGAAAGCTCGCGAGATCAGGATGGTCTCGCGAGGCTAATTTGGTGGATGATTTGTATGAATTCAATTTCAGTTGGGTTAGGGTTGATAGGGTTAGACACTGATATATCCCTAGCAATATTTTTTTATATATTTATAAATTAATGTCCCCATCCTCACTAATATCAAAATCAAACCAACGCCACTGCCATTGACAGTTACGTTTATGGGTCGGTCTTCGTGCTTACTTTTTATTTTCTAAAATGGTGCACGTTTTCGTACAATTCACATACAAATTCATCGCAAGCTCTTAAAAACGTTTTCTCATGAGATTGAGTTGGGCACACAAGTAAAGCATTTTTATGTTTATTAACTATTGATTAAACTTCCAAGGACTTAGGTACCTATGCCCATTCTGAGCATAAACAATGAGGAAGAAACGTCCATCAAGCACTACAAAACACCTGACCTAGGACAGTCCAACCTTTCTCTCTTCTTCTTTGTCTACATCAGAATCACTTCAACACCCTGCTATCTCTATCTCTCCCTCCAATCCTTATCTGTATCCTCGATCCACCATATGGCTCCCTCTGCAAATCAGCACAATTTCATCCTTGTCTCCTCACTGAAGGAAAAACGACTCGAGTCACTCAAGGTGATGAACTGAGAACGATTCTTAGTTAGCGTGCGGGAAAATGACAGAGCGATTGTTTGTGGTATGAGGGTGTGCTGAGTCTCGCTCTTTGAAGACTGCTTTTGAACTCACAAACACCAGCTCTCTACAAAGAGAAAAAAAGCCCTCAGAGTTAAATTCCTTCGCACAAGCCTTGACTCAGTGATCTCATCCTAGGAACGTCGGTAAGATAAAAGTTGGATGTGTTGTTTTAAACTTTCGCCTAACTTTGAGGTGAGATCCAAGTGTATTCACGAGCGGTGCTCGCATTACAGTGAACTGCTCTGTGCGTGCACGAGATCTGAAGACTAGCGCGCGCATTCCACTCCGACTCTTTCATTCATCCGTCAACAGCAGCTTCAAAGCGCACTGACTCATTTGGCCACAGATCAGTTCAAATCGAGTGGAGCAGAAAGATCCGGTGCGGGAAATCTACAACTATGATATTTGTTTCCAGAGACACAAATTAGCTTAACTTAGAAGAGCGCAGAATTTTAGCATTTGTTTAATATGATATCAATATATTTAGGCTATTGTATAAAATACATTCATTTTAAAATAGTATCCTATATATTATTTTAATAATTTATTTTTAATAATATTATATTGGCAAATAATTAATGACCCACTTCAAAAGATTGAAATCCATAACCTGGGATAAAGAGGACAACGGGGTGACGTGGGCGGGACCTGAAAATGTATCGAGCATAAATGACTCTCATGTCAAGAAACATTCTTCGAAAATGATTGATCAATGCTAATTGTAGCCTAACCCACAACTGCATTGGATAATTTTATTAATAGCCTAACCCTTTGAAATTTTATTCTTTATGACAATAGAGGCACAGATCTGCTTAGAGAAAACGATCCGAGGAAACTCCCTGTAACTGTTGAACTAAAGGGAAACTTATGATACCGAGAACCTGGGACTGTCCAGCGGGGTAAACATGCTGTATCTGTGGAAATACAATAATAGCTTTCGGAAATGTGTTAGGGCAAATCCATGACAAAGCGAAGGCGAAGGGGGAGCAGCGCGTAAATCAGACTCGTCATTGAACGTTCTCCTTTATAGTTTATTGATCGACAAGAAACGGAATTACGAGGGATCTCAAGCGTGTTCTAAAACAGACAGACATTTAGACACCTCGTGGTTATCTATATGATAAACGGTGATATATGCTGTCTGCCTTTAGTCTTTCTTATACGAGCCCTCCGCCACCTTTATCCCATTACGTATTCTGCTATAGCGGCTTAATCCTGGACACACTGTCAGTCCTGTCCCGCATTTCATCCACCGTCTGTCTCTTTCTCTCTATCTCTCAGCAATCCACATTAACTGTTAAACACTAGGCTTAAACGCAGCCGCAATTCCGACAGTGAAAACTCACATTATCGCTCATTTTGAGATGATTTACAAAGCGTCTGCAGCCCCGGAGCCGCGCTCTCGTCCAAGTCCCCAGTTCTCAGTCTTTTGTTAGCGAGCGCAGCCCCGCTGAGTGTCTGATAAATGCCATTTCATTCCAACAAGCAGACCACATGCTGCTTTAACAGTGAGGGGCTTTTACCTCTCTGACTCTACATTGCCTTCAGCCGTATGTGTGAAAACAAAGCGTTTTATCCATCGTCAAGTTGCCTTGCATACATCGATAAAGCAAGCAATGGTGCAACCCGTTTAAATAACGGCGCTGATAGGATCGTCTTCTTAACCTGCTAATTTTCTGAATCAGTTTTTCATTGCAGTTATGGAAAGCATTTCAACTAACTTGCATCTCGTATGTTACGGATGCATATATTTTTTAAGTAATTACATTAATCTATTCATTAGCTAAGTAGCCCTATTATTCCTAGTGACTAGAATCTATTCAATTAGTAGCTACTTCCTATGCCTGCTAGTCTAGCCTATCCGGGTCGTGACAAATAACCATTTCATTGCTAACAGTGGCAAACTGCAACGTCTAAAAATAGTTTTATTAGTATACATAGTTGTTATTATCACATTTACTAGCCTACTTATTTAAAAGACAGTCTCAGCTAGCACAATTGCTACCAGTAACCATCTCTTTTGTTAAAATAGCTTTCATGTTACTTCTCATGACTAGTCAGAATGGCTACTTTATAATTCAAGAAAAAATACTAGTAAAATCAATATAGCTAAATGGAACTTATTCGGAGAGGGTGCGTAAATGCTTGAGACAGCGTCAGTTAATCTTTGATGCAGTCTTCAAGCTTGTCATCTAATCGCTGTCTGCCTTATCTCGACCACACAAAACCATGGGATTTCTCTACTCAAGTTGCCAAACTTCACTGTGGACCTCAAGCATGACAATAGGAGTGTTACAGTTTAAAAAGCACTACTGCGTAAAAAGCCAGTGTGGATGTAGCCTATACGAGGTGCGCGTACTGACAAAGTGACACACATAAGCGGGGTTTAGTAGTAGTAAACACAAAATGATCGTAACATTATTGCGAACCACCATTCAAAGCAATCCAATAATATGAAACTCATAAACTCACTAATGGGTCCATGCGAGGTGAGTCTAGCCGCTGGGAGACCAGAAGCATCTTGGAGTGCGGGTAAACCACGTAGCCACTGTTAAATCCACTTTGTTTCAGTATGTGTTAACTGTCTTACAAAGAAAAGCCTGATTTGGGAGTTGTACTAAAATATGGTTAATATAAGTCTGGAAACTGCTATCGCCCAGTTGTGTGCGCGATAAGCAACAAGGAATGAGGATTGTGTCCAAACGAAAGCTAATCTGACATTCCGTTCAAGCGCCAGTCATGTTGATTCTCTTGAACAGGGACTAATAACACAAACGTCTGTATCAGCTCTCGCTCTACACGGCCACTTACGATCAGAGAGCTCTGTATCTTCCTGACTGGTGGGCGGAGTCAGCCCGTCTATAGGACGCCCCTCTGCGCGATGTCACAGAGGAGGAGGAGACGCAGATGTTCCACTTGCCGTCTGCATTTAAAGAGACATTACGTCCCTCCAAAGCGATTCTGATTGGCGACTCTGTGCACTAGTTCACACGCGTATGGGCTTTTCACAATAGTGCTTGGGGATTTTGATTCATCCCTGTGACTCGAATCTTTTAAATCTGCCCACCAAAAAATAGATTAAAAAATAAAAATAATTCTCTTGGACTTTTTGTTTATCATAGCTTGAGTCACTTAAAGGGATAGTTCAGCCAAAAAAGATATTTAAACCATGCATTACTCACCCTCAAGCCGTTCGAGATGCATATGTCAATCTTGTTTCAGACGAACACATTTTCAGTTATTTTAGAAAATGTCTTAGACCCTTCAGTGGATTTAATGTGAAGAAATGGGGTCCAGCTCCTTCAAGTCCCAAAAATGTGCATAAATCCTTCACAAAAGTAATCCATCGGGCTCCAGGTGATAAACGAAGGCCTTCTGAGGGTAATCGTGCAGTTATTGTCGTAAAAATATACATATTTAAAACTTTATAAATGAAAATATCTGACTTCCGGCAATCGACCGTCGTCCGTTCACGGGTGATGGAAGTCGGCGTACGTAGCGCAGGAACCGTTGTGACGTCGCAACGTTTCCTACGCTATGTCCTACCTCTGTACGCGACTTCCATCACCCGTGAACGTACATAGCGTAGGAACCGTCCGCGACGATCGTTGCCGGAAGTCAGATATTTTCATTTATAAAGTTTTATATATATATATTTTTACGACAATAACGTATTACTTACCCTCAGAAGGTCTTCGTTTATGTGTTCCTCTGAAACCAGATTGACATATGCATCTCGAACGGCTTGAGGGTGAGTAATGCATGGTTTAAATATCATTTGGCCGAACTATCCCTTTAAACCAGCTCTTTGCAGGTTTTTGTTTTACCTTAACTGAATAGCTTCAGAGTTATTGCAATGATTATATAACTATTTTTTTGGGTTGAATGTTGTGCGTCTCACCCCCCCTGTTAACACACTTGCAACATTAAGCTGGCGGGCCGTCGGCCGCAGCATCAGGAAGTGTTGAAGAAAGTTACTTTTAGAAGTAATGAATTACAATATTGTGTTACTCCCTAAAAAAGTAACTAATTTGCTACAAATGTAACAAATAGTGTTACATTATTGTTACATTACTTTTGCATTACTTTTCTCAGCTGGGCTGGGATTTCTTGTTTTCTGATAACTACACACACTATTTTTTTTTTTTTGTAAAGGTCCTTCCTCACCAAAAGTGAAATGAATAAGCATCAGGCTGAAGGAAATGCACATTTACACTTATACAGTAGAGGGCGCAGCTCAAACAAACATTTACTTACCCTCATGTTGCTCCAAACCTGTATGGGTTTCTTTTTTTTTGTTGAGCACAAAGTAATATATTTTATATCAAATGACTACCATCAACTGTTTGGTTACCAACATTTGGTAAAATATATTTTTTGTGTGTTCAACAGAAGAGAGAAACTCATACAGGTTTGGAACAACTTGAGGGTGAGCAAATGATGACAAAATTGTAATTTTTTGGGTGAACTATCCCTTTAATTAATACATACATGAATACATAAAGTATATTTGTGTAATTTAACAATTAATTTTTGCAGGTTTGCGTTTTATTCATTTTGAGGAATACTGAATCTGTTTTTGTGCAAGTGAGATGGGTAAATAACACATAGTTAGTCTAAAACTACAATAAACCATCATGTTTACACACAACATTGCCGCACTTACAATTTCTCTAAACATATGGACAGAAGAGATGTACCTTACATTACCTATTTGAAGTAACTTACTGTAGATATTTTGTTGTAAATTTAAAAGTAATGTGTTAATTAGTTACTTGAAAAAGTAATCTGATTACATTACTCAAGTTACTAATGTGTTACCCTCAACATTGCCGGGAATTAGTTCTTACTCAAAACTGTTCATCAATATGTGTTTTTTTTGTAAACTTTGTTTCTTCAACCGACTACAAAGGAGTCCAATAATGGCTTTTTTTCCCCATAAAAACATTATTTCTCCTTTCTTCACCTACAACTTGTTCCTGAATAAACATTGTTGTTGATCCTGGAACAGTATTCCAATCAACCAATCAGATTTAAGTTAACAATTATGTCAAGCTTAAGGGTTACAACAAGGGTGTTATTTACCTTTCATTTCCCTCTGCTTTTAAGGAAAGGATATCTATCATTATGAAGCACATATCTGAACAGCTGAGAGCTGATCTCTAAATTTAGAGTATATTTCTATTCTAATTGGCATTACTTCTTAAGAAAGTAAGTTATTAAAAATAGTAATTGCACCAGTTTTATTCAAAGAGATTCAGTGAACATATTTACATATAACCTACAAAACAGTCTCATATCAATGCTGGCACAAACACAGAAAGAGAGAAAGAGGGCTCTAATCCTCTACTTGCACCTGGAGTCAGGAGAGTTTAGGTTACAGAGTGCGCACACACACACACACACACACACACACACCTTCCCAAGTTCTTTCACACACAATGCACACAGATAGAGGAGCCCCCCACCCTGCTCATTCAAATACAAGCCTACAATACAAAGTTAATCACTTTTCATGTTTTGACAAGCATTGGGAAGATACGGCCCCTAGAGCGTGAGGTTTCAATATCACTTCAAAACAGTTTCTGTTGTCTATGCTCGTCTTTATCGCAGTTCTGTGTTGGTACTTCAGATATAAAGTCACAACTCTCATGGCATTGCATATGGTTACACACACACAAACATACAAAAAGCGCAATCCCACAGTGATAGCAATCTCAAGCATTCAGACACTCCCTGCAACTCCTTTATACGCATCAGGTTACAAATGTGCTAAACCTCTTCTTCACCCTTAAACCCACCCCCTTTTCTCTTCCTGTGTCCAACTGCATTGTTGAGCATTCCAACTCATACATACTAAGGCTATCACAATGTCGTACACAGCCGAGAGAGAGAGAGAGAGAGGGTGCTGCTCAACAAGATAGTCTAAACAAGAACGCTCCTTCCATCGACTTTGTGTTTATGCAGTGAAGTCACTCATTCCAGTTAGGCTGACATGAAGGTTAAGGCCTTGCTGTGTTAGAGAGTTCTCCAGCTTTTCTCCTCCCTTAATTCCTTTGTCTTTCCTCTATAGCCTTATATACATGTGCAGTATATGTGGAATGGGTGTACAGTGCACACACACTCTCTTTCTTCCTTTCTCATTCATCATCTGGACAGCTGATACAGGCAAAATGCTAGTTACATTTTCTCTGTTCAATGCCTTGTGAATTCAATTAAGCTGATGATTGCTGAGTAGAGACTTAGAGGGCCGAAATAACACTCAAGTCGCACACTTTGCACATGCATGCAGACAAGCACCGCAGTGCTAGCACAATCAAAAAGAATCATGGTTTTACCATGCTAATGCTAACTTGTTAGTTTTGCTGTACTCAATAATAATACCATTATGAACATAAATAACATGATGAGCATTAGGTGGCATTAAAATAAAAAATGTAAACATTTATTTAGTAAAAATAACAACAGTAAAATTGTGAAACATTATTAAAAACTTTTTTAAAAATATTAAAAAATATAATTTATTCTTGTGATGGGAAAGCTGAATTGTTAGCCAATGATGAAAACAGTTTACTGCTTAATATTTTTTCTTTTTCATGATTTTCTTTTTTTTTTGGTGAATAGAAAGTTTAAAAGAACAGCATTTATTTGAACATATAAAATATTTGTAAACCAACCAATGTCTTTACTGTCCCATTTGATCAAATGAAAAATTTGAATGTGTCCTTGCTGAATAAAAGTATTTTATTTTTATTACTGATCCAAATTTTTAATTGTTCTTAAATAATTGTTGTAAATAATAGTCTTGATAAAAAAGTAATACAATGTAAAATGCAGAAAGTGTGAAGGCTGGTTCGGTTCAAAGGTAGGAGCTAATGATATAAAATAGCATTAGCTCAGTTAAGTCAAATGCAATGGAAATTCCCCACCATAATAGAAAAACAAATGTATGGGTGTGTATATATATTGTGTATATCTTTATACGTGTCATGGGATAAATCATTATTGTTTGGCCAAAGTCAGCGCTTAAATTTTCCATTGTTATATTAGAAAAAATGTAGCAAGTAAATTCCACTACAATTATCATGGTGTAGCAACAAGAAAAAGGAACGAGGAAGAGAGACAGAGAGTGTGTAAAAGAGAGAGATTTTTTTTAGGGGAAAAAATGCATCATGAATTTCTTCCGTATTAGTTTGGCTGGAACTTTCGGGAACATTGTGTTAATGATTAATATGAAGTCCATGCCTGGCAGCCCCTCTCTCTCTCTCTCCTTCATACACACTCACTCACGCACACACACACACAACACATACAATAACTGACTCCTCACCATCTCTCTCTCCCTACTTCCCCCTTCCTTTTCCCATAGGCCCAGAGATGGCCAAAATCAGCATAGCCAGTTGTCAAGGTAACCTCAATACAATCTATTTACCCACCTCTCCTCTCACTCGCCAAGGTCAGCTCTTCGTCTTTCCCTCTCCCTCTCTCTCTCCCCTCTCTCTCTCTCTCTCTCTCTCTCTCTCTCTCTCTCTCTCTCGGTTTTGTTCTTCTGAACAGCAGGGTAGAACACCCTAAAACCATCATTAGCACAAAACCAAAAGAACTGACAAAAGAACAAGAACTGAACTTTCCAAGCCACCAGTCTGCCACTGCATTCAGCTCCACTCCTAGGCCTCCCATTATTGAATTGTAATTTCCATCTACCCCAAACACACACACAAGAGTGTAGAACTTTTCTCTTAACCCAAAGAGAGATTAGTGATTATAAAGACCCCCTGCTACGAGGCAGCTCTTAAACTGAAATAAATGTACCATGGAATGCAAATCTTTTCTTTCTTTTTTTTGTTTCTCATTTATTTTCATGTTAAACTTTATTGCGAAATGTGTATAAATATATGCATGCTTTATGTTACTAATCTACTGAAGCACACCTAGCATTTCAATATGTTTTCCACAATCTGAAGGAAATAAATGATACACCATTTCCCCACCTCTGCTAAAACATTAAACATTATCAAAGAGCTCCAAATGGAAAAGACAACAAAGACATCTGTCCTACACTGACCAAACCAGATGATGAAGCCCAATTTATGTTATCAACATCCCTTCTGGAGGTCCTAATAAAGCTAGAGCACAGTACCTACACCAGAATTAAAATCTATGTATGTATGTTTTTTTTAACTGTTTTTTTTAAACAGTTTCACATTCTCTTTCTCTGAATCTAAGCACATTCGCCGAATAGTTCATCATCTAAGTGTTGTTCAGCATTTTGTTTTTGTATGTGTAGAAGTTTTTCCTGTTGTTTCTTTCTTTTGACGTTCAAAATTTTGGGGTCGGTAATATTTTATTTTCTTTTTTTAATAAGTAAAAAAAGTGAAATATTATTACAATTAAAAAACATTCTATATTATTTTAGATATATTTTAAATGTAATTTATTATGTGAAGATAAAGCTGAATTTCCAGCATCATAAATCAAGTCTTCAGCATCACATGATCCTTCAGAAATCATTGCTGATTAAGTGCTCAAGAAACATTTCTTATTATTATCAATTTTGAAAACATTTTTGAAAACCAGGACACATCTTTTATCCTTTGATGAATAGAAACTTAGTTCAAATAAACAGTATTTATTTGAATAGTAATCTTTTGAAACAATGTACAAAGCTTTACAGTCATTTTTGATCAATTTAATGCATCCTTGCTGATTTCCATTACACACGAGTAGATGTTAAAACTTCATGCTGATTTCTACTAGGCTTTCCCCAAGATAAGCAAAACTAAGACATAGCTTTACAGTAAACTATGCTTCTCCATTCATTTACGCTTCTTCCATATGGTGGTGTGACTCCCCTTCTGTCCAGCGTTAACGGCAGTGTACTTGCGCGTCAGCACACACGACGGCTGCAACTACAGTGTGGTCTCCCTAGTGGACCAGCACGACAACCGTCTGGATTGAGCCGAGTAGGGGACATCTCTAGGGTCTTCAAGTTTCCATCCTCAGTGTTTCGTTGACTAGCCCACGACACCTCTAGAGGGCTCGACAGTGACTCTGACGTCCCAGAGTCACCTCCCTCTGTCCCCCACTCAACTCAGTCCAGCTTACTGACCTCTACATCTCTCCTGCTGCTGAGACCTAACCACAATCTCTCCGCAACCCAAGCATACGCGCCAACCCTTTTGACTAGGCTGTCGAGCCCCACTGGTGAGTTAATGCAGTTTCAGTGGCAACGGTTCCGTATGGCATACCACCTACCGCAAAACACAATTTGCCCAACCAACCGTCATTTACAATATACACAGGAACGTAATGACTGTAAATACTATGCAACCTATACAAATAAACCAACAGACTCTTCAAGTTTTTCAAGAATTCTACAAAACCGTAGCGTGGTGGCCTGTACACAGCCAGCTAGAATCTTTCCATCTGAACCACAGCCAGTTGCTGCTCCTCTCTGCTGCTTATAAGTTCTTTACTGTTCAACGCAACTCTTGGCCACTGAATCTTATGTCTCTGAGGAACCGGGTTGTAGAGTGTGCCACAAAACCTCTACGACAACCCACTTCCACTGGATAAACCTGGACTCTCCATCCTCGCTATTCTGCTTTGGTGGCCAGATGAGCATACCGCAGCTTCTTCCTCTCATATGCCTCATCTACCGCATCCTCCCATGGCACTGTTAACTCTATCAGTTGAACAAATTGTGCTGATCCAGATCACAAAACAATATCTGGTCGTAGGTTAGTGGTGGCAATCTCAGGTGGAAAAATAAGCCATTGATCAAGATCAGCCAGTATCTTCCATTCCCTAGCAGCTTCCAGTTGTCCTGGACGAGAATTGGTGTTAACACCTTTTCTTGGTGGTTGCTCACCTGGGCAGAGGAATTTTGTCTTCTGCGTGTAATGTTTTGCTAGAACATACGGCAATTTATAGGTCATACTATGCTTAACTTCCAATGCTAAAGCCAAACATCGCAATACTTGGTCATGGCGCAGAGTAAACTGACCTTGGCTAAGAGCCACCTTACATCCTGTCAAAATGTGCCTTAATGTGGCAGGAAGGACAAGAGGGATCCTCTCCTACCCAGAGATGTAGGTTCTGCGGTGATGGGAGAACATCATATGTTGACCTCATAAGAAAACTGATCCTACACTCTAAAAACACTTCAGCGGTTCTTTGTGGTGGTCATGGGGCTATACAGTATAGTACCACTACCATTTAAATAACCTGTTAAGCCCAGTTTGGTTCTTCATTGGTTCTTCAGTGGTACTTTAGTAGTTCTCTGTGGTGGTTAACGTGCTCTATGGCACCTCTTATTGTTCTACATAGCACCATATGACAATTAGATAAGTGCTATAGTGGTTCCTCTATGATTGCAAGCCAATGAACCATTTTTTAGAGTGTACTCTCTTCCATTGACCAAAGGTCTTGCCAGCACATCTTGCATTGTTCCACACTCTCCCATCTCATCCACTCTCCCTGCTTGGCCTGGGGAAATGGCCTTTATACACCTCATCCTCTCCTGCTTTCGCACCTCATTGACTACCAGCTTCCTCCTTTGAGCTGGGCCTGGGCTGAATAAAAGTATTAATAAATATTACTGAGCCCAATCTCCAAATACATTAGCAATGCAGAATGTTATGTGTGTTGTCACTATTTCTGTTTTTTAGCACCTGTTCTTTGTTCTCTTTGACAAGTCACCTGTTATACAGGCAGCTTAATCTCTTGGCTGCTTGTGAAGTCTACGGTCTTTTCTTGACGCAATGAGTAATGACTTTTCCTGAGTTACAGACAACTGTTGACTAGAGACACATGGATGTCATGGCAAAGTCAACAAAGCATTTTCGATAACATTAACAATACTGCCAATGCATACATGGGGAAACCACTTGAAACATTTGTTTTGTTGAGCTATTTCAATTACTTTTGTTTGATTTTTTTTCATTGGAAACAGCTGAAAGTTTTGTACATTTTGCCAATAAGCCTGATTTGCAATACGGGATTGAATAATTTTCGATTACAACTGTACTTACAGTATAGAAATAGACAATAAAGAACATACTTATTTATAATTTATTCTGGAAGTCTCATAAACATCCCTCATTTATCTTTATTGAGATCTTTTTTTTTCTTTGGAATTTATTGTCTGTGATTTTCAAAACACATCATTTGCACAATCAAGTAATAAAACCATTTCCTCTACAGACAGTTAAGTGAATTTTCTCAATTCCCAATAATTTTCCAGTCATGTAATTTTCCTAAGAAGGATCCTTTCTTCACACAATTACTGTTCATTTGGTTGTGTACTATTGGAGTAATTTAAACAGCTTTGCAAATTGGTCTGTAACAAAGATGTAGGCAAAACAATTGGCAACATCCAATCAGACACAACATAATATAAAGCATTAAATCGACCTTCATTTGAGCGTTTCTCATTATGAATTCATAGAGATTTCTACAGCATCAGCACTATATAAATATCTGTGTAGAGTAAAAATAAGCGCAGGCTTGAGTTGTCCCAGGTGCATGTACGATCACATACTGTTCTGTGATTACAAAATAAGTTGAATTAGACTACCTGACAGACATGACTGAAATAAATCTCCTGAGAAATCACACCTGCTTCTGTAACAGTAAAAAAATGATAATTTTTAACAGCTAATAAGAAAAAGTATAAACACTCTGTGCATGTGAATCAATTTTGTGCATTTGGGTTTGCTCCCGTTATGTCTTTGAAGGTTGTTTTTGTAGAGAGGGTGTTGGCTGACAGCACTTTTAATGGCAACTTTTTTTGCAATAGTAGCACTACCATGCAGAGAAAACATGATTGTTTTTAACTATTGTTATGGTTCCTAATTGCGTTGTTACACTCCTAATTGGAGCCATATTGGTGAGAATATTCTCTTAGATTGTTAGCAAATTCTTTTATCCAAATTCACTTACAAAAGAGAACAACATGAGCAGAAGCAAGCACAGTCAGAAATACAGAGAAAGCACAAGAAGTGCTACAATATAAAATTTCAAAAACAGTGCCCTAAAACAGCACTTCTGTAATATTTTATAATGTGCATAATGTTTTTGTGCACAACGTTTCATCTGCATTAAGTGCCATATGCTGGGGACTGGGGTTGCTTGGTGTGATTCTGAAGTGTGAGTGTGTGCAGTGTTTTATGAGCTTACTAGAGGAAGCTCCCAGTGTTAGCAATAGGTCAGTAAATCCTTTGTGCCCTGCTGGCAAAGCTGGCACTGCCACACTACAAAACTCACTGCCAACAACTGAGTAATTAGAGAGAGAGAGAGAGAGAGAGAGAGAAGAAGAGAGAGAGAGAGAGAGAGAGAGAGAGAGAGAGAGAGAGAGAGAGAGAGAGAGAGAGAGAGAGAGAGAGAGAGAGAGAGAGAGAGAGAGAGAGAGAGAGAGAGAGAGAGAGAGAGAGAGAGACAGAGAGGAAAGGCAGCTGTATGGTAGAATGAGACTTGTAACTAAATCTGTTGATCTGCCTCACCTTGTTTGCTTTTGCACTCATAAGCCAATGTGAGTCAGTCCGTTGGGTGTGTCAGAAAATCACATGAACTTTGCTCATGTACATGCAAACACACATATACATTGGTTGATATGTGATATACACCGTATACATAGGTCTGAATGAAAATGTAGGGTTATGCAATGTATTTCTATAATGTGACATATTTCTGTTTAACAGACCTAAAATGTGTTGGCTACACTGGTTGTTTTTGATTCACTAGGAAAACTGGTTGCACTGATATTTGGGAATCAGACTACACTGGTTGTGCTATAGATTCAGTCTCTAAATTAATATTATAATAACTACATAATTTTAAAAAACGCTGTGCACAGGTCAAAGCCGTTCGTCAAGTGCCGGGGTGCCCAATCCTGTTCCTGGAGCTTTACCTGCAGAGGTCAGATCTAACCCTGATTCAACACACCAGTCTGCTATGATCAAGTGTTCCTAAAGATCTTAATTAGCTGGTTCAGTTGTGTTTGATCAGGGTTGGAGCAGAACCTTTGAAAGGAAGGTACTAGATATCCAGGAACAGGATTGGCACCTAATTTAGCATTCAAAAAATTATATGTTAGCTTTAATTAATTTTAATTTGTCAACAGGTTCCACATAACTGGATTACGTTAAACAAACATAATTTGTTCATGTAACTTCAACACAATCGAATTATGTAATTTGAAATGACTTAATTTAAGTAGTCTCAATGTGAATTTTTAAAGACTTCCTGACATGATTCAAAGGCATTTTATTACATTCATTCATCCAATTATATTTCATTTGATTCAGTGACATTTAATTAAATTGATAGACTTTAGCTAGCTATTTGCTAGCAGAAGCGCATATTTGAATGCTAAGGTTTACATGCTCCTTCATTCAAAGCAATTGAAAATAATGAAATCAGTCGACAGCCAAACAAAATGCTCCACTCTTCTCCACAATGGTAACCCACTGTAATTTAAATGGTTTAATAATTCCAATATAATTTAACATTAAACACTATTACACACTATCAAGTCTTCCCCTTTTCTAAATTTCTCAACAAAAAAACCCCATAAAATAACACATAATTTTAACATTTATTCTCTCTTAATTCAACCATATGCAAAGCATGCTGGGAACTGAAAGCACTGCCCAGTTTCAGTTAAGGCAATACAAATCAATCATGTAATCCAACACAAACAGATTAAGTAAACTTAAATTGTTCGTAGATTTAAGCAGATTGAACACAATAAAATTAAGTTCGTGCAAAATGGCAGTCGGCTCGCACTATACTGCCACCCTCTGGATGTACACTTTTTACTTAACATAAATGGTTTTAAACACTAAAAACATGTTGTAAAAACGTTTTGGTAATGCTCTCCTTAAAGCTGCAGTCTGTAGCTTTTTTGGGGTTAAAGAGTAACTAAACTCTTAAACCAACTTTTTTTCAGTTAATGATCTGTAAGAATGGATCTTTATTAAAACCAGTCATTGATTCAGAGTAACTTATTTGACGTTTGTGTATAAAGTGTTTTATTTCTACAATATATGGTGTAAAACGTCTTAGTGCTGCCCTCTTTTAGGTTGAACGGTGGCTACTGCAGTTGAATTTTCCTATTGGATGTTCCGATACTTCGATGATGTACGCAGGTTTCAGTTCACCACACTCTTGGTACGAGCTATGCCCTTGGCAGTATAAAAAACAGCTTGTTTCGTCTAAACCAGTTGAAAACGACCAGGATAGAGTGTTTTAGCATCTATTTCGTCCCCTCTATCTCCGCCTGGGGTCTGCCCACTTTTTCAGCATTTTTCAAATATTGCCAGTGGGTGGAGTCAGGCTCTGACCAGGGGTTTAGTTACCCTTTGAAATGATCCAAAAATACATATTTGAAGTAAGCTTGTAATAATGTTTTTAATAATTAGTAGGCTATCTTGCGTGTGAGGATGTTGGAGGTGGAGATTTATAGCTTTTTCTTACTGCACTTGATATAATTAAACTTATCAATTTGATGGCGGAACTAGAAAGGTTCAAACGACAATCACCAGTGAAACAGATTTCACTCGTTGTAAAATGCAAAAGACTTCGTTCGGACTTCGGAGTGGCTACAGAAAAAACGAGACTTAAACCGAACCCATGCAAAAACAAGGACATTACATGTAGTCGTGCAATGCTGACAAAGTATAATTTGCACGGTGCACATTTGCGTGACATGATAAGCTATTGTTAGATTTAATCAGTGTAATCTGATTAAATCAGTGATAGATTTACTGCAATGTCAGAACCAGAACTAAAGTTTGTTACTAGTTCAGATAACATTTTCCGGTAAAATTTACTTCCAAAAAGAATAATCTGTGATCCTGAATGCCAGTATCGACACCGGCACGGTGACTGACAGCTGCACACTCTCCTCAAACATTGTGTTCATCCACGCTGTGCTGTAATACAACTCATGTAACGTTGATAATTCCGCGAATGACTGCAATTGCAGATCTCGAACAGAGATGGTGACATAAAGGAAAACGCCGGACTGCAGCTTTAAGTTATGAAAACATATTTTTCTCAAACATAATGGGAACGTTACTTTGAATGTTCTCTGAACGGTTTGAAACAAGTAGTTAGTAAAAACGTTTAAAAACAGCCGAATGTCCAACTAAAACGTTCCAGAAAAAATGTTCCATGAATGATATATGAATAACGATTTTGTGCTAATGTTTTTGTGACAACTTTAAACGAAGGTTCTATTAACGTTTCTTCACAACTTTGTGAGAACCTTGCCAGAACATTAGTCAAAGTTCTGAGAACGTTCCCTGTCATCGGGATATTTCCGAAGCTTGTGTATAAAAGCCAATAAATGGACAAGCTGTTAACCTGCGTGCCAAATTTTTTTCCATGGTATTTATCATTGAGAGGTTGAAGTGTTATAAAAGAAAGGTCATTTTCACTAGTAGTTGCTCGGATAGACAAGACAACTGCAGCAAGAAAGACCCGAGGGAAGGAATCAGTGTCTGCTAGTGTGTGAGAGAGCAGAGAGAAGTAGGTGAACGTGTGAAGGAGGAGACAAGAAAAGGGACACTTATGGTCTCTCTTTCTCCCTTCATTCTCCCTGTATCAGCAGAAAAAAAAGAAAAGGAAAAAAAATGCTGGCCTCTGTTGACACAGCCCTGACCTTCCCCTCATTCTGCTCCCCAAGTGTGAAATTGAATGCCTGCCAGAAAGAATGAGGGAAGACGGAATAGAGAGAGTGAGACAGAAAGAGAGAGGCTGAGTGGGGGAAACAGAGAAAAGGAATGGGAAAAAGGATCTGTACAAAGCTAAGAGAGAAATCCAATATCACATGAATCAAACAGTGCAGATTGTTGCTGTGCTTTTCCATTTATGGATAGTCCTCCATATGACAAACACTCCAGGGGATTTTTTCCTTCACACATGCTGCTCTGTAGAGGACAGAATTAAAACCTAGCCTTGAGTTAGTTAGTGTCACAAAGATGTTACAGAGAAAGGCTGTGTGGAAACCTTTGTTTGACCTAGAATATTCAGTGTTATAAAGAGGAAACTGTTGGATTTATTGAGCCATGCAATAAACCAAAACAATGCTAAACATACATAATGTGAACATTACTCACGCTTCCTTCCTAAAAACAGTTTCACGTGCATTTCCCCCATAAAAAAGATCTATAACAAACATTTCACACCTTTGTCTCAGTCCTTAAATGTTCCGCTTTACTTTGTAAAAAACTGAGGGACGGGGGAGAGAAGTGAAGTGGAGTAGGGAGGTGGGCGAATGTACTATCTGTGATGTCACGGGTGTGTGTGTGTTCCCCATAGCCACCAGCCTCATGCTGACTCCAGACATTTCTGTCATTCCTACCAGCTTCCCATTGTGCTGGGGAGAACCTTCCATTCATTCAGCCCAGGAAGACGGAAGGGAAAGAACAGGGAACAGGAGAGGAGGAAGAGAAGAAGAAAAAGAGGGTGTGGTTAATATGGGGATGTTCTGACATTCTGTAGTTTGCGTTTATGAGGAATTAAAAAATTCGTGAAATTCAAGAACTGCTGATATCTACAATGGATTGCTTTTTAAAATATTTAGGCCATTTAAATAATGACTGTTTAGAGACAAAATATATTATTTTTATTCCTGAACCAAAGTGGCTGTTCTGTATGCTATCTGAAGTTCTTTGAATAGTGACAAAAGTCGTCTGTACATTGATTTTTCCTTTATTAAATCACACAACACAGATTTCACAATTTAGATGAAGAGTTTATACAGAACTAGCGCACCATCTAGTGGCATGTTTGTGAAATATGATTTCGAAGGAGATGAAGGTGAGTATTTTCATCTAGGCGAAAATGGTGTAATACATTTATGGATTAGGATAACGCCACGGAGGGTTTCAATTAAAAGCTGAAACGCGAAGCTATTTTTTATTAAAATATTTACGAATGTGTTTATTTTTTAAAGTTGTCTAAATTATCTTTTTTTTCCCGGCGGGACTTCTCTTCAAGGTGGAAGGTTTTTTTCTATTTCTAACAAATACGACATATGCCATCTATGACTGTCACGTGACGTCCCCTTTTTAATCATTTGTATTATTTATAAGTATTTTACAGATGCTTGTGAGTTGGAGTTGCTTTATGACCATAGAATGAGAGTAATTATCATTCTGCAAAATATATTATTGTAAATTTTTACCTGCGTGTCATGCTAACTCAAAGCCTAGCAATTTAGCGCGACCACCTAACGTTAGCACTCTCAAGAGGCTTAACCGTTGACGTTAACGTTACTTCTGTTGAAGCATGGCTATGAAAATATCGGCTAAACCAGTTGGACACAACGGTGAAGAGTGCTTTGCTGAACTCCACAATTACTAGCCAGGTAACTTATGGTATGAATTTATGTTCAGTTGGTAAAAGTGTCAAAACAACAAAAACGCTTCTAACTATGTAACGTTGATATATTCTGATTTACAGCAGATAACCTGCGCACAATAGAAATACATAAATGCCCTATCAATCACATCTGTTCCGTGGTATTTGGATGTAAATGTGGTCGTCCTTCTGTAAATTACATTACGTTATGATCAAATTGTAGTTTGTTCTCAATGGCCGGTAACTTCCGTAACCTATGAAACTAGTTTAGAGACGCCTCTAAACAGCTAATTGTCCGCAAGAAAAAGGGTAGAGAGAGGCATGTCTCTTATTTTTTTCAGTTGAAGGTGGTTTACCTAATTTCGGGGTGCTGGAGGATTCACCAGTTCTAGCTATCACGAATATCTGAAATAAACAAACCTAGCAAGCCATTTGTGTTTTGATGTGTAGCCAATAATCTAAGGGATAGACACGTTTTGTTTGAATAGGCCTATGTTGGACATGTGCAAAGAACAGTAATGCTCTGTTGACAAAGTTATTTTTATTGATTTGTTTAAAGTAAAAGAAAAATAATACATGAAATTACCTCATTTCATACATTTACATTTAGGCTATTCATTTATCAGACCCCCCTAATTCCTCAAATTTGAATTAAAAATTGTGTGTCCACTTAACAATGGCCTTTTTATGTTGTTGTATTATTTTCTATTGGAGCATATATGCATAATTCGACTTCAGAATAATCAGAGGCTTTGGGTTCACATCACCTCTTTTGTTGCAAGGGCTGAAAAATGGATAGATTTTCTCAGTAAAAGACTGACCAGTGAAGGAGTAGATAAGAGCCTTGGTATCCACATTGTAGAAGGAGACCAGACCCTCCTCATAATCCACAAACAGCCCCACTTTCTGGGGCTTGTCTTTCATGAATAGGGAAACAGGGCAGGATTCATTAGCCATATATTCACCCCCATTCCTTAGCCATATACACCAAAGTCCATTCTCTGGGCACACTCTAATTTTCCCCTTTCTCCTAACAGAACTCTCGAGCCATACCTAAATCCCATTCAGTCTTATCACTGACTTGGACCTCAAAGTAAAATCTCCCACAGGAATATCCATCCTTTCCCAGGACACAGGCAGATGAGTCAAATCTCTCAGGGTTATTGGGAACATCTGTCCAGGATCCACCATGACTCACTTGTTTTCCGTCTTTAGACAGGATGAGTTTAGGGTACGCTGTGTTTGGATCCAATATCACATCCACTGCAGGAGAAAGACAGGTAAAGTGATGAATGCATTACAAGCAGCCTTGAAGCTCATGTTATTATTAATAATATTTACAGTATATCTTACCTGCATAAAGTTTCTGTATTGAGCTCAGCTCTAGCAATGGAGAAGTACTTGTTGAGACACTCACTTGTTTATTAATCATTTCCACTGTCTTCGTTGAGGGAGTGCCGCAGTCTGTAGCTTTACCCAGAGTGAAGTAGATTTTGCTCTCTGTCTGAACTTTGTTTGTTTTCATTTTCGAAATCTCTGTCAGGGTGCCCTGCTGTGTTCTCAGAGTAAAAGCATTCTTTTCTTAATCTTTGAAGAACTTTTAGGTACCCATGAAGGAAGTGATGGAACAGATTCTGTGTCAGTGCTGCCAAATACAAATATATTATTGGCTGAAGTTGGTGATGTTGCTTGCATGAAGTTGAATCCTTGAATAACAGAAGGTTGAGCTGTGAAAGTAAACGTTAAAATTCACTGAGAAATGTTCACTGATAAAGACGGAAGCCTTATTTTATCACTAGATCAAGAATAGAGCAAAACACACCATTAGACAGCTGCAGCTTATAAAAATAATATTGCTGGCCAATCAGAATTCTGACCAGAATAAAAAACTGAGCATTTATTTAAGCTGACTTGCTGTCACATCACAAACACACAATGAAAGACTGGATGTCTTTTATCATAGCTGAAGTGAAGCAAATTAATACTTTGTGAAAAATAAAGCAAAGATGAAAAATGATTAAAAAAGAACATGCAGTACACAAGAGTATACAAGCAAGGGTTGGTTGTTAGTCGCAGCGGCACACCAGCTCCAGACAAACTGGCTACGTTTATATGCACAACTTTTGTTTCAATCGGACTAAATTCACTCCGAACTGATGGAATGATGATTGGGTTGATGTGCACGTTTAGATGTCACAAGCTTTAAAATCGGAATGGATTGTTTGACATGCGCAAACTGCACGAATACACATAGTTTCCTGCTGTTTGCGCATAGTAACCATTCTCCTACATTGGTTTTTATTTGTTTTAAACAGCATACTTAATGTTTATCCATTTCTGGTCATAATTTGGAGACAATGAGCATTATAAACTTGTCCCGTGATGCTTTATATTTATAACGCTGTAAAAATGCCCCTCTCCGCATCCATAACTGGATGAGAGACTGTAACAAGGACTGGTGGGACATTGTTCCTAATCCATTTCACAGAAACTGAGTGAAATAAGACTTTTAGAATGACAGGACACTTATATGACACTTTATTCAACAGGAAGAAACAGCTCATTCCGCACGCCACACGTCATCACGCTATTGCAACGGCATTGTACATGCGCAGTCCTTTTCAATTTCGGTTTTACAATCTGATCAAGTGTTTACATGTTCTCTGAATCGGATTAGAAAGGAAGAAAACCACCCTTTTGATCCGATCGAAAATTCTGATTGAGCTCAATTGGATCGATTAAGGTGTTTACATGAAGGTTTTTCAGTCCGATTGAGCTGTCAATCCAATTACTAACGTATTATCTGGTTGCATGTAAAAGTAGCCAATGACACTCAAAACTGTCCTGCCACTATATAGCTAAAATTACAACAACATCATTTCTTGGTTCTGTGAGGTTACTCGCATATTGAGAAGAAACAATGCAATGCTTGGTGTCCATTTTGAGGCCTTCCTGCTTAGGTTTCTATGTTTTTCTAATATTAACGTGGGTCCTAAATCTCTTGCCTGATCATAACTCGTCTTTTCCCAGTGATATTCCTGTGACATTATATATTTTGTAATGTATCTCAGCTATCTCTCTTTCTACAGGATTTCTTCAAATCTCCCTCTTGTTCACTCTCTTCTCCCCCAATATAGAGCTGGTAAGTCCCGCCCATCCGTAAAACTCCAAGTGGACCTCTAGGTTGAAAAAGCGTCAATGCAAGTGAATGAGAGAAAATAATTTTTGAATTGTGCCATGAATGTAACATATGTTGTCTGTAAATTTTTTATATCATTTCTCATGTAATGAGTTTGACAGTATATTGTATAATTCTTTGGCTAGCAGTTGTGGAATAGACATAACGAGAAAGACTACACGTCACATGTGACGTCGCCGCATAACACATTTTCCCTCCACAAATCACGGTTTTCACCTCGCTCAACTAGTTTGTCCCTCTCCCTGAAAGAAGGCGGTGAAGTGCACCAAAGACACAGGCATGTTTAGCGGGATCCGTGTGCTAGTGGGGGTGATGTATATCAAACACGTTCGAAAGAGTTGTAGTCCACAAAGTGCTCTCACACAAAGTCTAACCGTATGAAAATTCTACCCGCTAAATTGTAGCATTCTTTACACGAAACATTATATAAAAAATTCACAGACAACATATGTTACATTCATTGCAAAATTCAAATGGGATTAGAAAATAATTATTTTCTCTCATTCACTTGCATTGACGGTTTTTCAATCTAGAGGTCCAGCGGGGTTAGCTGAAGGGCGGGACTTACCAGCTCTATAAGTATGCCCCCTAGGCACGGACATGCCCCCCTGGTTAGTGTTGCACGGTGCACCGATACTTCAAAAGTATCGCGATACTCGGAAATCAAAACCCTCACGATACCTAAATTTATTAGTATCGATACTTTTATGAATGACCGCGTTTCAGATTTGTAAGAGCGTTCCACGCACGCTTCCAGTCTCTCCCTATGAACGTCTGTGTTTCTCCTCACGCACGCAGCAAAGAAGCTGCAGCTGTCATGAGACGAACACTACCGCGAACGACTGCATGCGCAAGCACACGTGATACAGTAGCCGCCTGTCAGTAGCGGAGCGGCAATCCGGAGAGTCGCATCTTTTCCAGTGGGACCGGTAGTGTTTTCGAGGCCGCGAGGGCCGGTCTGATAGTTATACATTGCAAGTTATTAGCAACACAATCCAGCGGCATGTACACAATAGTCTCTGCAACGGCGATAGTTTGAAGCGCGGTCGTGGAGACGGGCGCGACTGGGCGAGCCGCAAAAGACACAGTATCCATGCAACTGATAGCAGCGAAAAAGAGCACTCTGCTTGATTAAAAAAAACAACAACAGATTTTAGCGCTAGATCTCTTATTTAATAGCGAACTAAATGAATTACCTGCTAGTTAACTGGAGATGTTTCGTTTATTTTTGTATTAGGTGTACAACTTTCCCCCAACTTTCATAGATAGCATAAATAATTTGCAAGCTGCTAAAATAAAGGATACAAAACATCAGCAAAATAATCTATCGGCTATATGATTATAATCAGAGCATGTGCATGTCAGTGATTTATTTATATTAGGTTATTACAGCATTAAAGAGCACATACCTATGTAAAGGAAGTGCATGTGAAACGCCTTGTAAGAAATACTTTAATTTTCAGGAAAAGTATCGAAAAAGTATCGAAATCGCAATACTTAAATTGGTATCGGTATCGAAACAATAATTTTGGTATCGTGACAACACTACCCCTGGTACTCTGTCCAATTCACTTTCAACAGCAGTTCTCTGAAATTGCTCACTGCACCTTTAATAGCAATTTAAAGTAGGCCTTCTATTACTTGTTTAGAAATCTCTCAGTGGGCTAAATGTGATTACGCTTAAAGAATTTGAACATGATACGCCTCTTAGATAATTAGGATCAAGTCAGTTAATATCTAGCACCAGTATAGCCACAATAGCAAGTCTTGATTTTTCTTTCATGACTGATAACGCATGTCGGTTGCCATTCAGAATGGATTGGGAATGCTGGTTCATATATAAATTCACCTTCATAATGCTTACTGATCTCATGGACTTTTTCCAGTTCCTTGTTGACTTTTTCCTTGAGGCAAGTAAGAGCTTTCTCCAGATTTTCTGTGCTAGATAGATCAGTGTTAATGTTGATGTTCGTCCAGGTCTTGACTTCTGGAGGGCTGCACATAGACGAGTAAACCTGGAGAAATGCAGGAGAGGAGAATTGCTTCAGAATGAGGAGAGTTGTCATGTGATGTGAGCAGACAGAGGAACACTGACCTGTAGGAGGTGCAGGTGATCTTCAGTGTGTGAGAGCTGCTCCAGTTCAGTGTCTCTTTTGTTTAGCTCAGTGATCTCCTGCTCCAGCTCTTTAATAAACTCCTCAGCCTGTTTCTCTTCTGCTTTCTGCTTCTGCTCCATTCCTTCCAACACCTCAGACTGACATCTCTCAATGCAGTGGATCAGAGCAGTGAACAGCTCAACTTTGTTTGCTTTATTTCTCTCTGTGGTGCTCTGGATATGTTGTGAAGAATGTTAGACAGTCAAATCACAGTCAAATTCCCAACCATTCTTTCCACCACTTCTATACAGTAGTCATTCAGTTTGTATTTATAATATTGTTCTTGTCACTTTACTATAATGCCACACCTTGTTGGAATCTGCTATGTTTTTTATCTCTTTAATCTTCTTCTGTCTGTCCTGGATCATCACCTTGATTTCTGCCTGTGTCTTTTCCAGTTTAACCTGAGTACAGAAACCGAAAGCAATATTATGTTGAAGTAAATGCAAAAAGTGTAAACATGCATTGAACCGTTCTCTTTCTGTCTTTAAATTGTTTTGGATTTCACCAATTTAATTTATGCTTTATTTGATTCATATTTTGGCAGTATGGTTAATTTTCAATTTTTTTAGGTGTATTTTTTAATAGAATAGGGATAGATCTCCTCAAACTCATTTAAGAACAGGACAAAATTTTGATGTTATTTACTGATATTTATCTGTAATTTTGATGTGCATGTTCAGAGCTTTTTGGCGGAGAAAATTATGATATCTCACAAAGCTATTAAATGGCTTCAGACATAATTATAATATGCGAAGTCTTAGGGACTACTTTTATCAGATGTTTAGGCTGCTTTTTTTGTCTTTTTGGTGCTTTACATTATAAATCAGCATTGACTGGATTTGGAATGAAAAAAGCTGCTCTTTGTTTCACAGAAGTTGGAATGACATGAGATGAGTAAATTCAATTTTGTGTAAACAGTTTCTTTAAAGGGTTAGTTCACCCAAAAATGAAAATTCGGTCAGTATTTACTCACCTCATGTTGTTCCAACCCTGTAAGCCCATCGTTCATCTTCGGAACACAAATTAAGATATTTTTTATTAAATCTGAGAGATGGATCACTCCTGCATAGTAGTCCATAGGCTTCTTGAGGGATTGAAACTTGCTGGCTCTCAGAAGTTATTAAAGACATCGTTAATAGTCCAAGTGACTACAGTGGCTCAATCTTAAGTTTATCAAACGATCGAGAAAACTTTTTGTGTGCAAAAAAAAACAACAAAAATAACGACTTTGTTTCAAAAGTGTTCTCGTCACTTGATAAAGTTAAGATTGAGGCACTAAAGTCAATTGGACTATTTTAATGACGTTTTTAATAACTTTTCGAGGACGGCAAGTTTCAATCCCTCAAGAAGCCTATGGACTAGTATGCAGGAGTGATCCAGCTCTCAGATTTCATCAAAAATATCTTAATTTGTGTTACGAAGATGAATGAAGGTCTTACAGGGTTTGGAACAACATGAGGGTGAGTAATTACTGACAGAATTTTCATTTTTGGGTGAACTATCGCTTTATGTAGAATGGAATAAATATGATAAATTATCTTCTAAAGCTTCTGACCTTCCTGTATCCACTTTCTTCCTCTATAGGAACAGCGTTATGAGTCTTATGTTCTGTTTCAGTGCAAAACAGACACAGACATGTCTGATCATCTCTGCAGAACATCTCCAGTGGTTTATCATGTTTCCTGCAGATATAATCTTCCAGGTTCTCCACTGGGTTAATCAGTTTGTGCCTTGTGAGCCTTGGTGCTTTTTTGTGATGGTCAAGGTGAGTCTCGCAGAAAGATGTTACACAATTCAAACAAGATTTTACTGCCCTTTGCATCTTTTCAGGGCAGACATCACATAAAACTTGTTGAGAATGTTTTGTCTGGTGTTGAAGTTTCTCTGGCTGTTGATGTACTTTGAAACGGTCAACAACCTTTTAAATGCTGCATTCATCTTCAATTCTGGTTTACTTTCAAAGTCTTCCTTACAGAGAGGACACATAAAGAGCTGTCCACTCTCCCAGCATGCCTTGATACAGATGCTGCAGAAGTTGTGTCCACATGAAGTGGTGACTGGGTCGGTGAGCACCTCCAGACATATATTGCACTGGAGCAGCTCACCAGAGAGTGATGAGCTGAAGGAAGTCATGACTGTTACTGGAGAAACGGTGACACCATTAGGCTCTTTATTGGACTTACCAAGGATCATTACATTATATAACAAGTAAGAAAAGCAGTTAACAGATGAAACATTGCATTGTGATCTTAAACTTTATGTTCAAGCAGTGAACACTGGCTGTTTTGTCATATAGGCAGCATAGATAACAAATTGCTTACAACATTCTTCACAATCTAATTTGACTTGTATGTGAAATGCCACTGAAAAACAGGTAAATCATATTTTAAATGCCAGTATACATAAAAGCTATGAAAAAGTATCCATTTACGTCATTAAAGCATGTCAAATGTCACAATCAGTATTATTATTTTTTTTTCAGTATTAACTATGTCCTATAAACATGGCGCTCTGTCTGTTCTTTCTAAGAATTATATTAGTATAATCTTATATATTAGTAACATTAAGTTAATTGCTTTACAATGTAACGTTTTAAGGTTCGGTCTTACGAAATCTCACCTGTCTGTTTGTGTTTTCTCAGGACTCAGTCACATCAGATCTCAACTCCTCTTTTACAAAGAACTCGGCAGGTTTTTATGGTGAGGTAAGGTTGGTTTCATTTTCACTTCACTGTAAAGTTTGGGTTTATTCTTCCTGTAAATCTTACATAATACTGTCAACACACCTTGTCCCTTTTTCATTCTTTCTTAAAGACTATAATAAGATTGTCACTTAAATCTTTGAGGATATTTTGAGTTTTGGGAATATCATTGCAGAGTATAACCTGAATGATTATTTGCAAATATATTTATAATAGTCTCTCTATTTCTTCTAATTGATTATGCTTCATTTTAAGTGCATTCAAACAAACAGACTCCTTAATAAAGGTAATGAAAAAAAAATGAAACTTAATATATACATAGTTGTAAAGTGTTATTTTATTATGTGTTTATAATTATTATGTTATATAGAAAACGGCATTTTAACCTTGCTGGAATTATTGATAGTAGCAATACAAGTAGGAGAAGCTACAATAGTGGCTCTTGTCTTCAGATTATTCAGGCTTGCTCTAACCCAGTTACTGTAGGTAAAGATACAGTAGTAACAGTAGTATGTTGTTAGTAGTATTGTTGTTGTTGGTCGAGGACTTGATTTGTGGAGGGCTGCATGCAGATGCAGATGCAGATGCAAGTGAGAGGAAATCTCCGAGCATGTGGTTTCCTCTGGTTAAAGAACATTGAATATTACTGAGTAAAGAAATAGTGAATGTAAGTTAAAAACACTCTTCAGTGAGGGAAGGACTCATTCATTTGTATTGCCAGATGTTGCTAGACAAAACCGTGAACAAGAACAAGCCTATAATAAATTGAAATAAATCCATTTGCTTTGTACTGAAAACAAAATATCCCAACCCGCACCTACCCACATTAATAACTCCATGAACTTGATCGTTTTATAAGCCAAAAACAAATAAGCCCAAAATGCGTATAATAAGAGGACGTGGAAACACTTTGTCACCATGAAATCAAAATAGATCATTCTTATTTTGAGTATTGGAGTATTTATTATAAATGGTTTATCGATGCACAGCATTATTTTTTTGAATTCATGTGTCCACCTAATCTTTTATCAAAATCAGAATCCCTCTTCTTTTCTTCTGATGATGCGTTTACTGATGTGAGGGCGGGACAACCTGTCACTCACATGACATCACAGTAATAGCAAACCATAACAAAATAGTGGTCCAATCAATTCCAAATAAACAAAATTAAGTCCTTCCCTACATTTTATCTTATTAGAGAAGCCGTTTCACATGGATATACAGTTCGTCACTATAGGGTGGAGAACACGATCACAAATTCAGTTTCATTTTTAAGAAAGCGCTCCACAAAGCAGCCTTCCAAAACAAAACACAATGTTAGTTGAAATTCACTGCAATATTTATTGCGTCAAAAAGAGCGGATTCCGAGCACACAAGATGCCAGAATGATGTTATGGTTTACAAATAAAATGTATTTGTCTGAAATCACTATCCAGGGTAGTCTCTCTTATAACCCAAACAAATCTCAGAGAGCTGCAAATGACCTCATCCAAACCAGAATGCAAAATGATTTGATAGACAAATGAACAGGCCTACTACTTCCTTTTATCATAAATGTTCACTTTCCGTTTGATCTTCATCCACTCAACATTACATAATATGCCCAATATACTTAAATACATTTTTTATTTGGAAACATTTTATCTGATTCTCCCACTCTCCCCAGGCCTACTGATTATGAGGCATTATTCACAAGTTGCTTCCAAAAAGCATTTGTAGATCCAACTGTGTAACACCAGAGAGGGAGAAAAAGAGAAACTAGATAAAATGACAATATATCTAGAGTCTTCTACCAAGAGTGTGATGGAATTGAGGGGCATGTGCTCAGTAGTTGAACTGAAGGTTTCAGCAGATCACTGACCGACAGGGGTTATGGCAAACCATACATGTATGTAAGGGCTAGATTTGAACTGATAAGTATTTCAATGTAAGGCCTCAGATAACTTACAACATCTCATATTTATCAGTCAAATCTAACCGTTGGACAGCAACAATTAACTTTCAGTTCGTCCCCTCACTTTCTTAAACAGTTAACACTTCTTTTGAAACCATTACTTTTGTCATCCTTCCCTAATCCCTCTATCAGAAGCACATCTTAATAAACTATAAAGGTAGAATATCTGTTTTCAATACAGAATAATAAAAATTCTGCTTTACACACACATGTATATGTGTCAAAAACACATTATATCTTTTCATGATTTAAATGTTACGTAAGGAAATTTATGTACACTTTTAGAAAAAAGGGTTCTATATATGTAGCATAGGGTTACTTACTCAATTCCAAAGGACATTTTATGCTAAAAAAGTTTCAACAATGACAAGAAGTGACACCTTTGGCACAAAGGTTCTTTAAAGGCTATTATTCATTCATATATTACATTATTCTGCAACATTTTGTAGTTGTAATTAAATTATTGTTTATTAAACTGTTCTAGTAACTTAGTATCACATTTTAATCATGCTGATTTTTGGAGGATAAAAACTGAAATGGCACTATTCGTGTGATATCTGATTAATTACATTTTTAACCCCCATGTCTTGAATTTTGTGATCATTCACATGCATTGCATTTTAGGGGTTTCCAAATACGTAGTGCTTAAAACCTTTTAAGGTTCTATATAGAACCTTTTCTTCTAAGAGTGTAATGTAAAATTTACAAAAATTGATGTATAAGCAGTGGAATTGATTGAATACACATAAGAAATAATAATATATATTCCTCCTACAGTGTACAGTACATAGCCACAAACCCAGGTATTCTATAGGACATTGAACATCACAATTTAATGCTTTTAAAATAATACAAAATGAATGCTAAATATTCTTTAAGGCTCAGTCGCTACTTGCTACACTAATGTAGCATTGTTTTAGATGATGTCTCAATGTTTCCCATGGCGCTACATAGGACAAGTAGTTTGGAGAATGGATGGCTTCATGTTTGTAAGAAATGTTAATACTCAAACTCAATCATTTAAATTGGAATCACACATTCTTAATGCAGTGTGAGGAAAATGGCAAACTTTTGGGTGGATGTTTTTGGCCATTGGCACTGTCAAACTATTTTTGCTTGCATGACTTAAATTTTAAAGTATTACAACCTTATAAGTATTTTCTATAGTGAACAATAATTTAGTGGCCTAATGGCATTGTTATTGATGTTTAAATCTATTTACAATGTTTGATAATCTCCGTTGTTTTCTAAAGGAGAGGTTTATCTTGAGAACATAGACAGCAGGAGAAGTGAAGACTTCCCAAAACCTTTGAGTCATAGTTGCTTTAACAGGTGCTGACCAAAAGCATCCTGTGCCTTTAAGAGGAGCTGCAGTCTGTGATTGAAAGGACAGAGTGTGTATGAGTCAGACTCAGGGGCATTAGAGCCAGTGTGTGTGAGTGTGTGCAAGCTGCCAGGAAGAGGGGGCAGCAACTACACCAGCTACAGTCCCATCAGACTGCTGTCCTATGCACAGTTTGTAGCACAGCTTTTCTTTCTCTCTCTCTCTTCTCTTCATCTATTTTCATTTTCTAGTCTTAGAGTGAATTTGATTCTTTGGGGACTTATTTAGGATCCTGACACCCTCAGTGGTCCATCTCTGTGCGGGACCACAGTGCGCTGTACTGTGACTCACAAGTGTTACTAGTTGCGGATCCTGCTGTAACTACTGTCCACCCATGCTGCGTGTATTTATCCTGTGCGCAGAGAATGTGCTGACGCATGATGAGGACATTAGCGATGCCTACTGCACCGTCACTTTTGAAGGTAGGAGACAGACCAGGGCAAATGAGGAAGGGTATTATATCAAATATGTTGTAGAGAGTTTGCTTAGACTGGCACTTTCTTTTCTGCACAATCACAATCATTCTCTTTCACTGCCTTGTTGTCAGTCTTCCTACTTTCGACATTCCATCAAGCGGGCTATTATTGGAAAAGCAGTTGCAGTCTCTCTCTCTCTCTCTCTCTCTCTCTCTCTCTCTCTCTCTCTCTTCCTCGTGTATGTTTATGGGTGTCCTGTTGCACTTGGAATATGTGTGTCTGAATGAGTGCTGCAGTGCTGCTCTGTGTTTCTAAGATATGCTATGTCATCACAGTTTGGTTCAATGTGGGCTCCTGTTTGCTTTACGTTCAAAGCGTTTAGGGGCCCGTAATTCATGAGACAGGCCAGCGAGGCTCCTCTTCAGGTGTTCTGTTGGTTGGTTACTTTGACTTATTTATCTTTTTTTATAAATATATTAAGATGAGACCATTAAGACAAAAACGTATATATATACATATATATATATATATATATATATATATATATATATATATATATATATATATATATATATATATATATATATATATATATTAGGGCTGTCAAACGATTAATCGTGATTAATCGCATCCAAAATAAAAGTTTGTGTTTACATAATATTTGTGGGTGCACTGTGTATAATTATTTTATATATATAAATACACACACATGCTTGTATATATTTAAGACATATTTTCATGTATATACTGTATATAGATTTACATATTATAATTTATATTATACATAAATATAAATATTTTACATATAAATAATGTTTTTTTTCTTAAATATACATGCATGTGTGTATTTATATATATAAAAATAATTATACACAGTGAATCCACATATATTAATGTAAAAAGAAACTTTTATTTTGAATGCGATTAATCGCGATTAATCATTTGACAGTCCTAAGGTGTATATATATATGTATGTATGTATTAGGGCTGTCAATCACATGCAAAAATAGATTTTGTGTTTACATAATATATGTGGGTGCACTGTGTATAATCTTATCTATATATATATATATATATATATATATAAATACACACACATGCTTGTATATATTTAAGACATATTTTCATGTATATAGATTTATATATAATTTATATTATATATAAATATAAAAATTTTATATATAAATATTTTTTTTCTTAAATATACATGCATGTGTGTGTATTTTTATATATATATATATATATATATATATATATATATAATTATACACAGTGCACACATATATTATGTAAACACAAACTTTTATTTGGATGCAATTAATCGCGATTAATCGTTTGACAGCCCAAATATATATATCAATAAATCAATACTTTTATATTGCAAGCATGCATTAAAAGTGACAGTAAAGATGATAATAAAAAAATAATTTAGCAGCACAGTTGTTTTCAACATTGATAATTATAAGAATGTTCTTGAGCACCAAATGTTGTTTATCTCCCCCCTCACACACAGACACGAGTAGGAGTTCATTCCTCCCTAAGGGGTTATACCCTCTGTGTTTCTTGGGTAATGCAGCCAGTTTGCTCAATAGAAGGCTTGTCATTGTTGTAGTCATGAGGCAATCATATTCCAGCAGGCACAATCAGAGAATGGCTATGTTAAAGTGCTACTGTAAACCACCTTATTAGATCAGTACAATAGAGCATTACCTTCCATTACATCCATTGAGTGGTGTGTTTTAGTATAACTTTACCTATAATTGAGAGTGTGTTCATTTTACTGATTTGATCTGTGCTGCTGTGCCGTCTTTTATTGCTGAGGTTTTGGAAGATCTATCAATTCAAATACAGAAATCTGGATACTAATGACCCATGTTTTGACTAAATCCCCTATATTTCATTCATATATACACAGCCAAGTTCTATGTCTGCTCAAAATTCAGTGTAAAGTTGCAATGTCAGACTAAATTATGCTTTCTCTGACCCATCTCAATATCTATTATTGAAGTAAACAGTTTTGCTGTGTAAATGCATTTATGCCACCTTTGAGAAGCACTAAAAAGTCTGTGGAAAGATGTAAAATGTGTAAATTTAGCATAACATCTCAATCCATTTTTTGTGGATGGTTTATGTGAGCTGTGTAGGATAGCATAACCAAAATGTTTTGCAAAAATGAGACCACATTCCCTCCATCTGCGATTGGTCGTTCAAATGGAGAGTCACAATCTCAAGCTGAGCCACTGGCTGGTTAAGAGGCTTTATTTTTAGTGCCAAAGTGTTCTTCTTTTTCAGCTAAATCAACTTCGTTGTCTATACATATTAAGGATAGTTGAACATAAAAACAAAACAAGCTTTAAGATACAGGGAGATGAGAATTAATGGCAGTTCAGTTCAGTTCTGACTGAGTACATGGCAGTAGGTGGTGCTCCTCGACTGGAAATGTCAGCTAACCAGTATAAAGCCTCTTAGAGACCATAGAAACTCTGAAGTATAATAGACTAACATAATATAATAACTCTATGGTAAACTGATGTGCGTAAGTGCCTAATGAGTGGATTTTAGTATATCGATGTACAGGTAACATTAAATCCGCAAATACCTTTGCTTACACTAATTGTTGCAAGATGTTGTTCATTTGTGCATTTTATAAAGATTTTATATTCCTCAAGGTTTCTAAATACAAATAAAAGTGATATAGTGAGAGAAAATGTTGATAAGGAGAGAGAAGAACAAGCTGCAGGAAATGTTTAAATTTCCTCTTGAGTTATGGGCAGGGTCACTGGAGAGGAAAGTGTGGTCCAGAGTACCTAGATTCCCTACATGACAGTCTCTGTGTACACACGTAAGAAGTGCTTGTAAGGAAAGATTGTGAAACTCATTTATCAATTGAGAACGCCTGCTGTAAAGACGCAGGCAGAAATTGATTTTCTCTGGATAGTGGTGGCGTTTTACAACCTCTGATACATTCCAGTCTGGACATCATACTCATCTTCAGCTTTGGACCTAAAGATCACAAGGACGCGTTTCATCTTCAGAGAAAACATTTGCGGGGGTCCTGCCGGGATCTGTCCCTCTTCTGTGGTCTGATGCTAGTTTGGCCTGTTTCTTGTTGGAGAGTTTGGGCATCAAGGCAGCATGTTGAGGTGTTTGCTACAGAGGGCGACCAACCTGAGAAATGTGAGAAAGGGGGAGAGGCATAGCGACACCACTTGCTAGCATCACATTCAGAGGTAATTGACACCAAAAATATGATTGACAGGGTTTTCAGTGTCATGAAAAGAATGATTTTCAGATTTCGATCTTTGAGACATGCTTTTGGGTTGATGGATGCTAATTGTGGATGCTTATGTAAAATGATCAGGAATTTTAATTTCAAACTTGAATAGATACATGAGAGCAGAACTTTGGTGTTTCCCTTTACTAAAAATATTACCTATTTTACCCAATTGAATGAATAGCTTCATGTTAGTTTTATGTAAACCTTTTTGACAGGTCCTTCTGACATTTGTTGAGAGGTGAGAGATTACAGATCTCTGACAAATATATGACGAATGTTTTGATATCTCTACTCTAGATAGATCAATAGATCATTACAGTCAATAGCAGTGTGATGCTATTATATCACTGGAAAATGCTAGATATTCTTAAAGATTTCTGGATTGATCTGAGCTCTGTTAATAATTTTACAAGTTCTTGTGTTGAATGAATGAATGAATGAATGTGACGGACACTGGTTTTAGACTACCTTGTAAACTGAGTGGCAGTTCCTTTCATTGTTCCATGTTTCCTGTTTCAGCACAGCGATGTACAGGAACATGCGTTTGTGAGTGTGTGGGATTGATGAGCTTGAAGTGTTTTTGTATTCCGAGTTGCCATAGCAACACAATCCTTTCTTCACTTTCTTATGCTGTGATCCCATTCCGATTCTCAATTATACCAAAACAACAAAATCATGGACTATAATAAATAAATCGAGTATAATTAAGTTAATAAAGTTGAGGTTTTGTTTTGAGTATGACTTTATTTATTTTCTGATATGCTTTTGCAGGATGCTCAGAGAAACAATGCAGTTCCTGCCTGTGTTATTTAGCATCATTGGTGATCATTATCTTTCGGAAACAGTTTTCATCAATATCAAGGAAAACAGATTTTCTTTATTCTTTTGGTTTTTACAAAGAGAGCGGTATAGTTGTAGCACTAATTTGGTTATATCTGGCTATATATTCATTCATTCATTCGTTACAGTGTTATTTTAGCATTATTTCTAAATTATAGTGTTCATTCATATTTAAAATAATTTTTATTTTAGATTTATTTAAATTTTAGTTTAAGTTTTAGCAAATTTGTTATGTGTGTTTGTCATTAAATATATATATATATATATATATATATATATATATATATATATATATATATATATATATATATATATATGTTGCTACCCTATCTCACGACCAATTCGTACGATTTAAGTACGAGTGATTAAAAAGTGGCTAATTCGTACTAATTCGATTCGACCTCAGCTCTTACAAATTCGTACGATTTGTCTAAACCCACGTGACGGTTAAGTTTAGGGGCGGGTTTAGGGGTAGGTCATTCGTACGAATTTATACTGAATTGGCCAATTCGTAAAATATGTACGATTTTAGCAAAATCGATACTAATTTGTACGAGTGAGGTCGTATGAATTGTTACGAATTAGCCACCTCGTAAAATTCGTTACGAATTCCCGTGAGATCGGGTTGTATATATATATATACATTTAGCCTTCTATTTATTTCAGTGTTAGTAATTTTAAATCTTACTATTAATTCATTTAATTTGTTTGTCATTTAAATTTTTCATCTAAAATTTATCTATTTTATTTTATGTAAACCTTCAAATAACAAACAATATTTTTAATACTTTTGTTCTTGTTAACAAGTTAAAAAAAATTCTGTCATTAATTACTCAGCCCATGTCATTCCAAACTCTTAAGACATTTGTTCATCTTCAGATCACAAATTTAGATGTTTTTGATGAAATCTGAGAGCTTTCTGTTCCTCCATTGACAGCCTATGCAACTACGCATGTGTCGTGGTGCTATCATTAACACGTTGCAGATTAATATTTTGTAAATAAAGTAGTATTGTTGTGTTGTTGTTTGTTTGTTTGTTCTTTTTGCGCAAACAATGCATCCTTGTCGATATGCCCGATATCCTCGTGCATTTCTTGAATAATATCTTAACTACCTTTCTGGGGCTTGAAAGTGGTAGTTCCTGTGAACTGAGAGACAGAAAACTCAGATTTGAAACAGATTTCATTAAAAAGATCTTCATTTGTGTTCGGAAGATAAACAAATGTCTTATGGATTTGGAACGACATGAGGGTAAGCAATAGAGTGCCGAAGTTATGATGTCCCTTTGTAGGCCAAAAAGCGGAAGTAAGTTTTAGCACTTCTGGTTCCCTCCTCCTTAAGTTTATGGGTTTTTTGAATGGGTTTTTGCTAAATTGCCTGAAATAAGGTCTGTGGTTTATTTGTTCAATCATTCTCTTGTTATCTTATTCATTTTTTTGTTCGTTACATTTATTTAAATGTAGTTAGAACAATTCATTAAATCCCCTTTTCCCTGCATTTTATGCCATAGCTTGCGAAATTCCTCTCTGTATCATTACTGAGGGTCATCTCTTTTTCCACCTCTTTATCATGTGATGTAAAGGCTTCCCCTCATTCTGTCAGAAACAGATACTGAGTCACTCTATCCACTCTATGAACAATGCCACCAAACAATTGGGAGGAAAATAAGGTGTTCTGGCCTTTATTCTGAGTTGAACAATTACTAGGTCACTACTATTAGGTCACTTTAGGGCTTGTGGTTGTAACACATTTCATGGTCACACCTTTTTATTATTTGTTTTTACTTTGTTCTAATAATTCTATAGATATACATCTTTAGGTTTTAGTTTCAGACTGCTGCCAATTTTACTAACTGGTCTGAATGCATTGTAATCAGAACAATCTTGTGTTTTCCTTATTATTTGTTTGTGTATACAGTCTTACGGTCTATGTGAATGTTAGGGAGAGAGGATGGAAGACATAAAAGTAGCTGCAGTAAGTGTTTTTATCCTCAGGCATGGTTTCAAATACCATCTCCATTTATAGACATCACAGAAGCAAATCATCCTCCTTGTCCAACTGCCAGAGTCCTTAGTTTGAGCTCCGAGTAAGCAACAACATATGCAGACTGCACAAGATAAGAGAGAGAAGAGATAGACAGAGAGAGAGAGAGAGTACAGCCATGAGACTTTGTTCAGAAAAATGTAGACTATTGGCAGTGCTGAAATGGTATTATCATATCAGTATCTTCTTCATCTAGAGATCAGTTCTAGAGAAGATTGTGTTTAATACAAACTAGTGTTGTCACCATACCAACAATTCAGTCAGTAGGTACCCAGTACTACTTTTTTAACAGATTAAGACTAACTTAAAGGCACACTATGTTACTTTTGGTTCAAAATTAACCAAATTTAAATGTGAATGCATCATCAATCCTTCTTCCAAAACATTTTTGTTACATGTCTTACCCTGATTTACCATGGTGAGCCCATTCTAGTGTTTAATACTACAGGTCTGTTGAATGCTTGATTCTGATTGGTTGAGAACATTCTAAAGGTGTGCAATTATTTTCAGGGAAACGCACGGCTAAAGTAGTTTCAGGCAAGTTTGAACCGACATTACAGTTCCATATCACTGCGCGGAGTTAGGATTCAATTCATAACAAGAGAAGACCTGCAGCCCCATGCGCTTTTGATCTGCAATTTTCGATGTCTAACTTCACAATCAATTGACACATACAGTTTAATTTTAATAAATAAAGTACAGTCCTATCTATAATAGGCTAAATAGAAAATTAAACTGAACATATAAATAAATTAATAGTCCTGCTGCATGGATTTTCGTAATTATTCCAGATAATATAACAAATAATTATTGATAGGCTTACTTGTTAAAAGGGCTTTGTGTTTTTCATTTATTGGGTTATCTGCTGTCAATTATAGAAAACAATAATGAACGAATTAATTAAAACGAAGTTAATAATATAAATAATATTGACGCGCATGCTTTTATGTCTCATTATTTCAACGTCTCTCTCTCTCTCTCTCTCTCATCTAGCTGCATAAAGCCGGGACAGACTAGTTTAGGCCTACGCCAGTTATTAATGTAATTTAATACTTCTGACATGATCATGCCCATACGCGCGTTCAGCACAGCAGCGGCGTTCAGTCTGTGTTCACACAGTTGGTGTTTAGTAAGACCTGCTACAGTCGATGGAAACAGTCGGTCTTCGAATATTTCAGCGAATTGTAAGTGTGTCCCCCATCATTACATTAGTCTGCTATCAGTGGCTCAAACCTCCGTTACTACTACCTCTAAAAGGACGTTTTGGAATTAGCAACGAAGGCATGGGATTAGATGCGTAAGAAATTAGTCCTACATACAAGAGCGCTTTAATGTCAAAAACTTGACAAACGTCTTGATATGAATCATCTGAACAATGTTTTGAGGTGTGGTAACTGTCAGTATAAGCGAAATAATTGACTTTAGGCCGTTGAATTATCGCAAAAAATAATGTACACCCGAGGTGTAACGGCCACTACCGCTCAATGTCGTGACCGCATTACCACCTCGGGTGTGCATTATTTTTCTAATAATTCAACGGCCTGTACGTAAATTATTCCTTACTTATATTCAGACCTAATGGGATGGTTTCTCACAAAGTTGCTCTGGCTACTTCGATGCTTGTATGGTGTAGAAGTGGTGTTGGTTGGCACAAAATCTCAAACCTCTAAGGAAATCAGCCCATTTAAAAAAAATTTGAATAATAAAACACTAATCAACATTAGCTTGGCTTTTCGAAGATGGTGAGAACAGGGATTTGAAATGTAGTAGAAGGGACACAGAGATGGTGTTTTTGTAACTCAGCAGTTGAATAAGGTGTTTTATTGAACAGATAAATTGCCATATGTAGTTCTCTAACAGAGTTCATTGTAAACCATTACTGTGAAGGGTCATTTCAATATGGATTGCTGTAGTGCTGTGCTGGAATTTATTTTCAAGGAAGTATCGTGTCTGTTAATGTGTGTTGCTACAGTAATATCTTCACCTTGTTATCCTTTCCATCTAAGCTGGTTCTATCTCTTAAGCCTAGTGAATGCTTTATGAGCAGTAGGATAATCATATTCATCTGCACAGTCATGCAAGAGCTGAAGCAAAACCAAAATATTATTCTTCCACAAAATACATGCAGTTTTGTTTTTTAACTGATACATAGTGTACCTTAAATTTTGCGTTCATACGCTCAACTACTGTAACATGTCTGTAATTGGCAATTATGCAACAGTGTTGAAAGAGAAACCTTTTTACGCTGTCAACAGACTGCTCATGTAAATTGCCATATACAATTATAGTCATAAATATAATTTATATAAGAAGAACATAAATATTTTATAATATAATTGTATTTTGACATGTCAAAATTATATTTGACAAGTCAGAATCATAATTACAGATATCTGCAATTATAGTTACTCTAGTGAGAAATTCAATTTGAGAAATCTCTAAATACATTTTTACTCAGTCTTAAATACTATTTATTTAAGATATCTGTAATGACTTAATAGGTATTTTAAATTGACACATCACACATACATTTTGAAAAAGAGAAGTGAATAGAGCAATGGAATTATACACCAAAACTTGTAATATAGTTCAAATAAATGTGTGACTGACAAGTATGCATCATAATAAAGGCAGTACCCAGTCAAAAAAGGGATGGCTAATATTACAAGTTAGTAAAAGCTGAACTGGTATTAACACTGATGACATTGATTAGTGCATCATTTTGTATATGGAATATGCTTTCTGTGTCGAATTAGGTTTACTCCTGTTGCAATAATAGGTCACAATAGGCGGGATTACAGATTACATTCAGTACTAACAGAACTGCAGGTTTTTAAATTTAAGGATTGACTTGGTACCGAAGAACTGGTTCTTTTGACAACACTAACACTAACTGAATAAATGTATTTAGACTGATACTCCAGCATCTCAGTCTTGTTTTTTTTAAACTTGTACTTCTCAAAGGTATGGTTTCCTGGCTATTTCTACAGATTGTATCCACCCATTGATAGTATCGGATGTGTTTTTGAAATGCATACCAAATAAAGCCCAAGACTTTGAGGGTCAGATGGTTAAGAAGATACCAACCAGTTTCCATCACATTCTGGTCGAGGATGTAAAAGCATGCCAGTGTTTGCTTTTTTTCCTCAATCTTTTGTTGTCCTTTTCTGGCTCTAGGTCTATTTCAGGAAGGCAAAGAGGGTTTTCCCACAATGCAACTGAGTGCATATCTACCAAAGGAGCTTGTTTTTGCTTTATTCACACCTCTTGACGTCTAAGATCAAAACAGGAAGCTCTTTCCTAAAACACTTTATAGCGTGACTGACCAGTGGTGATTTGTATGGAAATGCCATATTGGTAGCCTACTTGTTTGTGCATGTGGCTACTTTAGCTCTAATGTAGTGAGAGGTCTCAAAACACACTGAAAATGTCTGTCTGCTCATTAGATCAACTATTAATTGTCCTTCTCCAATTCAGGCTCAATTTCAAGCCTAATTTGTGTTCCTGTGGAAATCTTTCATTTGTATTTGTCAGGTGGAAGTTAGTACCCATTGTCCATCTTCCTCTCACTGAAACATTTTCATCAAGGAATTTATTGGAGGCCAGCCACTGCAAAAAAATTACGTCAGAATAGACTGTCCTCATATGCCCTATCTGAAAAGATGTTTCCCCGAATCAAATAGTTTTTTAAATCTGTATTTTGAAACTTTTAAACGGTAGTGTATATCTCATGTAAAACTCACATACTGATACCACAACTTTTCCTTTTTTCATGTTCTTGTAGGAACAAAAAAAGAAGACCAAAGTCATCAAAAATAATGTCAGTCCTGTCTGGAACGGAGGTTGGTTAATTGATTCTTACATCTAATTGACTAATATGAACCACTATTAACATAATGATCTTAAATATGATAAATATTTTCCAAGTTGTCATTCTGTTCCTTTTCATCATTCCCTTTTCTTTCTTCTAGGGCTTTGAGTGGGACTTAAAGGGAGTTCCTTTAGATTCTGCAGCAGAGCTTCATGTTGTTGTCAAGGACCATGAGAAAATGGGAAGGAATAGGTAAGGTCTCTCTCGCTCTCTCTCTCTCCTTTTCTGTTCATTAGAATGTAAGAATGTGTCTCAGAATAATATGCAAAAGCCACTTCTCTACCGACATAAAACAATTGCTTAACAATTCAGTTGGGAGAGCTGTAGAATTTATGGAATGTGCCATTGTTTAAATGACTTGTGGTATAAATGTGGAATGTGGTAAACAGTCACGCAATATGCTGTGCGTTCCCTTATCCTCATTATGACCAGAAGTGGTTCGCAACTGGCCTTTTTCTCTAATATTCATGACATTAGGCTGATAAAGGACTCACTAAATTGGATTTTACTTTGTACATTTATAAAGGAATTGAATTGATATGTGTTTCCCCAGTGAGCCTACTTGCGCAGACACTGTGCAAAATCAGGGAGGACGTGGAGTGACAGTCCCTCCCGGCCCCATTCCTCTGAGGAAGGATTTTTCTGACTAAGAGACTGGGGCCCTATGGAGTCCAGACCTCTGGCAACTCCATTTCTGGTCCCTGGACAGGACACAGAGTTTCTAGGTGACTTACCCCCAGAGGTACTTGACATTCGTTTGAGTGGTGATCTTATCGCCAAGAAGGCCCCTGAAGGTGTTTGATAGGGTCTGTGCTTTCCTTCTTGTAGTAAGGGTTAGAGTGAAGGCTGTCTCCCTCCACCCTCAAAGTACATGCTGCTGCTATTTTAGCATATCACGACCACATAGATGGCAAAACAGTTGGAAAGCACAACCTGGTCGTCAGGATCCTCAGGGGGTGAGACAATTAAATCCTCCTCGACCCTCTTGGGACCTTTGCCTGGTACTTCGAGCACTTCAGGATGCTCCCTTTGAGTCTTTGCAATCAGTAGACTTAAAGCTTCTTTTCATGAAGACTTTGCTGCTGGTTGCACTGGCCTCTATCAAGAGGGCAGGGGACCTGCATGCATTTTCTGCCGATGAATCGTGCCTAGAGTTCGGATCGGGTGACAACCACATAGTTCTAAGACACACGGCCAGGCTATGTGCCCAAGGTTCCTACCACTCTTTTCAGGGACCAGGTAGTGAACCTGCAAGTAGTGAACCTTTGCTCTGTCCTGTTCGCGCTTCTGGATATGTACGTGGACAGAACTCAAAGCATCAGGACCTCAAACCAGCCTCGCCAAGCAGAGGATGGCCTACTGGATAGTGGATGCCATCGCCTTGGCCTACCAAGCACAAGGCGTGCCCTGCAGGCACACGAGAGGCATTGCATCCTCCTGGGCACTGTCATGTGGCTCCTCGCTAACAGATATCTGTAGAGCTGCGGGCTGGGCGACACGAACATGTTCGCTAGATACTATAGCCTACATGTTGTGCCGGTCTCCTCCCGTGTTCTTACCATAAACAGGTAGAAGCAATCCGTCGGCTTGCTCCACACTTCTGTGTACCCTTATTGCTCCAGAGTAAAAACCTGTTCAGTCCTCCAAACCCCTCGGCTCGGACATGGCGGAGCAACCGGCGCCAGGTCTTTATCGGCTTAATCCCTTGAGAACCGGATCTGGGCTGGGTTTCTATATGTGTGACCCTACTGGGATCCTAAATGTGTATATTTTCCATGCTGCTCCTAACGGAAGCCTGTGTTTTTCCCTTGGGCTAAGTCACCCACTATTTCATATGTAGTACAGCCTTCAGGTTAAGTCCATATGTATTCCCCACATAACTTCTTGAAGTAAGTGGTTTCCGCAGCGTCTTCCTCCTAACTGAGGGGCATGCTTTCCCAGTGTTATCCAATAATCTCACTGTATGGGTTATCACATAACAACAGTGACAGATACAATCTGTGTAAGCCTCTTCCTATCGTCCTTCCAGGCAAGAAAGTGTAGAGGCTTGCAGGAGGCACCGAATGGGGTGCAGCAGCTGTGGCGCTTTGGTAGGGATTCCTATTGGTCACTCATGACCCACGTAAGTAGTGACTGACCGATTGGGAACTCAGTTACATATGTTAACCTCCTGAGGGAGGGAACGGAGAAGTAGGTCCCATCGCCATATCTGCTGCCGCCAGCCGGGATGGGCAGCTTTTTCAGGCTTGGCTCCTCAGAAAAAACTCAGTGTACAATTGCACCAGCTGCTCGTTAAATACCCACTCTGTGAGGCTGCACAGCTGATGCAAATGATTGCACACCAATGTGAATTGGCTTGTTAAGTTTCACTCTAATTAGATTGGCCTCTCTAGCGAGATTCCTATTGGTCAGTCATGACCTAACTAAGGGGGCTTTCACACTGGCAGTTTTATTTCGGAACAAGGCACGGTTTCGCATGAAAATTCGCTAATGTGAACGCTGTCATGGGACCCGGGTGCGCACTGGGGTTCTGAACCCGAGACTACCTGGAGGTGGTGGTCTGAGTTCGGTTGCTTCCGAACCATACCACGGTTCGCGTGAATGTGAAAGCAACACGGATTCGGGTGCGCACTTGTTCAGGAAGTAAAGTATCCTGCGCATGCGTTTTAGCTTATTGTGATGTATTGAGTTAAATAAAACACTTGTAAGGGATGATAGTGTTGATGATTTACCTCGGATACAAGCGAGAGTGAGCCTGCAGTGTATTCGTGCATTGCGTGTGGAATCAGAGCAACACATTTGGAAATCCACTGTCTCCTCAAAAGAGTCCGTTTTCAAGCAGCAGAAGTCCACCTTATGTGACACACGCACAGTAAACCTGTATTGTTCACTCAACTGCTCAAAATAGCACCAAATTAATGAAAAAAACCCACAATATTTACACACGTTCTGCTTTCTATCATGCGCCGCGCACGTTTGGCAATGACGTAAGATGCACGCAAACGCACCGGGGTTCGATAGAATCAAGTTGAGTGTGAAACCAGACCAACGCTGCGGGGGCGCCGGAACAAACGCGCTCGGGCTCGCACCGCAGCAACCGAGCCCAGTGTAAAAGCCCTGTAAGTCTCCATTCCCTTCCTCATAGAACGAGGGTTACCAAATGTAACCGAGACATTTCTAAGCAATATAACTTATTCTCACCAATGCTGAAAAATACAGTTTATTACAGTTTGTAATATATAAATTACAATTTAAAATAATGTTTTTCTATTTTAATTTATTTTATTACAAATGCCTGATGAAGGTCATGGAACCGAAATATTGTTAATAAAGCTATTTTGATATGCATGCAAGTACTGATTACGTGCAGGACCTTTTCATTACATTTTTTATTTATTTTAAAATGTAGTTTCATCCTCTGAATACAACGCTATTGTTAAGAACAGATGTGCTGCTTAATATTTCTTTGTGGAATCCATGCTACATTTTTCTTCAGGTTTCTTGGATGAGTAGAAAGTTCAAAAGAACTACAATTATTTGAAATTGATTTTTTTAATAACATTACTGTCACTTCTGATGAATTTAAAGCATCTTTTTACATCATTAGACCTGAAATTCAGTTTTGTCTTTTAACTCCATTGTTAACAAATGTTAGACCTATGAAAATGTATTAACTGTTCATAGTCTTTGTCTCAAAATATCATGTGAATATGATATACTAAACACCCAGTAAATGCTTACTCACAAATACATAATAGAGATGAAAATAGGGTCAGTGAATCTTATATCAACAGAATTTTGGCTGAAATACTGTCACTTTAATGATGGAATAAAGTAATAGGAGTAAAAGAAAAGGAAGGAAAGGCCAATTGGATTTAATGGAATGCCCACAGGAAGTGAGTCAGGGCGGTTTGTCATTTCTTCTCTTTCCTTCCAAACCTTATCTGAGCCTCAGAAAGCAACAGAAGAAACACAATTTTTAGAAAAGCTGTCCAGACAAGGAAAAATCTGTCATTCAGGGTCAGATGACTTGTCATGTGTCACAGTTGTTTTAGCTTTAGTAACTGTGTGTTATTTCTATGCATCAGATTGTTAATCCTCATCTTTAAATAGCGTGTCAGTTGTTAAAATAACCCTTTGTGTATCTACACAGGTTTCTGGGGGAGTGTCGAGATAGCTCTTCGAGATGTGCTCAACTCTCCAAACCTAGCTGCTACTTTCACTGTGTCCCTAGTAGACACAAAAAGGAACAACACTGGGGTGCGTTTCTCATTTTCACATTTCATTTTACATTGTCATGTTTACATTTACATTGAGCGATGGAACTGCATATAATAAAAGCCTGGACCTTTATTGTTGGTAGCAACATCCCATGTTCATGTCTACCACAGTCTGTGCCTCACTTGAATCTCAAATTCATGCCAACCCTGTCCCGCATATAATTTAAGAAAGACATCTTAAAAAAATACTACAAGGCTATTTCTTACACAACAGAGTGCCACTTCCTGGAATTGTGTGATTATTTATGTGTGTAGTTTGACGTTGGGTGATAGAGAACGAAGGAGAGGGAAAGGTGGAGTTGGTTTTCTTAGCTCGTTTGCATCCTTGTGCTCTTGAAATAGCTGAAACCGGAAATAATTACAGGAAAGTACATTATAAGGTATCACCCTGACGCCGGCCTTATCTCAAAAACAACTCCATCATGTAACTTTTCTTCCCACCCCTCCCAAAACAGCTACATCTTCATTTAGAACTTTGATAAGTATTTTTTCAATTTGACATTCAGCAATGATACACAGATACAAAATGCAACAAAATAACAAACAATGGCCATGCCTATCTCGGTACTCAGCCATGCTGAAGCGGTTTTAACAATTCGAGTGGCATGACAGTGGCTGCCAATGCCATATTTCCAGGAGTCTTTGAAACTGTTTCCCCTGAATGAAAAAGTCTCAATGTCACCTGTGTTTTGCTCTTTTTATTTTGTTTTCATTTTATGTGTTTGCTGCATTTATCTGTGCATTTTTTGGGGTGAAATACTTGGTTCTCCAACAGAAGAACGTTCCTCTTTTTAGCGAAGGCTAATGGCAGAGCCCGTCGAAACAACCTCTCAACTCTGAAGCAAAAAGCTAAATTAATGAGTTAATGGTCAGCTTATATACCCATAGACATCATATAGAGATAGACCTTACTCAGAGCAGCGTCATGAACAGGTATGAAAGTGAGGCTGTGAGGGATAGACTTACCGTGTTTCCAATGGCATCCGCTGTATAAAGCTGAATAAAGCTCCTAGATTACTTACAATTTTCCATAGCTTACATTGTCATGAGTTTTTTGTCAACTGACATTTCTTAGAAAGATATTTTTCCAGTGTATTTCATGATACAGAACAATTCGAAAACACATTAAATAACAGTACATCCCATTGAAGAGTATGCATGTCTATCCCTCACAGCCTCGCTTTCATTCTCATTAAAAATCAAAGATGGCGCTGCCGTAAAATAAGGCGTATTGGCACGGATGAGCCGTGGGGCCGCCATCTTAAACCAGTCACCCACTACACTCCACTACACATAATCTGTTTGGCAGGTGCAATGAGATGTCAGCACATTTAATTAATCATATTTCACTGAATACCGAACTGATTTTCATGCGGGGGGTTTCTGCAAAGGTCATACATGTAGCTATGATACAGGACACATGGGATATTTTATTCACAAAATACAACCAATAGTATGGTATTGTTAAATCTTACTTGTGAAAAGTAATTCTCGAGAGATAGTCCGCTGATTTGAGCAGGAATATGCTGCACAGTGCTCTGGCATCTACTGCTGTTATGTAACGCAATAGGAAGTATGACCGGTTTAAGATGGTGGCTGCATTTCTTGCGCCCAGCGTCCAATAAGGCATCTAGCTCTATAGGATGTCCTATGTCCGTATGTCTGGGGAGAGGCTTGGCAGGCAATTCTCACTCGCCAATCTTCATTGGATCGTTTTCTTATTACCTGAACGTGATTGGCCTCCCAAGTGAGATCCTATACATCAGAATTGATATAACGTTGAACGTAACTGAAAGGGAACACAATTTATTTGAAATGGTAATGTAATCTGAATTCATCCTTGCTGAATAAAAGTTTATTTTTATTTTTATAAAGAAATCTTACTGATCCCAAACTTTTATGGTTGTGCAGATTAGTACCTGTAGTATCTATTAGTATACTCAGGTTGTTGTATATAGATGTAGTTTCTGTGTTTGTTTTCTGTAGATGTATGAATAATAAATATAATTCTGGACCAATACACCCCAAAATTATTAAGATTATAGATTACAAATAAATGTATTAAGAAATAACTGATTACAGTTCCAACTATGATCCAACATTTTTTTTTTTTTTTTTGGAAACAGATGTTTGTTGCACATTTGTTGTTGCATCATTGCTATTATGTTCAGTTTTTCTGAGATGTGTCAAAACATCTTCAATCTGTGTTCCCTTTGCCAGGCCACAGTAACCCTGCAGGTTTCCTACATCCCTCCTCCAGGGATGGTGCCCATCTTCCAGCCTCCTCCACACCCAGAGGCCCAGCACACCCCAGTGGAGCTGGACACAGTTACAGGTCAGTCTACTGACATAATATATACAGTAGGTCCCATTCATACACACATGCACTGTTAGAGGATGCAAAAGTTTCATTGCCTAGATTTGATTTCACTAATATTTGTTTACTAAGTGCTGCATCATTATGACATATTTGCAGAGCCGGACAGTATTGGAGTACATTTACTTGAGTACAGTACTTAAGTACAATTTTGAGGGATCTGTACTTTACTTCGAGTATCATTTTTGGGGAGTACTCATGACTTTACTCAAGTACATTTGAGAGGGAAATATTGTACTCTTTACTCCACTACATTTCTATTCATAACCGTAAGTAAAAAGTAACTACTTAAAAAATTGGAAATAAGAAAAATCTCGGAAACCCTAAATTTGTTGTTTCGCTCTCAAACGAATGTTATGTAACGGAGGCCAGCTAGTAGTTTCCGAGTAAACCTCACTCCCCTGATCTCAATAGGCGCTCTAGCGACAGACGCTAGCGGCTGCAGTCTTTAGCCGCCTTGTAAGTGCGACTGACTCTCATGCCGGAGACCCGGGTTCGAGGCCTGCTCGGAGCGGGTCGAGTAGGACCCGGGTGGAAGGGTTACATTGGTGCCGTGACCCGGATGAGAGTGAGGTTAAGGGGAGTGAGTGTAACAGAGGCCAGCTAGTAGTTGCTGTGCGAGTAAACCTCACTCCCTGATCTCAATAGGCGCTCTAGCGACAGACGCTAGCGGCTGCAGTCTTTAGCCGCCTTGTAAGTGCGACTGACTCTCATGCCGGAGACCCGGGTTCGAGGCCCGCTCGGAGCGGGTCGAGTAGGACCCGGGTGGAAGGGTTACATTGGTGCCGTGACCCGGATGAGAGTGAGGTTAAGGGGAGTGAGTGTAACAGAGGCCAGCTAGTAGTTGCTGTGCGAGTAAACCTCACTCCCCTGATCTCAATAGGCGCTCTAGCGACAGATGTTGCTAAAAATCCCACACTGCACCTTTAAGTAAAGCAACATGGTAAAAAGGTAAATATATGACTTGATTTTACTTTAAATTCCTTTTACATTCTCCAAGGTATTGACATTAACATTTTTCATAACTCCATGTAGGATGTTTCTGTTCATAAATGTAAGCACTGTGGCAGTAGTATTGCAATATTTAGAAAATGTACTCTTGTACTCTTGATACTCAAGTACATTTAAAAACATGTACTTCAGTACTTTTACTCAAATAGACATCTGACTGTAGTACTTTTACTTGTACTTGAGTAAAATTTAGCAATGGGTATCTGTACTTCTACTCAAGTAATAAAGCTGTGTACTCTGTCCGCCTCTGCATATTTGTGTAATAACATACATTTGACTTGTGTTGTGAATATGTCTGTGTAGTTTTCTCATTGGACACTCTGGGTGAGGATGACACCGAGAGCATGTTGATGATGGAGGTGGTGGAGGAGCCTGAACCTACACCAGGGCCACAGGGGCAGGACACCGGGGCCCTACAGCACCACCCAAGAAGGCTCCACCGAACTTTAACCATGGCCTTAAGAAAAAGAAACGCCAGGGAAACAAATCCTCTCTGTCTGACAAACCCCAGGACCTCCAGGTGTGTATATAAGTAGGGTGTGCATCGCTGTATGTGTCTACGAATCCACAATTTGCTTTGTCATGTGTTGCTAGTCTCTACAGACGTCTGAAAATATGCCACCTAATCTTCAAATACATTTTTTGATATAGTTTTTTGGCATATGCTAACAACAAAAATGACTTTTTGTCTATAAATTGTAAAAATCCGATTAATAGTGTTTTCTTATTGCTCAGTGCATAATGTACTCCCTAATTAAATGAAGTATCTGTATCACATGACAATCACTGTCTACTCTTGCAATTGTAATTTTCTCACTGTGCTACTGCTTTGAAAATAGGGCCACCTTGTGGTAATATAAAGTACTGTGCAATAATAAGTCAAAAATTATTTTGGCTGTGAACTTCCATTCATAAGCGTTGGATTGTAGAATAGATCCAAGGATAACCAAGAGTTTAATTTAGATTTTGAAGATTTTGATTTTGACTGGACAATTAAAAAAAGTTACAATATTCAAGTACATTTAAGCCTGTAGTTCTCAACTCAAATGAAAGATTTGTGAAGAAAAAATCTAAATAAAAACACTAAAATCCATCTAACAAAACAATTTATAGTAAAATGAATTTGTCATTGGTTGAGGCCTGCTGAATTAGTCAGATTCCAACATGGACATTTTATTATTAATGCTATTATTTATTTATTATTAGTAAAATGTGGCATCTAGCATCAAATTGTATGATTAATACTAAATATAAACAGTTACAGCAATAGTAAATAATATGGATAATAGTTATTCAATTATAATAAAATCCATATTTTTAGGATGTTTTGTTTACTTTTATATCATGAACAGTTTTGATACTGTGTTGTCACCATCTGATGAGAACCACCAATTTAAGCATTCAGCAAAGGTTTTATCCAAAGATGTCTTTAAAAAGTGCTTTAATTTCCTATGTGATAATTCAATTCGTTAGCTGATATATTTGAATTGTTTTGGTTTTAAAAGTCCAGAAACATTTATTTGAATGTTAATTTTAGGTACGGGTGCGCATTATTGAGGGAAGGCAGCTCCCTGGTGTCAACATTAAACCAGTTGTCAAGGTCACAGTTGGAGGACAGACGAAGAGAACACGCATCAAGAAGGGCAATAATCCATTTTTGATGAGGTAACTACCCCCCCCATTTTATCACCTTGGGAATAACAATTATGTAAATAATTATTTGCATATATTCTTTCTTTCAGACTTTCTTTCTAAACTTCTATGAGAAACCTTCTGATCTTTTTGATGAACCTATATTTTTATCTGTAAGTTATATTATTATCATTATCAATGTTGTTGTTTCATTGAACAAAAACCTGCAGTTATCTTATCTATGTGAATTAAAAGGTATTTGACTCCAAGTCACTCACGGAAGGGACTATGTTATTGGAGAATTAAGGTAGATTTGCTCTTATTCTTATTTTTCTACCCTCTGTCCTTCTCTTGTTAATCACTATCTTCATTTGGTGGTTCTCTTCTCATTTCCAATGAGTTCCAGGATATCTTTATTTGATTTTCTTTACTGGTCACAGGCATGTTTTTTCTTAGAGCTATAGTTTTCAGCACACATGTGCCTGTTATTTCAGGCTTTGCTAGTAATACGGCTGGTTTTGTGTTTTCTCTTTCAGCTGGATGTTGGCATGGTGTATAATGAACACCGTAAGTACCACATAGTCATAATGTGATGTTAATTGCTCTTCTCCAAAGCACCAGTTTGATTGTCTCAGAACAAACAAACCTCTGGACATGTTTGGTTTTTTTAGACTCAATTAGGCTTGTTGCCTCTAAAATTTAGCTAAAATGCACCTCCAATGTTTTATATTTAATAGTTTTTTTCTATTCCTTTGAACAGGACATGCCATTCTCAGGAAATGGTTGTTGCTGTCAGACCCTGATGATCTTTCTGCAGGGGCCAGAGGTTATTTAAAGGTCAGCATGTGTGTGCTGGCCGCAGGTGATGAACCTCCGGTAAGTGAGAGAGAGATCGATCATGGTTCAGCTGTAGCATGTTAACAAATTGAACCTTATTGTAAAGTTTTCTCTCATTCTTTTGAAAACATAAATTCTGTCTTTTAGATGGATAAGAAAGAGGGTCTGAAGAAAAGAGGATATAGAGGGGAACCTGTTGAGACCAGCTGGTCTTACCCTGAGGGGAGCCTCATTTACTGTCAGAGTTTACAGGGCAGATGATCTGCCTCAGAGTGAGTATCAAACACATCTGTGTGTGGATGTGTGCCTTTTCTGTTTGCTTCTGTTTGTCAGCTCTCCTCTTTTCGCAGTGGATGATGCACTTATAGACGATGTCAAACACTTCCTTGGTTTTGAAACCAATCGTAAGAACTTGGTGGATCCATTGGTGGAAGTCAACTTTGCAGGCAAAATGGTACTTCTGTCTTTGTAACTAGTTGAATCATGAGAGTGTTAAGCCTATAAAACCCACTCGTAGCATATTTGATATTCAAATTTCTAATTGATAAACATGATCAAATGCTGAAATACATGTTGTTCAGAACCTAGTATATTGTCTGTTAGTGTCATTATCTTACCTTTAAGCAAGTAAAAGGCCTTTTAGTACACTCTCAGAAAAAGGTACAAAAGCTGTCACTGGGGCTGTACCTTTCTAAAAGGTACACTTTTGTACATTTTAGGTGCTAATATTTACATTTTAATTGTTAATTTGTACATTTTAGGTGCTAATGTGTACATTTTAGGTGTTAATATGTGCATTTTAGGTGCTAATATGTACAGTACATTTTAAGTGTTAATATGTACATTTCAGGAGCTAATATGTTCATTTCAGGTCATAATATGTACATTTTAGGTGCTAATATGTACATTTTAAGTGTTAATATGTACATTTCAGGAGCTAATATGTCCATTTTAGGTCCTGAATATGTGCATTTTAGGAGCTAATATGTGCATTGCAGTTGCTAATATGTGCATTTTAGGTGCTAATACATACCACTAAGGTACCAATATGCAGCCTTTGGCTACAAAAGTGTACCTTTTGAAGGTATAGCCCCAGTGACAGCTTTTGTACCTTTTTTCTGAGAGTCTATAATTCTAAATCTCTCCATTCAGGTTGAGATACATGACTACACATAGTCTTTGTGTTACATTTTTTATGAAGTAAACGAAGGAATAATTTGTTTATTGTTAGTAATATTTTAAGCTGAACATTTACTGGACTAAAGCAACAGTGGTTTACTTGATGATGCATATTTCTTTTTATTTTATTTAGAAAAATCTTGTTAAAATGCGAGTATCAAATATGATAGATCTGGCTTTTGAGGAATGTTTATTTGTACATATTTCTTTGTCATTGTATTACACTGCACTGCATTATAATGTTTGGCTCCCCACAAAACAAAACAAAATATGAGCTTTGATCATAAAACTAAGCATTTAAATATCACCTTACAATGATATATTATTGACATATTTTTGGTGAGACCTATATTTAAGTGCATTTAATGTAAAAAGTCTGCTATACTGTTACAAAGATCTCATTGATTTAAATTATTAGATAAATATTGCATTTTTGCTCAGTTTTATTCAGTTTTCTAAATAAACCTTTTTTTTCCTCTTCCTCTCCAGTATGAGCTCCATATTATCCTATTTTCATACTGAATGAGCCACAAAAGCCTAATGTATCAGATATTATATTCATTTTTTGGAGTATTATTTTATATCTCATGGTTTATAGGATTAATAATTTGCTCAAGAGGTACGGATTATTATATTTTTCTATTTCTAGATGAGTAGTAAGATTCTGGAGAAAAACGCCAGCCCTAGGTGGAACCAGAGCCTCACTTTGCCCATCAGGGGTAAATGACCTACACTCATCTCACAGAACAACCTAATAAGTCCTTCAATATGGCACCCTTTAGCGTCAATATTGAGATGCAGATATATATGGGCCAGAAGGCGCCTCCTAGTGGTCTATCCCTAACCCTACCCCAGACCTAAACCCACCCATAACCGAATCGTGTTATATCGATGCTAAAGGTTGCCATGTGCATTGAATTCAGGCGCATTGTCAAAAGCGTCACTGATATGACGCCCTTGAATGAGAATGCGTTGATTTATTAACAGTCTGTTTTTCACTCCAGTTTCCATCCATGTGTGAAAAGATGAGGATACGCATTTTAGATTGGTGAGTTGCATTTTTCTTTCATGTGTTTAAAACTTACTTGTAGGGTAATCACTACAGAATCTGTTTAAAACAAAACTCAAAACTTATCGTTTTCGAGAAAGGCTTATACTATGAGACTATTTGAGCTTGCTTTTTCTGTATGTAAATGTCTTTGAATGTTATTTTATTGTTTTAAACAAGCACAATGGTCAGCGACGGTTGTTTTATTGTGCTATATAAATAAATGAACTAACCACCGTATGTTAACTAATATGGATTGCTTTGTTCATGATGTAAATGTGTTATCTTACATACCTTCCCATTCTCCTTCTCTCAGGGATCGCGCTAGCCACAATGAACGTTATTGGCACAACACACTTATGCATGTCCAAAATCTCAGCCCCTGGAGGAGATATTGAGGGTAGGCAGTGTTTTGTTGTGTACAAATTGCTTCTCAAAATACAGTTTGATTGAAGGTTTTTGTTGAGTGCAGTGGCGAATCTAGAGGGTCATTGTCTTGCTTTGCAATTTGTGTACTCTCTATATCAGTGCTTGTTAACCTTTTTGACTCCAAAGACCCCTATTGTCCAAATAAGATCCCTCCTCGGGTCCCCTCCCTGGTTGAGAACCACTACTCTACACTAACCGTTTATATAGTGTATTGATGTGTATTCAGTGTATTAATTCTGCACAACTGAACAACATCAAATATACCTGCTGCAAAATGGTACATCTTGTCAATTGTCAATTCCTAGTGCAAGAGCCTGTTAGCATTAGTCCTTCCCAAAACTCGTTTGGTCCTTCCCAAAACATTTGTTGAGCCAGAACTTGACATGTTGAGTTACTCAGACAGCAGTGTTGTTTGTCACACTCTTTGGGAAGTCAAACAGCATCAAGAAATGTATTTGTAGTGTCTGTCTACTCTATTCATCTAGTAATTGTAACGTATCATCAGAAGAAAATATTCTTCACCTTGTGCATTTGCACAAAGTGCATTTGTCAATGTTGAGAGACATCACATTTGTAATGTAATGTGTTGATTCCAGTGTTGAAGTGAGGAAAAAGTCTACTTGTTGTTTGCTAGCTGATTTGTTGTCTTGATTTTGTATCACTTCATATTGTCATCATGTAAGAAATGAATTGGCAGTGATTTAAAACTTGAGAATGAAATTAACACTGCATTTTGGGGAGTGTTGTGTAAGCACTATTAGCACAATTAGCTTTATGTTTTACTCTGAATTAGAGACAAGGATGACTAAAAAAATGTAGGTACTTTTCAAAACATTTCATATCTACTGTAGTATGCTATTGCATCTACTATGCTATTCAAACTTGTAGTATTGTTGCATTTGTGACTGTAGTATATTTTAGTGTAACTGAAATTGGTTTCAGTATGTTTGCAGTTAGCAGTTGGTTGTGATATGTTGTGTGTTGTTGCATAGAGTGAGTTTGTTGTGCAAATGTAACTCTATGTCTGGTGCAGACATGATTAATAAAGGCTTGAGGGCATGAGTCCGTTTTGCATGGCATCGGCTGCACTGCCTGCAATATTCATTTCATCTATCCTTATTTTGTCTCAACTTTTATTTCTCTCTGCACTCAGATGAGTTCCTTCTCAGGACCTTCCACAGCACCAGTATGTGTGTCTCTCTGATATCAAAAATCTGTGCTACCCTTCCTGTAGATCACACCTTTTGTTGGGCTATGCTATAGTGCTAATAGTATAAGTTTCCTATAGCTTTATTCAGCTAGTCTTTAGAGAAGGTGTTTTCTAGGACTAAGTGGCAAATGTATTTGCCATTGAATGTGTCAACACGTTTGCAATTTGCTATTTATTTTTACTGCTCCTAAAACTAGAGGTTACTGCTGTGTGTCTAATTCTTGCTCTTTTACATCAACAAGTTGATGACAATATAGGGTTTCTTCCGACCTTTGGCCCCTGCTTTGTCAACATGTATGGGAGCCCTAGAGAGTTCTCAGCCTTCTCGGACCCACATGAGGCACTAAACCTGGGAAAGGTGAGATTTACTATATATATGATACTTTTACAGAGTTTCTTAAAGTTTGTGTGAAAAATGTTGTCTTTATATTTTTAAACATCAATATTGTTTCACTATATTAATTTCATTTGGCATTTTTACACTGGCAGTTTAGTTTGGATCAGGGCACGGTTCTAATAAAAAATTGGTAATGTAAAAGCTGTCATGCGGACTTGTGTGCGCACCGTTTTTGAATCCCAGACTACCTGAAGGAAGTGCTCTGAGTAAATGTGAAAGAAACAAGGACTCGGGTACACACTTATTCAGGAAGCAAAACTGCGCATGCGTTTAGCCGATTATGATGTATTTAGTTAAATAAAACGCATGTAAGGGATGATAGTATTGATGATATACCTTGGATATGAGCATGGAGTAAGCCTGTGTAACCCCTCCACCCGGGTCCTACTTGACCCGCTCTGAGCGGGCCTCGAACCCGGGTCTCCGCGCATAGAGCTGGGCGCTCTAACAGGAAGCTAAAGACTGTAGCCTCTAGCGTCTGTCGCTAAGAGCGCCTATTGAGAATCGGGGAGTGAGGTTTACACGCACAGCAACTACTAGCTGGCCTCCGTTACACTTGCAGTGTATTGGCGCAAGTGCTGCCAGGGAGGCAAATGAATGGCAATCCACTGTATCCTCAAAAGAATCTGTTTGCAAGCAGGAGAATACCTCATGTGACGTGACGCACATATAGTAAACACAAGTATGTACTCAGCTGCGCATTATACCACCACATTCATTAAAAAAACACAATATATTGACCTGTGTTCTGTTTTATATCATGCGCTGTGCACATTTGTGATTACGTTAGATGCGCGCTAATGGGTCAAGGTGTTACAAATAAATTCAAAGCGAAGTTGTTTTTCTTTTTTTTTTTGCTTAGAACTAAAAAGTCTTTCTAAAAACAGTCTACAGTCTTTCATAGAAAACCTTGGAAGTCGAAGGAAGAACTTGTTTTTTAAGTTTTGTTACAGAGTAGCGGTGTAAAATTCAGGGTTCGGTTCGATACTGATACACTTGTGTCACGGTTCGGTGCGATTTCAAATACAGCAAAAGAAAGAAATGGCAGAGAAATTTCCTTGATTTAATTTTTCTATTATATTTTTATTCAAACTAACATCATAAAGTATGATATTTTTTAACTTTGAGCAATGATGGAGCTATAGCCTACTTGACTTTTCATAGGAGCTTATAAAACAAAACAGCTCCCTGGACAAAATGAAATGTAATATTGTAGTAGTTATAAACAAAGGTTTATTTTAGTTTAGATTAACATTTGAGGGCAGCAATTGTATTCATAATTTTCACATTCACAACCGACTATGTTACATGAAAGCATTATAGCCTACTATTCCTGCCAAAACTTACAGATAGTAGGCTAGTGTGTTATACAGTAAATCCATGGTAATGTTGCTGATCTGTGGACACTGGGTAGTTCATTCATGGCACAATGTTTCTTCCTGGTTTCCACGTCAGCGCTGTTTGATCCATTAATAACAGAGAAATGTGAATGTTTCTCACTAGATCTTGCAGCGATGTTATTACTTCAGTGGCGAATTCAAATGTTTTCTGGATTTGGCTGTAGTAACAGTGCTGATGATGAAGATCGGCTCGCATGTAATAATACTTTAAGTTCCTATGTGTGTGTGTGTTTGTTGACATAGGGAGAGGGTGTGGCCTATCGAGGACGTGTGCTGTTAGAACTCATTACGAAGCTGTCTGATCAGGTGGAGCAAAAGATTGAAGACATCCACCCTGATGACCTTCTTGTGGTAGAGGTGAGATCACAGTTATTCCTACTGGGTTTAGCATCAGACATGAGATCATTTGACACAGAAATGCATAATTTAATATCTTTGAATAACCACAGTTGTGTTGTGTCGCACAGAAATTTATGCGAAGAGGAAGTTCTCCCTCTTTGCTGCATTCTACTCAGCCACTCTTCTTCAGGATGTGGATGATGCGATTCAGTTTGAAGTCAGTATTGGTAACTACGGCAACAAGTTCGACAACACCTGTCTGCCTCTGCCCTCCACCACTCAGTTCAGCAGGGCTGTGTTTGATGGTGAGAAACACATAATGATTTAGACTTGAAATGTTTAGATCAACAATACATTTTGGGATGCCCCACATAAAATGTCCAGACTGCTGTTTCACTTTGAAGTGGATACTTGTGGCATTTGTTCTTCCTTTAACAGAAACACCAGAACATTTTTCCTGTGTTAAATATGTAATATACACTACCGGTCAAAACGTTTAAGATCGGTAAGATTTTTTATGTTTTTAGAAGAAGTCTCTTCTGCTCACCAAGGCTGCAATTTTTTTAATAAAAAATACACAAAAAACACAGTAATAATCACTCTAATATGATGATTTTATGCTCCAAAAACATGTATGATTATTATCCATGTTGAGAACAGTTTTTTACATTTTTATTTCAGGATTCTTTGATGAATAGAAAGTTGAAAAGAACAGCTTTTATCTGAAATAAAAAGCTTTTGTTACATTAAACACTACCCTTTAAAAAGTTTGGGGTCAGTAAGAATTTGTATTTTATTTTCGGGGGAAATAAATAAGAAATCAATACTTCTATTCATCAAGGATGAGTTACATTGATCAAAAGTTACAGTAAAGACATTTATAATGTTAGAAAAGATTCTAATTAAATAAAAGCTGTTCTTTGAACTTTTTATTCATCAAAGAATCCTGAAATAAAAATGTGAAAAACTGTTTTCAACATGGATAATAATCATACATGTTTTTGGAGCATAAAATCATCACATTAGAGTGATTTGTGAAGGATCATGTGACACTGAAGACTGGAGTAATGATGCTGAAAATTAAGCTTTTTTTTCAGAGTAATAAATAAATGTTAATATATATTAACAAAAAAAAGGCATTTTAAATTGTCATAATATTTCACAATATTACTGTGTTTTTTGTGTATTTTTTCTATCAAAAAAATGCAGCCTTGGTGCGCAGAAAAGACTTCTTTTAAAAACATAAAAAATCTTACCAATCTTAAAGCTTTTGACCAGTAGTGTGTATGTATATATACTGTATATGTATGTATGTATGTATGTATGTATGTATGTATGTATGTATGTATGTGTATATATATACATATATGTTATGCATTATCTGTACATACGTATATATGTATATATATATATATATGTATGTACAGTATAACTGCCATTTCTTTGAAAGAAAGTAAAGTTTTACTCAGCAAGGGTGCATTCTCGATTTGCACCCTTACTGAATGGAGCTAAATTTATTTTGGAGAGAAAAGTGACACGTAAAGAAAGAATTTTACTACATTTGTAACATTACAAAAAATGTTTGGAACTTTCTAATCATCAAAGAATCTTGAAAACAAAAATGTATTGCAGTGTGCACAAAAAATTAAGCAGCACAAATGTTTGTTTTTTGCTAATAATGAGACATGATTATTGAGCACCAAATCAGTACTTTTAGATAATTGTACTGAGAGGATCATGTGTTCATGTGAAAATTCAGCTTTGCTATTACATGAATAAAATAAATTATAAAATATATTAAAATAGAAAACAGTTATTTTTAGTTACTGCATTTTTACAAATAAAACCAGCCTTGATGAGAAAAAGAGACTTCTTTGTAAAACATTAAAAATATAATAACCTTTAATGGTCATTTGAATGATATACTAGTGCATATCTATACTAGTAAAATGGAAAATGCAGAGCCCTATGTGATTTTTGAAGAAGAAAAAGAAGACTTTTAAGTATTTTAACAAACAAAGTAGTAGAATTTAAGATTAATAACATTTCATTTATATTTGTATTTGGAAGGATCTTATTACCTGTAATCCAAAGAGTGATACTCAAGTATCTAACATTGTTTTCACTGTTTTACATTATTTAGGCTGCCATTACTACTACCTGCCATGGGGAAATGTGAAACCTGTGGTGGTCTTGTCTTCAGAGTGGGAAGATATCGGCCCTCGCATAGAGGCCCTGAACATGCTGCTCAGCATAGTTGACCGAACTGGTGAGGAGCGTTTCTGCGGTCGACACATCAAAATATATCAAACCACAATCAGTTATAATTGTATTTCCTAATACGTTTATCATAATAGGAATCAAACCTAGAGCAGGTACAGCTGGAGCTTCAAAGCAAGAAGTGAACGAACAGGAAGTGGAAGAGAGGGTTGTCCAACTACTTGATGATGTCATAGCCGACTGCAGGTGCAGATGTGCTCAAGAGTTTTGTAAAGCTGTACCGCACTCACTATGACCAACTGAAGTGTTCTTGTGTGTGTATGTGCTGTAGTGAGGAGCTCCCTGAGGTGGATAAATGGCCCTGTGTGACTCCGCTGGATAAAGCTCTGAGGGAATATGCGCAAGATTAACATGCAGCAGATCGTGCAGACGGCACTGGACGCTCGAACACGGACCAGAGACCGAGCTGAGATGCAGGTGCTGGAGCAGGCTGAGGACTGGACCATGAGACTTCGTCACCTCGCTGAGGAGGTGAAAGAGTAGCTTGCAAATAAATTATATTGTTGGTGGTTCCCTTTCTGTCGCTCACGTTCGTCGTGACACTTGACGTCACGTCTCCCGTTCCTCCTTCATGAACGAGGGTTACATTTAGTAACCGGTCATTTTATGCTACCTGCACCTGATTCAAATAGTGACATAAGCCTAATGTTCCTGCTGCAGTCTGTGACATTAAAGTGATAGTTCACTTTAAAATTAATTTTTGATATGTTTTAGCTTATCTCAAGGGCATCTAAGTATGTAGGTGTCTTTGTTTCCACAGTATTTTCAATTTTGATATTTTTAGGTCAAACACGTTGTCTGTCAGTCATATAAACTTTTCAAGTCTTATCGACTTTTAATTTTGAATGGCTATAATTACTCATTTCACCCCAGAAAAAAAAAACTTGATTAATTACTAAAAAATGTGCTATTAATTAGATATATTTTTTAATCGATTGAACGGCAGAGCTTTCTTTCTTTCAGCCCCAGAACAGTTTTCCAGATATAATAATCTGGATGCTTCAGGGAGACAGACGAGTGGCCTACCACAGAATCCCCACCCATCAAGTTCTCTTTCCCAGGGTTACTGTGGCAAGCATTGTGGACAACTTAGCAGACAGTTTTCATGAAGGTAAACACACTATTTGAAGGCAAAGCACATACTAATGCTACAGTGTAAATGATGAATGGAGCCGTAGGGGTAGTGATAAATCTCTGATTCTCTGTGTGTAATGTTGTGCTCAGTGTCCAGCAGGAAGACGTGGGATGTAGTAAGATCCCAGCTCAGCTCAGGGTCAAGCTGTGGTTTGGACTCGCTGCTGATGTCAAGTCCTTTAACCAGTTTGCAGAGGGCAAACTATCTGTGTTTGCAGAAACGGTGAGTGGGCAGTTTCCCAACATGCATTTGTTTGGTGTTTCTTCAACCATGGGCCTTTGCCCTGTGGACTTTTAGTTAACACTTTTCACTCTCACTAATTTATTAATTTCTCTATTAACAATTGCTAGCAGTGTATATACAACACACAATAAACATTAAAATAGTTTATTTCGCTCTTTGTTTACGATTATCATAGTTAATTAGCCTTGGTTTCCCCATGCTGTCTTGCTGCAGCCCGATTTTATTCACGCTGCTATCATTCTCAATGATTCGTGGTCTGGCGTTAGTCAGGCTAATTGTTAATATTATTTTAAAATATTTTAAAACGTTCTGTCCAACAGAGAAGAAGTTGAAATCTACTGAATCTCCTGTGACATAAAAAATAAATAAATAAATAAGATAAAATCACTGGACAGTAACACTACATTTCAGTAAGATTTTTTAATATTACATTAGTACTTATATACATCAAAGATGAATTAAATTATTCAAAAATATAAATAAAAAATGTTCTTTTGAACTTTCTATTAATCAAATTCCACTAAAAATATTATAGAGGCAACTGTTCTCAAATTTGATAACAAAATGAGAAATGTTTCTTGAGCAGCAAATCAGCATATTAGAATTATTTCTGAATGATCATGTGACACTGAAGACTGAAGTAATGATGCTGAAAACTCAGCTTTACCATAATAGGAATGATTTACATTACATTTTAAAATGTATTAAAATAGAAAAGCTCTTTTAAATATTTCACAATATTTAGCCTTAATGAGCATTAGAGACTACTTTTAAAAACAAAATTACATGTTAAAATAGAACCAGTTCTTTTAAATTGTAATAATATTTCACAATATTAGTTGTAGAATATTAATATTAGTCACATTTTTTCCCTTCTCTTTTACTATTTATTATTTATTTATTTATTTTTATGGATTTTTTTTATTGCAGATGTATATAAACATACTGTAGGTAGATATGTATGTTGTTTTTGTTTTTTGGTGTGTAGAGACAAATAGATCAAAATGTTCGGTCAACCGGTTAGTTAATTAGTCATAATTAGTTGAAGATGGGGTAGGATTGAATAAGCTTATGCTTCTTCCTACTTCTTTTCAGACATGTATAAGTTAAATTTTTTTTTTTTTGTTTTTTGTTTGTTTGGTTGTTGTTGTTTTTTTCTTACATGTTCGAAATAAAACTTTTCATTAATTAAATAATTCATTAATTCATTCATTCATTAGTTCATTCATTCATTCATTCATTCATTCATTCATTCATTCATTCATTCATTCATTCATACATTTGTTTTTGCTTATTTGGTTGAATTTCTTGAATGGCTTCTTTTTGAGTTGATTGTGTCTTGTAGCATTGTGTGTTTGAGCTTCTGAGCTAATGGAGTTATTTTGATCCACAGTATGAGAACCAGACTAAATTGGCCCTGGTGGGGAACTGGGGTACGACAGGTTTGACATACCCCAAGTTCAGCGATGTGACTGGCAGAATCAAACTGCCAAAAGAGAGCTTCAAACCCTCTCCAGGATGGAGCTGGGCAGGAGACTGGTATGTCAGCCCAGAGAAATCGTGAGTACCATCTTATCATAAATTTACTCAGGGAGTTATTTGAGTTACATGGTATTTACTTATGGCATAATATGGATGTATCTTGATGCCCAGAATGCTGTACGACGCCGATGCAGGTCATATAAGCTTTTTGGAGGAGGTGTTTGAAAATCAGATGCGTTTGCCAGGAGGACAGTGGATCGGCATGCCAGAGGGTTACACAGATGTGGTCAGTGTGTAGTTGTATTGTGACAAAACTGATGCAACTTAAGTTCTTTTTTAAGTACAGTGAAGTTATTTGTTTAATTCATGAGGCAATGTTCTACATTAAAATCATTTGGCCAGGAATTGACCTTTTTTGTTCTTTATGTGTCCACTGGGGGGCAGAATGGAGAAAAGGCTGTGCCTAAAGATGAGATCGAGTGTCCCCCGGGCTGGGTGTGGGGGGATGTTGAGTGGAGCGAGGATCTGAAGCGTGCAGTGGATGATCAAGGTATGGAAACTTTGAGAGCTCTTCTGTCACTGACTTCTGCTCTTCGTTATTTTGTATATAGAGATGATTTTCAAAAGCAATGTATCTCTACAAATAAATTTGCTTTTACCTGTAGGGTGGGAATATGGAATAACCCTCACCCCGGACCGCCGGCCGAAGTCCTGGGTTCCATCCGAAAGATGTACCACACCAACCGCGGAGGCGGTGGATCACAAGCTCCGCCGTAGAGATATGCAGAAGATGGAGGCGCTTCGAAAAGTACATCATCAGTCATTAACGAAGTGTCCCGCTTCGGTTTGTTTTCAGTCAAAGAAATAACGAAGTTTCACATTGAGAGCAGCTTGTAAGCAAAAGCTGAATCTTGGCTCCAAGCCTTAGTTAGTTCCCTTTGAATTCTGGGTGGGATTCTGGTTAGAGACTCAGGGGTGGCGTGACATTAAAGAGCTGTGTGTAGCTCTCAGGAGGTCTTCCCCTGAACGCATCTGGTGAGAAGGCAGACGGAAATTGAGAGGACACCTGATTAATCATGCCATCTGAGAATAATCTGAAATCAATCCCACACCTCCAATCCACTTGGCAGAAAAACCCCAGGTCCAACTTTAAAGTCCCGCCGCAAATACGTTTAATGTTCATCATCTGTGTGAGGGTGTGTGTTTAGTGGCATATGTGTGCGACATGAGAGAGATGAAAAAGCGGTTTTGTTTCAATCTGTGAAAGTCCTTTTCCACACAGGCAAACAAGTTTGGGTAAAACACACTTTATTAATAAAGATTTGAAATTAAATTCTGGAGAGTCTCTGTTTCTGATAACAATAATAATGTTGTTAGACTAAAGCAAACATGTTGAAGTTCTTCAGAGTTACAGAGAATGGCAATGGGCCTCATTCATGAAACACGAAAAAAATTAATTTGTGTATAAATCATTTGCAAATCCATTATGTAAATTGTCACATTCAATTCAATTGAACAGTTTACATAAGAATGGATTTCTGAATGATTTACACACAATTTGTTCTGCTCGTGTTTCCTGAAAGAGGCTCATTGTGTTTCCATTTGGTTCTGCGCAAGAAACAATCAGGTCTACTAAAATTGGGTAAAGAATTGCAAGGAAAATGTGTTTGATAGAGAGGTTTGAGTTCAAAAGGTGTTTTTTAATTTATAATTTATATATAATATATATACACACTACCGGTCAAAAGTTTAAGATCGGTAAGATTTTTTATGTTTTTAAAAGAAGTCTCTTCTGCTCACCAAGGCTGCAATTTTTTTTATAAAAAATACACAAAAAAACACAGTAATATTGTGAAATACTATGAAAATTTAAAATGACTTTTTTATGTTAATATATATTAAAATGTAATTTATTCCTCTGAAAAAAAAGCTTAATTTTCAGCATCATTACTCCAGTCTTCAGTGTCACATGATCCTTCACAAATCACTCTAATATGATGATTTTATGCTCCAAAAACATGTATGATTATTATCCATGTTGAAAACAGTTTTTTACATTTTTATTTCAGGATTCTTTGATGAATAAAAAGTTCAAAAGAACAGCTTTTATCTGAAATGGAAAGCTTTTGTTACATTAAACACTACCCTTTAAAAAGTTTGGGGCCAGTAAGAATTTGTATTTTATTTTGGGGGAAATAAATAAGAAATCAATACTTCTATTCATCAAGGATGAGTTATACTGATGAAAAGTTACGGTAAAGACATTTATAATGTTAGAAAAGATTCGAATGAAATAAATGCTGTTCTTTGTACTTTCTATTCATCAAAGAATCCTGAAATAAAAATGTAAAAAACTGTTTTCAATATGGATAATAATCATACATGTTTTTGGATCATAAAATCATCATATTAGAGTGATTTGTGAAGGATCATGTGACACTGAAGACTGGAGTAATGATGCTGAAAATTCAGCTTTTTTTCAGAGGAATAAATTACATTTTAATATATATTAACATAATAAAGTCATTTTAAATTGTCATAATATTTCACAATATTACTGTGTTTTTTGTGTATTTTTTATCAAAAATTGCAGCCTTGGTGAGCAGAAGAGACTTCTTTTAAAAACATAAAAAATCTTACCGATCTTAAACTTTTGACCAATAGTGTATATATATATATATTTATTTAAAATGACAGATAAAAATCTATGAATACACTAATGTTCAAAAGTTAGGGGTCAGTGAGATTTTTAAAAATATTTATGAAAGAAGTGGCTGATCTTATGTTGAATGTTACATTTATTTTATTCACAAAAATACTGTAAAACAGTTAGTGTGATTGTAATAATATTTCACAATATTATAGACATCTTCAGAAATGATTCTAAAATGCTGATTTGGAGCTCAAGAAGCATTTTTCGTTTGTTGTACTGAATGTTAACTGTGATGATACTTTCATTATTTGAGTTGAAAGTTAACATCATTTATTTAAAATGGAAATCTTTTTTAACATTACAGATGTCTTTACTGTCACTTGCTTAGAAGTATTAATTTCTCACTTACCCCAAACTTCTGAATGGTACTGTATTATTTATGCAATTACATTTTTATGAAACTAAATGCCATCTTCAAACAAATGAAATCTTCCAGAACTTCTGAATCTTTGCAAATTTGTAATTTATTAATAAAATGTTACATTCTAGTTTTGCTTGAAACGTGTGCTAATAATAGATCGATCATTAGTATTATATATTTATATAAGATGTACTATTATATATTTTTGAAGTGTCCAAAAACTTTTTGGGATTACTATGAGTAAAATCAGTTGTCCTCATGGTGGCACTCTTTAAGCACAGAATTAGAAACATTTCTCTTGTGGCACCTCCCGTCTTTCTACTGTATTAGATAACTTTAATTCCTCACTAATCTGAAAAAGCTCATGTCTGCTACTTGTCTTTTTTAATGTTTATTGCATTGTGCACCACTGGATAGGATCATACAGAACATGCAAATGAGAAAAATGCTTTAATTCAATCAAGTTAAATTATGTAACTTAGTTTATTTCTGTGTGCTCACTCTTCTACAGCAACGTCCGGACAGAGTTGGAGCGTGAGGGCTGGGAGTATGCTTCTTTATTTGGCTGGAAGTTTCACCTCAAGCAGAGGAAGACGGACGCTTCCGGCGCTGGCGCTGGAGATGTCGTATGGAACCATTAGAAAAGACAGGGCCGGCGGCCATCTTTGCCTTGGAGTGTTCGCTGGTAATGAGTGTTGACTATTTGAGTGATGTGGGCCTGGAATTGGGGGTGAGATTTTGAAAGAGAGACAGTAATGGAAGGAAAGGAAAAAGGTCGGACTGAATCAAACGAAGGCGAAATGCTATTTAGACAAGGCAAAGGCGGAGAATGGGTGTGGAGGGCTTTGAGTTTGGACGAACCGGGAGGTGCTGAGAGAGACTGGGCAAGCAAAGTGGAATCAGTCTGGTAAAATAAGGGCATCATGGGATATGGTTTACAGGGAGACAGAGATGGAGCAGTGAGTGTGAAGGACGGTGTATGCATAAAGCCTAGTTAGTATGCTTATTCTTTTACTCATGGTCTGGTCCACTGGGTCCATTGTTACAGGTCTATTCCAGGCAGCTTTGGCACAAGATGTCTTGTGGGCTTGGCTGAGTTGAGAATTGAGAGTTGATGAGGGTCTGGAATGGATCCATTGTGCAAGTAGTGCCTTACAGAGGTGAACTAGATGATTCCCTTGCTCTGCCTTTTGGGGCACCTGAAAATTCAGATCCATAGACATCAATTAATCACATCAAATGCTTAATTTAGTCATTTTTTCAATTATTTCCATATGATATAGAGTGTTCAACCTCGTGTTTAAATCTTGCTCTTCCTGTATCTCCACTGCTAGAGCATATGCTGTTAATTTACATGGACTGTCCGAATGAACCGATTCATTGGAAATAACTCAGCCAAAGTTTCATATGTGAGAAAGTCTTTTAGAATGAATCTGACTTTTTACCTCTACATATGAGAGATATTATTATTTACAGTGAACCATTAACTAAGATGAATCAGTAACGCTTCCTTTTACAGTACAGTACTTACAGTGTACTTACAGTGTACTTACCTAGAAAGTACTGGCTAATATAAGGTAAGTACATAGAACGGGGGTAGGTTCAGGGTTAGTATCTAGTTATTACCCAGTAATTGTAATTACTAAAATAAGTACATAGTATTTACATGGGTAACTCGACTGTAAAAGGAAGACGTTACCGATAAATCATGCTACAATATCCACCACAATATAAATGAGATAGAGAGCAGCTTAAGACTAACCAATTCATTACAATTAATTCACTACTAAATATGAGAGAGTCGTTTAGGATGAACCAATTCACTTGAATTACTGTGACTTTCCACCACTACAGATAAGAGTGAGATTTGTTTAAAGGGATACTCCACTTTTTTTTGGAAATAGGCTCATTTTACAACTCCCTCAGGAGTTTATCAGTTAAGTTTTACCATTTTCAAATCTATTCAGCCAAATTTCTGATATGTCAGAAGAAACCAGACAGTAACCAGACAGTTTCTGGTCTCATTGACGACATCATATATATATTTTCCTACTGATGGAAGTCAATGAGACAAACTGTCTCATAGAAACTGTCTGGTTAGTGGATAGTCTTCTAAATATCCGAAAATCGTCTGAATGGATTCAAAAACGGTAAAACTCAACTGTTAGAACTGTAAAATGAGCCTATTTCCAAGAAAAGTGGAGTATACCTTTAAGATGAACTGATTCACTTCAATTAATCAGACTTTTCTCTGCTACATATGAGAGATATGAGAGTTATTTAAAGGGATACCCCACTGTTTTTCATATTAAACTATGTTATTCCCTTAACTAAGACGAGTTGATGCATACCTCTCTCGTCTCAGTGCGTGCTCTCTAATCTTTGATAGCACTTAACTAGCCCAGTTCATTCATTAGGATCCAACCAAAGAAGCGACCAAACACCTCCACGTTTTCCCTATTTAAATACAGTTACACAAATAGTGTAACTCGACCAGGAATGGTGACGCAAAATAAAACGTTGCACTTTTCTTAAGCGTGTAAAGTGGATTTCTAAGCGCTTTGAGCACTTCCAAATCAGCGTTTCTGTTGCATTCTGCCATACATCATAGTCATCCACTTTACACGCTTACAAAAGCACAACGTTTTATTTTGCTGTCACCATTCCTGGTCGATTGCACTACTCATGTAACTGCATTTAAATAGATAAAACGTGGAGGTGTTTGGTTGCTTCTCTGCTTGGATCCTAATGAATCTAATGAGACAATAGTGGTATGTACCAACTTGTCTTAGTTAAGGGAATAACATTGTTTAATATGGAAAAAAAATGGTGGAGTTCCCTTTAAGGTGAACCTATTGCCCAACTCACTTGAATGAATTACCCTTTTTGCCACCTCTATTGAGATTGGATGATTTGATTAACTACAATCGAATTCAAACTCTTCACCGCCACATATGAAAAACCGAAAATCAGGTTCGATTATCAGCTTGCTTGGCACTTAAAGCTGCATGTGCCAACAATGTGACATTAAAAATAGCGTTTCAGTGTTTGGGTTTGCGCTACACTGCTACTTGTTGGAATTGGATTTTAGAGGGCACTTTGGAGGTTGTGTTTCTTTTCTTTTTCTCCAAAACCATACAAAGTGTATTGGGTTATGTAAATATTGCGAGCCACAAATGACATAGCATTTTCATTTTGGTTAAGAGACATCATCAGGCATTTTATTCAGAAAAGATCAGGATTTTTGTATGTGTCAAAATGATATTTGAGTGTCTTTGGGTGGTGATGTAATCTTTTCATGCCAGTGGTTTGCGGTGCATATACAGTTGCCCTTTCCACAACTGACAGCAGTTATCATTAACACATACTCTGTTTACCCTTTTGGTTGGAATATTATGATATTTGATCCAACATGAATGCCTTGTCTTGTCTGAATGCCAAAATGTTTGAGTCTACTGTTTAGGTTGAAGGAACATAATCTGTCTCACAGTGTGTGTGTTTTTTGTGTGTATTTTTTTTTTTTAACAGAGCAGTGTTACTGATGAAAAGAATGAACGATAAGTCAGTTACAACGACCTTTGGTGTCAACCGCCCAACCATCTCCTGTTTCTTTGATAGTAAGTTGAACATGCCAGTTTTCTCATCTCATTTAAAATAATGACATAACTGACTGAAACTACACTGCCATCCTGCTTTTTGATTCTTCAGATGGGACCCTGTATCATTTGCGATGTTACTTGTATCAGGCCAGAGACCTGCTGGCAATGGATAAAGACAGTTTCTCAGGTGAGCATTACCAACTATTACAAACATATCAAGGTTTGTGTAAATCATGGTTGCGCACAATTTAAAATGGATTTTTTTTTCTTTTTAAATATATTTTAAAATGTTATTTATCCCTTTTGATGATGATTCAGAGCTGCATTTTCAGCATCATTACTCCAGTCTTCAGTGTCACATGATCCTTCAAAAATCATTCTAATATGCTGATAATACTTTTGTCATGATTCTTTGATGAATAAAATGTTCAAAAGAGCAGCATTTATTTGAAATAGAAGGATTATTATACATTATAATTGTTGTTACCTTGAATTTTGATACATTTAAAGGAACACTCCAACTTTTTGGGACTTTAGCTTATTTACCGTATTATTCACCGCTAGCCTAGCTTAGCACAAATACTGGATGTAAATGGCTACAGCTAGCATAATCCCAATAAGATACAAAATAATGCAAAAAAAAAATCCTATTACATGTTGTAATTTGTATAGTCACAGATTGTACAAATAACACGGTCATATGAGACAGATATCTTTTAACCATAGAAACAAATATTGGGAACTAATATTCTCAGAAGGCGAAGCACTGCTACTGTGCGTCTCAGGTGCTGCGGTTATCCCTCTGCCCAAGAAGCAGTGCTGCCTTTTGAGAACATAGTTCCCAATATTTATTCGGTTAAAGGATGGCTGTGTCTCATATGACCTTGTCATTTGTACACTCTGAGACTATACAAATCACAACATGTAAATAGGAAAATGTTTGGCATTTTTTTGTCACTTATTAGGGTTAGTATGCTAGCTGTAGCCATTTACATCCAGCTCTTTGTGCTAAGCTAGGCTAGCAGGTGGGTGCATCAGACAGAGTTACAGCACGCACAGAGATGAAAAAGGTATGTATAGACTTATCTAACTCTGGGGGATATGGTGAATAAGCCAAAGCCCAAAAAAGTGGGAGTGTTCCTTTAATGTACTCTTGCTGAACAAAAGCATTAATTAAAAAAAAAGAATTCCAATGACTCCAAACTTTTGAAGGGTAGTATGTATTTTTGCTTTTTGCTTGAAAAAGGATAAATTAAGGAGCCATTTCATCAGCCCATCCTTGGTGACAATTCCACAAAACCTAAGAAATCAACAAAAGCTTTAGAGGTTACTCAATCTTGTTGTGTATAATCTGAGCATAGCTATGCATACACTGTAAAAAGTAAAAAAGGCATATTCTGACAGTGAACAGTGTTTTTCATTTGAAACCAGTAGCAACAATGCATTCTGGGCAATAAAAGTACCAAGAAATATATGCAGTCATTCATTTTGCAAAGCAGCTTTGTCGAAATCTACATGTATTGCACTGTGACCTTTCAGATACCGAACTTGTGGTTATTTGTATGGATTCTGAGTAATATATTCTTCTGAATCCACTAATAGCATGACATTCAGACACACAGCAGGCATCGGGCGAAATTCAGCCTTTTAAGACATTTACTACAATGCCACATGGCATGAAGAGCGCTTTGCTAGCTCCAATGACATTTTGTTCAAGTTAACATACAATAAGATGCATATTTCCAGGTCATGTGGTGACACAAATTGAGGTCAATGGGTAGTCCTAATGTGAAGCATATTGAGAGCAATAGCTTAACATGGCAGAATTATGATTTTATGATTTTCTGTTAAAAAAGGGTCAGTATTGCCTAGAATAATAGGAGCACTTTATAAATAACAAATTCATAAAAGTGAAGTCTTTTGAGAATAAATGGTAGAGGAACCGTAACTAAGCTTACGTCAGAGGGGGTGAAATATTGTGCCTGGCACAGGCTGGGCCGAGGAAAGTTGGGTCAAGTATTGCCCAGAGAGAAGCGAAATGAAGTAGATTTACAATGGTGTCCATGAGAGAAGACATTGGCAGCGAAGATGTAAAAAATGTAATTTGTATAGAAAAGAGGTGGTACTACATAAAGTAAAACAAATCAAGTCGGAGCCATGGTCTAGTCTAGTGCTTGAGGGCATGAGCTTCTGATGCTGTTGCTCTTATGGATGAAGCAAGTTTGAATTTGGCTTAAAACATATCCCATTTCTTTCTCTCCCCATCACATCCTGTCTTCTCTAAACTTTAAAAGTGAAAAGCCCTGAAAACAATGAGACATTATATGCTGAATTTGTTGCTCTGCTCTGCCGTTTTTCTTTTTGATTTAGTGGCGCTGATTCCTTATTTGCCAAGCAATTTTTTTCCATAAGAAATAATCTTCCATGATTTGTGTCCTTGGAACGTATAAAAACAAGTGGACATAAAGCATGTGCAATGCATGCAATTTTTTTATTCAAGATGCACATTTGATGTTTTACCGGGTCAAAGGGACTTAAAGGAGTAGTTCACTTTAAAAAAAACAACTTCTGCTGATAATTTACTCACCCCCATGTTATCCAAGATGTCCATTTTATTCTTTCTTCAGTCGAAAAGAAATTAAGTTTTTTGATGCAAACATTCCAGCATTTTTCTCATTTAATGCACTTTACTGGTAACCAAACGGTTCAAGGTCCAAAAGACAGTTTCAGTGCAAACTGTTCTAAGGGCTTTAAACGATTCCAGATGATAAATAAGGGTCTTATTAAGCGAAACGATCGCTCATTAAAAAAAAAAGTTTAAGTTTTATAAGCACAAATGCTCGCTTTGCTCTGTTCTGTGATGTGCGTTCGTGACTCTTCTGTTTAAACTCGTTTATCAAAATGAACAAATCTTTTTTCATGTCATTTGGTTCATTCAACGAACGCAATGAATGAATTGACTCGGAAAAAGATTTGTTCATTTTGATGAACAGGTTTGAACAGGAAAGTCATGAACGCACATACAAAGAACAGAGGCGACCATTTGAGCTTATAAAACTTATAAATTTAAAACTTTTATAAAACTAAAACTTTTATATTTTTTTAAATGAGCGATCGTTTCACTTGATAAGACCCTTATTCATCGTCTGGAATCATTTAAAGCCTTTTGAACAGTTTGCACTGAAACTGTCTTTTGGACCTTGAATAATTTTTGGTTACCAGTAAAGTGCATTATATGGAGAAAAATCCTGGAATTTTCGTCAAAAACCTTAATTTCTTTTCGACTGAAGAAAGAAAGACATGAACATCTTTTTGGATAGACAGGGATGAGTAAATTATTAAGTTTTAATAACCTAATAATTAAGTTTTTAATTATAAGTTTAATTTTAATAATTATAAGTTTTTAAAAGTGAGTTATATAAATTGGCTGAACGCACATGTCAGGTGAAATATGCGCTTCTGTCTCTTTTAGAATCATATTTTTATGCTATATTAGCTATTGGTTTTTTTGTAGTGGTTTTTCTAACTCTTTAGAAGGAGAAGTTACTCAAGTTTTTTTTGTTTGTTATAGTTTTGTAGTGAATGTTGTGGAATTGTTGTCAGATCAAAATACTTTGTCATTCCATAAGCTTTACAGCACCTTGCCACCTGTGTGTTTGTTTATTTGTGATTATTTTAATTAGTGTAATTTGAAAGTTATGGCAAATAAAGAGTTATGTAAATGTATTTAGCTGATATGTGTAGTGTTCTCTGCTCTGTTTAAGCCATTCCACACAATTCCCCTCATAAATGTGCAGATTCCGTGTGGGCCTTGTTATTACCTTATATTAATATTACCTATTAATAAACATAAAGTGAGTTTCTCATTGAAAATGTGACACTGATTGTTGATGTTGCCAAAAGCAGTCCCTGAAAAAAGTCAAATATAAAAGAGCTTTCTTGGCAACACGGGAGCAGTATTTCACCCCCTTTAAACCATAGCGAGTGTTGCCATGGTCTAAAGCTCTAAGTTGTGGTAGTGAAATTTTTAACCCAGAGTGCTCCACATCATTAAAATGCAGGCAAAATACATCTGCTGGTTATCACCCATTAGAGATGTCTGGTATAAATATCCTATGCATGGAAAAACCATAGTCTAAAATGGGAACAAAAGCGGACAAGGATGGAAAGAGACTTTAAGGTGGAGAAAGATCTGAAGTATATTGTTTTTTTGTTTTTTGTGAAATCCTGGAAATGTAGCTACCCAGGCTATGCCTTTAAGGTTCATTCTGAACCCGCAAGCACAGATGAAAAAACATTGAGGATCCTTTTAAAAATACAGGCCTGGTATAGAGTGAGGCAAGTCTGGCACTCTGATTACAAATCTCCAAATAGTTTTGGGTCAGTCTCCTGTGATGCACAAAACCCAGCCTAGATCTTTCTACAGGGTTCTGAGGTATGAGGAAAATGAATAGATCAAGCTAGAGGCAGAAATCACTTGTCCTTCGGTGCTCTTGAGAAGGAGTTTGGTAAAGGGAAATGATCGATGGACTACAATATTTATAAAAGAGGGAAAATGTCAGAGCTGCATCAGTGATTTGGCTACTGGAGGGGATTAGACGAAATCAGAGGTTTTTGCCAGGTGTTATATGGTTGTAGGTCTATCTGTATACTATATCTATCTATATCTATATATATATATCTATCTCTACTCTATCTCTATCTCTATCTATCTCTCTATCTCTATCTATATCTCTCTGTCTTATCTATCTCTCTATCTCTCTATCTCTACTCTCTCTTCTCTCTCTATCTACTACTCTCTATGTCTACTCTATCTCTCTACTCTACTCTCTCTCTCTCTCTCTATCTATACTCTATCTATCTCTCTCTCTGTCTCTGTGTCTCTCTCTCTCTCTCTATCTCTCTGTATCTCTCTCTCTATCTCTTTCTATCTCTCTCTGCTCTCTCTCTATATCTCTATCTCTACTCTCTCTCTACTCTCTCTCTCTCTCTATCTCTCTGTCTACTCTACTCTCTCTGTCTCTCTCTCTCTCTCTCTCTCTCTCTACTCTACTCTCTCTCTCTTTTGTATCTCTGTCTCTATCTCTCTATCTCTATACTATATCTCTCTCTCTCTCTCTCTACTCTACTCTCTCTATCTACTCTCTATCTCTATCTATCTCTATCTTATTCTCTCTATCTCTCTCTCTGTCTATCTGTCTATCTGTCTCTCTGTCTCTCTTCTATCTCTGTATACTATCTGTCTGTCTCTCTCTGTCTCTCTGTCTCTCTGTCTGTCTCTCTATGTCTCTGTCTGTCTGTCTCTGTCTGTCTGTCTGTCTGTCTCTCTGTCTCTCTGTCTGTCTCTCTGTCTCTCTGTCTCTCTCTCTCTCTCTGTCTGTCTCTGTCTCTGTCTCTCTGTCTCTCTCTACTCTATCTCTTACTCTATCTCATCTCTCTCTCTATCTCTATCTATCTATCTCTATCTTATCTACTCTTTCTATCTCTGTCTCTGTCTATCTTATCTATCTCTCTACTACTTCTATCTACTACTCTCTCTCTCTCTCTATCTATGCTATCTATACTATCTATCTATCTATCTATACATGTCTATCTGTCTATCTGTCTATCTGTCTATCTGTCTGTCTATCTATCTGTCTATCTATCTGTCTGTCTATCTGTCTGTCTGTCTATCTGTCTGTCTGTCTCCCATATCTCTTTGTTCTGTCAGTCTGTCCAGTTCTGTACTGTCTGTCTGTCTATCTTCCTGATTGTATTCAGTATGTATAACAGTTTTTATACATACACAAAACAGATCAAATTAAAGGCTCACATAATATATTCAAAGAGTATTTGAAACACTGTGTAGTATTGATATATGGGAAATGATACATTGCCAAAATCCTTTCCCTCTTTTCTTCTGAGCATCATTGTTCCCAAGGGTCATGCATCATGTTTGAGTCCTACACGTGGGCAGCCGTTAACATGTCCAGTCCCACAATGCCCTTGAGGGAAACAGTTGTCTACATTTCACTGTCAGCAGGCAGATAGACACTGCCTGTGTTTATTTCCCCATTGGCTCCTGGGTAACAGTGCACGCTCCCAAAGCTCGTTTATCCCTTTGTTTATTTGAGCCACTGTGTTTGTGGGAAGTGGGAAGTTGTGTGTGCATGAGTGTAACTGGGCTAGTTTATTGAGAGCTGGGAAAAGTGTCTATTTCTCCCTCCCTAGTGAAACTATCCCACTGAGGCTGCTTTACGTCAACTGAAATAATAAACTTTGACTGTCCCTCCAATTTCTGGCATTCCTAAGTAGTTGATGTCACTGCATTATTTTTCTACACGCGCACACACACACACACACACAAAATGTTTGGAGTAATAGTTTACTCAAATAAAAAAAAATATGCCATTGTTTCTCACCCTCATGTCAGCTTTAAAATCTCATATGCTGTTATTTAATGCAGTACCTACAGTACTATTGTCATGCTCCAGAAAAGACAAAAAAAGTAATCAACACTACCCAGTGCAATATGTTACTCAGTGCTCTTTAAATCACATTAAAGCATTGGGTCAGGTTCCTGTTTAAGACAAAGATTTATCACCACAAATAACTCAAATAACATGCCTATTTGACAAGAAAATTGTAATTTGAAACCTAAAGATTTGGAATGACAATTACATAATTCTTTATTTTTGGGTGAACTATCTGTTTAAAACGCTTACTTAAATACATAAACACTCACACATGTACATGCTTTTGCTAAATCACTCACTTTTCCCCCTTTGTCTGTCTCACAACCACACATCATCTTTCAGACATTACATAGACCAAAAATGGTCTCACCCTCCCTGCACCATAACTCAGGGTATCTCTGGTTCTTTCACGTCCGTAATTGATGTTATATTCTTGGCAACTTCACCCTCATTACAGAACCAAATAAAAACAGAAATACTGTTTATTATGTTTACTGATGCATTGAAAGTCTTGTTCTGAGAGAACGTACCGAAATCGGCTGCCTCAGTCTTGATGGCAAACAGACTTCAATGAGTTGATGGCTGTACATCTTTCCCAACTCTTGATGCAGTTCTTTCCATTGCGTTTATTCATCTATGTGGCAATAACCTCCATCTGACCTGCTGAAGCCTTCTGTTTCAGTTGACAGTTTAGATCTACGTTTTGGACAGTGTACAAGTACGCATTGCCCATGCTATTCCCACTCGATGTGAACTTGCAACTCATGCCATACTTCATCACTCATCCTGACATGAAAATGCGACGCAATTCAGTGACCTTTGATCTTTGACTCTTTGATTAGATCCCTATGCCATTGTGTCCTTCCTGCATCAGAGCCAGAAGACTGTGACTGTTTCGGAACACACTCAATCCCACCTGGGACCAGACCCTCATCTATCTACGAAGTGGAAATATTTGGAGACCATCAGAAGTGACTGAAAAGAGCCCTCCGCACATTGTCAGTGGAGCTGTACGATCAGGACACTTATGTGAGTTTTTGTTGTGTTGGTATGTGTTATCTTAATCGCAGGTGTGTTTTATGTCGAATTTGCGTTGCATATCCAGACTTTTGACCAGTGATATGAAGTCAACTTACTTATCTCAGGTTGAGAACTGCCAACTTTGTCAGGTAGAGATTATCTGACCAAAGTTTTTTTTATAGCAAGTCATTTCACTTAAAGTCATATTCATAATTCCAAGCAAGTACGCAGCTCTTATCTACTTGAATATGTGTTGATATGTTGACTACTATTTAACTGTTTGTCAAATGTACATTTCAATTCATTTATCAAGTGAATGATTCAATTATTAATATTTGCCAATGATGGTATAGAATTGCTCTTCTTAGTGTTGTTATTGGTAACTAAAACATTTACCATGTTGGTAACACTTTATAATACTGCCAGGCTTATTTAATCATTAGTTAAGCATTAGTAAACAGTTAATTCCTCATTTATAAAGCATTAATAGGCATTAATAAGCAGTTTATAAATACAGCTCTAAATACTTTATTCTTGTTTATTTCTATAATGTGTTGTTCATACTTTATTAATGATCAATTTATAATTTCTAAATTAAGTATTGCAGTTATATGTGGTTTAGGAACAGGTTAATGAAACCACAGTAATAGACTAACACTGAAAACATTAATTCAAATAATGTTATGTTAAGGGATTATATCACAGATAGGTAGAAAGTTATGGATATCAAGTTTGCCTGCTATCAAATGTTTTAAACCTAGCTGGAACCTGGAAAATTTTGACGAAACCCAGACTGAACTCATGAAATGGCATATGTATGACACGCCAATTCGGTATTTCTATTTTTGGTGTGCTATCAACACGGATAATCGACTTTCAGCGTGTTTATGAACGCTGTTGACTTAACCTTATTACTGTATATATAAATATATGACCTACCCCAACCCTGTCCCTAAACCTACCCGTTACTGGGGTTAATACCATTTATGAGTCTTCCCCTACCATCCTAGGAAAAAAAGATCGCTCCCCAGATGTAGATCTACATTTTGCTTCGTTTCGCTCGGATATTTAACAGCGTGTACATACACGCGGAATCACTTGGACATTTAACGGCGTAGACATACACGCATACACGGCGATAGCTCAAAATGCATATAGATAACACACCACTTGACTTGAAAGTGGCGTGTATGTTTACGCAAAAGTCATGATGTCATGTAGCAAAACCAGTGTTTAGCTTTTCCGATGGAATGGTCCATTTTTTCCTCCTGCTAAGCTGGATTTGAAGCAGAAAATGCTTGACAAGTTATTTGACCTCTACAGGGTGCTGATGAGTTTATGGGCCGATGTGTTTGCCAACCTTCAATGGTATCCCCTCGCCTCGCCTGGTATCCCATCCAGAAAGCTGGGAAGGCTGCTGGAGAACTGCTTGCTGCTTTCGAACTGATCCGTAGAGATAAAGTAAGAGTATTATCCATTCACATTCAATTATGATACTGTAACTGGCATCATTGGCCTTCATTTTACAATTTGCAGTGATCCTGGTGAAGGTATCATCTGATGTCATCATATAAGACCATAAAGGTCAAATATATAAGGCCATAAAGAGCCATCATAATAATGATTGTGTGGGATTCTTTGCAGTCCTCTAGAGACATCCAGCACAGCTGTTGTCTGCAGCATCTCTGTTGAAAGAGATGCTTTTGTTTATGAGTTTAACCCACAAGTGTTTACATGGCACATATCACAGCTTCTCCAGCACCACAGAGGAAGTTCAGTGGCTCCTTCACCCACGCAGTTGCATTTGTATGCATAGCGTCTGACAACATATGATTTAAAATTCAAAACCGCTCTCCGTTTTTATAGTGCCTCTGTGTACACATAGATGTGTGTTGAAATAATGTATTCATTTATTTTCTTTCTTCACAGCCTGCAGTCCATCACATCCCAGGTCAAGAGGTTAGTCATATTTCTTTAAGTTTAATCCTAACCTTCTCTTAAAAAAACATGCACAAACACGCACACACACTCTCTGTTCTCCTTTAAGCCACCGCTACTCCCTGTTCTCTCAGTCAGGCATGATTGAGTAATTGGATGGAGCTGCTGTAAATGACATAAACATCACTGTATCTGAACCAGTTTCACTAGCCCTGTCTGTTTGGAGACTGGCACCGCTCTGCAGCTCTTAGTTCAGGCGAACGGCCCTGTCTGGGCAATGCAGACAGCCAGGAGACTGATTGGAGATGCCAGTGGAGTTTAAGAGTGCCAGAGGCCCCACCCAGTCCAGACCGGACCAGCTGGCATCTGTTAGAGTGGGATAATCACAGGGAAATTGAATTAAAGTGAACTTTTCAGAGACAGTCAAGCCACCCACCCACGCACACACACAAACAAATGCCCACACAGTAACACTTTATTTATTTGATTTTTCTGTTCTTTCCCCTAGGGGGATATTTTACCACCCTCACATATCATGGATGAGGTAAGTGTTGGTAAAGGATTCAGTGAATAGACAATGAATCTTGTTTGCAGTTGTCCCAGAGCATCTCTTTCCTGTTCTCTTGTTCATTTTTCCCCTCTCTGTTTATTTTGGGCATCTTCAAGCTTGTGCTTCCAGGGTTCCTCTCTGACAGTCAACAGCAATGGGTACAATTCAGCATGCACACACATACGCAAACACATTTTACTGTATTAAGCAGGAACTTTTGACTCAAAAACTCAACAAAAAACACAGGGCATGTGGTTCCACCATATTAAACCAGAAGGATTATGAAAGTCCTTAAGATCTCTCAGAGCAGCCAAGCGCCTCTTCAAATGTTAAAACATAACTCAATATGGAAGATAGCTGGAACCAGTAGTTAGCTCCAAATTGTCATTCCCACTGGTTTTCATTAGGCTGTAGATATGGGGTGTTGAGATCTACATTGTTTTCTTTTTTTTAATCCTGGTGGGTAGATTCCTCCAGAACTCTATGTACTATGTACGCACCTCCTCAATTTTTATGAGGCCTGCCAAAGACAAGATCTTGTGGGAGGTGACTTGGAAATGTAGAGCCCTTTCTGATCTGTCTGTATTCCCAGCTTTCCTAACTACTGGATTCTACTTCATCAGCACAAAGATTTGTATTGTTCTGCAGTGGTATTTCCAAAAGAAACAAAGTGATGGGCTAATGGTGGAACTAACATGCTTCTATTAGAATGCATAATAGCTGCTCTTCATTCAGATCCAAACACACTAGGGACTTAAACATACTGGACTAGTACATGTGCTTTTGTCGCCAATAGTAAATGGAAACATTGGCAATACATGGGAAATATGGCGCTGAAACAGCCCGTTCTCATCCCAAGACGTCATCTAACTGACGCTTTTGACCATACGTCAACATCCGACGTTTTAGGGTACCCTTGTAACCCTAACCCTACCGCCAGACCTAAAGGTAAAGCGTCAGCTAGATGGCGCCTAGATGATAGTTGATCTAACTGACGTTAAAGGGTACCCTGAAACGTCGGATGTTGACAGTATGGTCAAAAGCATCAGTTAGATGATGTCTTGGGATGAGAATGTGTTGGCTGAAAACAAGGGTTTGTGGTCTTGCACTTTTCCTTTTCATCTTTACTCCACTTTACTGTCCTTTTTTTGCTTGAAATAACTGCATTATATTGTTATGATCTAGGAATGCAATTTTCTTGAATGACTGATATTAAAATTCTATAATATTTTGTCTAAACAAATTAAAAATCAAACACTTAATACTAAACTCAATTGTTTTAAATGCTACAAGTGAATGTAGGCATCACAACATTATAATCTATAGTATGAAAAATAGATATTCATTATGTAAGTAAATATTACATATAACATTGTTGTTAAATTATTAGTGTTTTTAAATATTAACTTTGAGCTAGTAAGTGTTGACAGAACATATATTCTAAATTAATAAAAATAAGAGAAATAACCAAAACCAAAATGAACTTTCCAATACCAGTAAATAAAAAAAAAGTTATATAATTTTTTTCTGCATTCCTGTATCTCAAACAGTAGAGCATGGCACTAGCTACTCCCATGGAATGCATGGGCTAATAAATTGTACCTTGAATGCAACAAAAGTCACTTAAAAAAGAGTCTGCCAAATAAATAAATGCAAGTGCAATATTTTATGCATATATATATACAGTACTGGTCAGAATGATTTGCCCCTTTGGTAAACATGGTCAAAGATGGCTGTAAAAAATAAGATCTGCATTGTTTATCCTTTGGATATTTGATTTAAAAAGAAATGCAATAATCTAACATTTTATTGAAGTAAAATAATCGAAAGTTGGGGTGAAAATCACATTATGAAATAAATGTTTTTCTCCAAAACACATTGGGAACAACTATTTGCCCGCTTTTTAAATACTTTTTGCAACTTCCATTTTCCAAGATAACAGCTCTGAGTCTTCTCCTATAATGCCTGATGAGTTTGGAAAAAACCTGACAAGAGATCAGACACCATTCCTTTATACAGAATCTCTCCAGATCCTTCAGATTCCCAGATCCATGTCGGCGCTTCTTCTCTTCAGTTCAGCCCACTCATTTTCTAAAGGGTTCAGGTCAGGGACTGGGATGGTCATTGCAGAAGCTTGGTTTTGTGCTCAGTGACCCATTTTTGTTTTAATTTTGATGTTTGCTTTTGGATCACTGTCCTGTTGGAAGATCCAAACATGGCCCATTATAAGGTTTCTAGCAGAGGTTGTCAGGTTTTTATTTTTTCTGTTGTCAGGTTTTTACCCAATTCTGACTTTATATCTCCCAATTCTGACTTTATATCTCGCAATTCTGACTTTATGTCTTTGCAATTCTGACTTTATATCTCACAATTCTGACTTAATATCTCGCAATTCTGACTTTATAATCATCGTAATTCTGACTTTATATCTCGCAATTCTGACTTTATATCACGCAATTCTGACTTTATATATCGAATTCTGACTTTATATCACGCAATTTTGACTTTATATCTCGCAATTCTGACTTTATATTATGCATTTCTGACTTTATATCTCGCAATTCTGACTTTATATTATGCATTTCTGACTTTATATCTCGCAATTCTGACTTTATATTTCGCAATTCTGACTTTATAACACGCAATTTCTGACTTTATATCTCACAATTCTGACTTTATAACTCGCAATTGCGACTTTTTAATCACGCAATTCTGACTTTTTATCTCGCAATTCTGACTTTATTTCTCAGAATTGCGAGATAAAAAGTCAGAATTGCGTGATATAAAAGTCGCGAATTGCGAGATAACCTCGCAATTGTGAGAAAAAAAGTCAGAATTGTGAGATAAAAAGTCGCGGAAACAAGCTTCCATAGATATTTGCTTTTTTATTTTTATAAAATATCTTTTTACAGCCATCTTTGAACATATTTACCAATGGGGCAAATCATTTTGACCAGCACTGAATAAGATCTTATAAGTTCTGTTTAAACCCTGAATAATGAATGATGACGTGTTTACTGGTGTGTGGGCGGGACAACCTGTCACTCACATGAGATCACAACAATAGCAAACCACATTGATCTAAACAATTTCCAATAGACAAAACCAAGTTCTGCACTTTATTTCTTGAAGCTGTTCGTCATAGTAGGGAAGAAAAGACTATCGCAACTTTTGTTTCATGTTGACTTTAATGGTGCTAAACCCAACGTAATGAAGTTTTTAACCATGGAGAAGTTTTCAGCCATGGAGAATTTAAAACATTACAGTTTGTCATGGCTGAAAGATATCTCCAAAGGTCCCTTTGCACAGAGCACCATTGTATTCAACAGTAGTGCCATTCATCAAACAATTACACTGGCTCAATGCAGTACTGGCTAGTCATTGTGTGTGTGCTCATGTTCACTGTGGCGTGATTGCTAACTTCGATTGGCATGTGAAATTATGATGTTTGACTGCTATTAGTAACCAATTTCTTGTTTGTTTTCACACCCATTTTCAAATTTGGTGCGTCATGCAAATGTACTTATAGGGAAGAATGGAAATAGTGTTTGTGAAGCTAATCCCTCTAAATTTTATAACACATCTATATAAATAAATGTGACTTGACTTGACTTAAATATACTCTTTGTCTCCTTCAATTACAAGAAGATAACATTGAAATACATGTTTGCGTTAACATATTCCTTGAAGGTGTGTGCATAAGACTGACATGACACCTTCATAACCAAGATATGACATATGTCTTGAATATGTAGTAAGGTTTATGCATGGTTATGACAACTGTCATTGGTGTCTTTCGCTCAATAATGACATTTTGAATGCAAATATGACATTGTTTAGGATGTCTTTGTTATGACATCTTGACATAAACCATAACATCATAACCTGTCAGTGACTTTGTCATGACAACATCTCAACAATGTCATATTTGCATTAAAAATGTCATAACTGAGCTAATGACACTTAAAGACAGTTTCCTCAAACATGCATAAAACTTCCTTCATATTCACAACATAATGTCATGTGATGATTATGAAGGTGTCATGTTAGTCTTATGCACACCCCTTCAAGTAAAGTGTTACCATATCCTTATCAATATTATTTTATTATTAATAATTTTGTTTTAATTTATGTGCTTTTGTAATTATTAGTAGTATTTCTTTTATATCACTTTTCAGGTTTAATTTATTTGTATTTCATTGTCATTTTTTGTATTATTATTTTAGTGTGTCCAACAATTTAAAATTCTGTCTAATATTTGTATTTTTTATTTCAGTTAATATTTAAGTTAAATTAACATTTGTTTAATAGTTTTAGTTAACGATATTAACTCTGAACCATATTGACTTTTCCTATCATGCTTTGCCCTTTATTGTTAGTCAGAGGACTCTGATTTGCCCTATCCACCACCACTGAGGGAACCTAATGTCTACATGGTGCCACAGGGGATAAAACCTGTCCTACAGCGCACTGCTATTGAGGTGAGCCCTAAACCTAATCTAGTTATCAATTTACAGTTTAAAAACACTTCTAGCACAGTATAGACTTGATTACAACCTTACAAAACCCTATTTCCCTTTTTACGATTACTTTAGGCCTTTGCACCTGACGTGACAACCTTTTAACCTTTAACTCTTAGATACTGGCGTGGGGTTTGCGTAACCTGAAGAGTTTCCAGCTGGCCACGGTGACATCTCCCAGTCTTCAGGTGGAATGTGGAGCAAGTGTGGTTCAGTCGTGCGTCATTCGAAATTCGAAGAAGAACCCTAACTTTGAAGTCAACACCCTCTTCATCTGATGTCGTAAGCTCTGGATTTTGATCTGATAGTTATTTTCTACATCATTTTGGTGCAATAAAGCAGGTGGCGATAAAATTCAACTTTAATGTGCTTTCATCAAGGATGAAAACAAAAATACTCTATTGTACTCTATCAACCTATTGTAACTATCAAAGGTAAATATTAAATACAGTTGACCTTTGTCTGAGCCCCTCTTCAGAAATTTCTTGTAGATTCTTCCTGTAAAAAACAGTTAAGATATTTTTTTGTTACAGCATACTGCTAACCAGTTGTGACAGACTTATATACAATGTGGTCATGGTGTCCTTCACATGGTGGATGTTTCATGAGTGATGACTGGCACAGTAACAATGTTCCTCAGCAATGAGCGTCAGTTCTTAATTCTAAAACGTAAGATAGTTTGGATTCCGTTCCAATACTCATCTAAGACTGGGAGGCATCGCATGGAAAGAATGCTGAATGACTGGGAAAGTTATTTGCACTGTCAGTCGTGGTCAGTCCTGTGCCATACCATGTCATGTTTGACTCAGTTTAGGGTGTCAAATACTTTCACAGAGGACAAGAGAGAGAGGGAGGAAGGTTCTTTGGAATAACAACTGAAATGGAGAAATAAACAAGTCATTATGTTACAAGTTAAAAGTTTGGAAGTCTTGCATCTCTTTACAGTATGTTCACATCTCTGCCCTTCATAATCTCTCCTACACTCTAGCGACTACCCAAGGAAGAGTCTCTACATGCCCCCATTGATCATCAAGGTTATAGACAACCAACAGTTTCGGCAGGAAGCCTGTGGTGGGCCAGTGCACAATACACTCACTGAATGACTTTCGCTGTCTGTCAGAAGGCCTGGAGAGAGACCCTACAGAAGACGAATTTGGTGAGACGGAGGAAATGAGAAAATGACTTAAATACCATTTGAACCATATTAGTCCTTACTGCACATCAAAATTACTGTATTAGAATTATTGTAAACACAACAGATAAAGGTATGTGTTTCGACTAAGGGAATCAATCAATCAATCAATCAATCATGTTGGATAAATGTTGATCCATTTTAAACTTTTGTTTAGGACTGGATATGAGAACTGGTTCTGATTCGGAACCATTCAAAAATGCAAGAATCAAATTATTTTCTTGATTTTTCCTTGTGTTCTATAACAGTTTCGATTGTGCATTGTTCTAATGATGAAGTTGAAACATTACACTTTATGCTTACAGTATTTTATGGTATATTTTCTTCAACAGAGGAGATTGCTCACACCCCTAGAGATGAAGTTCTGGTTGATATCGATGACAAGGAACCTCTCATTCCTGGACAGGTATGATCCGTCTTTTTACCTGCAACTTAAAATGTCATTCTTTTTCTTTAGCTGATTGACTTGGTGACATGTAGTGCTGCATCTAGATCTCTTTGTGAAAATGGCTTTATAGCAGTCATTCTTAACCAGGGGACCTCAGCGAAAATATATAGGAGCCTCCAAATGTCATTTAAATGAATAAAATCAAAATTTTCCCTGGACATGTTATACATTTGATGATTATACTTTTTCCTAGTTTTGCCAAGCTCTAAAATATTTTATCAGGTACACTTAAAAATCTTTATTCTTATTCCTTTTCCAGTTAATTTAGGAACTACTGGAAAATGTATGGGGTCTTTGAATATTGTTGTGGACAATGCAGTCAAAAAGTTGAGAACCATTGCTTTATACGTAGCTATGAATACACATTTTTTTTCTTGTCTGTTAATCCTCTTGGCTGTTAGTCAGTAGCTCATTGGTCACATAGCTTGGGTTTCTCCAGGTTTCCTTTGGAGCCTTGTTAGAGTATGATGTATGCTGTCATGGCAAGGTTAAGCACTTCTGAGTATACACACCACTTTATAAGGTCTTCCAGGGGTAGTTTTCTCCATGCTTTTAATGGTGGAATTAAAGTGTGATTCTAGTTGTGAAACATGACAATCACATCCTGTCCATTATAAAGTCTGGGTTACGGCATTGCCCCAGAGGGACACAATGTCTGTGGCACTGAAGAAACTGTGGCTTTTGTAGACTAGTCAAAAGGCTGCCTCTTGAAGGACAACAAGATTGCAATGGGCATCATAGTATTGCCTTTAATTCAATTATGTATTAGTAGAAATGCTGTTTCTAAATCTAGTTTTAAATCTTTTACTTAAATTTACTTTTAGACTATGATTTCAGTATGAGATATTGGCCGAACTACAGTAGCCTTGTAATGTTGCTATGGTGCCATGTTAGTTAACTTTAGGCATAATTGGGTGTGTGTGACTGTGAGATGAAATCATGAATTCAGTAACATGATGGAATACTGTTTGGCACTAGTGTGTACGATGAAGGTTTACACCATCTTGAGACAATGACACGCTTCGCTTCTCGAGAAAAGAGAGGCCAACGTTAATGACGTCTCCTCGAGCTGTCATCAATTCCCTCTCATAACTACGACCTAAAAATACTCCCAATAAATAAATAAAAACAACATAAAAAATGATCAAGGGGGATTAGGAAAATTGAAAAATGTTTCCATGTCTCAGCTTTAACCTCTCAACCTTTATTTGTTCAGTGGAAGAAAAACTAGTTTAGAATATCAGTTTCGTGCCGGCATGGCCCACTTAGTTTCCTTGGAAATGCATCGTACTCACAAACGGCAGTTTATTTAGGTCTTTGACCTTCCAGCCTGGCTGGCAGTGCTTCCCCTGTGGATGTGAGACGTTCTGTTGTACAGTATGCAGAGTGGAAAGAGGAATACTTCACGCTTGCCCTTTTGAGCTCAGTTTTATAAGCCCACGCCTAGCTCTAGTTAAGAGTCATTAATGGGGATTTTATTCTGCTGCACTTGCTACCTTTTCCGTTGATCTAATCTGAGAACAAGATTCAATTTCTTTGTATTCCACTGTTGCACGAAGTAAATTTTTTTACCTGCAATGTCTTGCCTTAATTTCATCTATTTGTAACCCCTGGACGTCAGTCCAAACTCTCAAGGCGATTCAGATGGCATCATTGGGCACGCCATTTGTGGTTTTAATGAAATCAGTTGAATATTTAAGAAATAACCACATGTTTGACTTTGAAAATGTATTGCTGAATACTCAGTAAACATCCCCTCCAGTTCTGCTTCTGATTTCAGATGTCTCTTGACCACTGCACTATGGGCTTGATTTATAAATTTGGATTTTTATGAGGACTGCCATCAAATGGCTTTTACTTGCTAACATAAATAAAAGAGGGACCACAACCGCAGTCATCTGTGGTAGAATCCCCAATAACCCTAATTTTTGTCTATCAGAAATGTTTAACGGAATATAAGAAGTGAAGGAACTGTGGGAAAATGGTTGTTAACTGTTCATTTTTGTAAAGAAGGGCTATTGTTTCATGGGTTTGCATGCTCATCACATTTTGTTTTTGCTTGATGGTGTTGTTGTTCTTTTGCGCATGTATGAAAATTTGATTAGCAAGTTTGGAAGCTCATCTTCCGTTTTACGTATTCTACTTTATACTACAACAGCATTCATAGTCTCAGGTTGCATCAACAGCATTCAAAGTCTCAGATTCCTCCAGGGTGGTTTTGACATAGAGTAGCACTGTCTTTCATACCGGCCGGCTGACACTGGTTCAGAATAAAGTTTCAGAGGTCTATCGCACTAGAAGGAAAAGCAATTTGATCTATGAGCCACAATCCCGCATGACTTCTAGCATTCCAGTGGGAGCCTGTGGCTGCTATGATCCACTCATGAAACCAGGAAAAACCAAAGAGGAAAATATGAGCGTTTCTATGCGGCTACTGTTTGGAACCCCATTGCAGTAAATGGTCTGATATTCCTTCTTGCCTGGAAGGGGGAAGGTTTTGAGATGATAACGTCTGTGTGAAGCTGGCTCATCGCTGGCTTTATGGGTGTGACTACATATATATATATATATATAGATATATAAGATATATAGATATATAAGATATAGTATATATAGCCCTGTGTTTCAATTGTTCATTGTCAGTTATTGTCTTTAGCGAGAAATACTGATTGTATCAAAGCAGCTTCACAGTGATAACATGAAAATAACAAAACAAAGTTTGTTTCTAGGGCTGCAACTAACGACTATTTTAATAGTCGACTAGTCATCGACTATTGAAACAATTAGTCGACTAATCGGATAATTATTAAATTTTTCTAAAATTTAGCACGAGATTGCTTTAATTCTGTGGAAAATGATAGTAAACACAAGAAAGAAGGGGGTACTTCAATGAAAAATGCATATTTTATTGAACTTTGCTGCTGATAGGCCGATTCATACTAAAAGTAAATAAAAATGCCCTGTCTAAAACCAATTAGGCACAGTGCTTGGTCAGTATAGATATAAATATATAAATAGAGAAACTCTATCATTTTTATAAAGGACAGGCACATTTGTTTTATAAGAAAAAATAAATTAAAATCAAGTAAACATTTTCTTCCTGTAAACCAGGGGCAGGCACATTAGCACTAATAAAACAGTAAACAAAAATATTAAGTCCATTTTGTGAGATACATTCAGTGGTCATTCTGTTGCAAAAGAACTTTACAACTCGTGATCCAAAACAAAACGTATTAGCTTCCATGTTATTTACCATATTTTCTGCACTTTAAGGTGCACCTTCAATGAATTACCTATTTTAGAACATTTTTCCAGTAGGGCACACCGGATTTTGAGGCGCATAAGATACTGCAGTCAAACGTTTTGGTATGTGCAGCTGCAGTGTTGGACACGCGTCATTTCTGTATGTTATTGTCTTAGCAGAGAAGTTACTGCGCATGTGCGACTTGGCAGAGGTTGTAATGAAGAGAGATGCCTCAGTCGGAAAAAAACATGTCTGGCGACTATTTCTATTATTCGATTTTTGTCAACAATCACGAATCGTTGCAGCCCTATTTGTTTCTAGAAGAAAATTGCATCATTGTCCACATTAATTTAAGGCAGATACAATAATATTGTTGAATATTACATATATCCCCAACTAAGCAAACCAAAAGCCAAGGCACAAGTGGCAAGGAACCAAAATTTCATCAGGTGACAGAATGGAGGAAAAAACCTTGGGAGAACCCAGGCTCTGGTCGAGGGCCAGTTATCTCTCTGGCCAACGAGCGAACAGTATATGATTATGTTCCAGGCATTATGATTACAGTTTAGAAGTCAGATTGGATCAGAACATTCAGAATATTAATATAGTTCCATCTGGTTGGAAGTCGGAGTCATCACAACGGTATGGAGACGAATTTGTTGAGGATGGCTGTCGTGTCGATGGGGCCTTCACAGGCTGATGAGGCTGGCACTTCAGGGATGCATCATGGATGGGTCCAGGTACAGGGCCACCATCTGATCTGGATACGGCCGGGATCGGTTGACTTAACAGTAAACAGGGAAGGGACTGGTTGATACAGGGACTGGTTGGTTCTGCATCAGATCTGGATTCGGCCTGGATCTGGCGGACTGTGGTAAACCTTGGATAAACAGAGAGACTAATATTACCGTAGACGCCATCCTTCTTATGATGTAGCAAGTACATCAGGATTTGTGGGGAGTCTTCCTCTATAGAAGTCTATAATGTGTTATGTGTATGTAAGGTCAAAGAGATGTGTTTTTAGTCTAGATTTGAACTGACAGAGTGTGTCAGCTTCCTGAATAATGTTAGGAAGATTGTTCCAATGTATTTAGTAAAAGGATCTACTGCCAGTAGATTTTGATATTCTAGGTATTACCAACTGGATGGAATTTTGAGATCATTTAGTGTTTTGTAAGTGATCAGCAGTATTTTAGAATTTAAAAGAGTCTGATGTGATGGGATTTATCTGACCTTGGTGACGTGAGACAGCTAGTAGACGGTCGGTTTAGCCAGTCTGTCTGCTAACTGACCTGAGCCCCAGATTGTCATGTTTAAGGCTCTAAGACTGTGCCATATTTCTAGATAGACAATTGTATAGTCCCACTAAATTATGCTAGATCTTGATAGTTGCATCCCCCACAGCCTTTAGCACTCATAACTGGCCTCCATGGCCTCTAATTGCGACATGCAAATTGCATTCTGCAGACAGCGTGTGCCAGTGGACTTAAATATAATGTTTTTTTTTCTTAATTCCCCCTTAAGCATTATAATGTAATATATTCACCTCTAATGCCTTGTATTTTGTGTTTGGTGGTGTACAGAGTGGTACATCAAGCTGGTCTGAACTCCCCTGTGCATTAAATGAAACTTGAACCCATCATCTCCCCAAAGACTTTACTTTGGCTTGGCCCAGACCCCGATACTATTCCTCAGCGGTCTCATAAAAAATGCTCTCTGGATCAGGTTCGTCACTTAAAGCAGGTTTTCGATGAGGCCAAACACAACCTCATAGGGAAAGTAACACCAATCCAGTGGCTTTGTGGATTTGCCACGGTTTTGAGTGGGTTAGACGATATACTTCAGAAACAGGCAGCTAAAAGCAAGTGCCCATGTAGAGGAGCTTTGAAGAGGTTTTTGAGGTTAAACTTGAGGGGAGAACTACTGAAAAGGTTTGATTTTGATCCTACGTCTTGGTGGCTTCGCCCAAAGCCCTTTAGACAGCGAGAGTCAAACAGCCCTACTAATGTGTGTACTTCAAAATGTTCTGTAATGCAACTCCTCTCAGTTGGAGGCAACAGCAAACAAAGCAGCCTGGTCCTAATTCAGCTGTTCTACTGAGTAGCTGCGTGGAGTCCTCTCTCTTGTTGTATTTATTTATGCCCTGGCACTACACAGCAAAAGGCGCTGCAAGGGTTCAGTCCTCCCTCTGATGTGGTAAGTCCTCGTCTTGGGCAACTGCATCCCCCGCTCCTGGCTGCTCACCACCGGCGCCACAATAACTGCCAGCCCCTACCCCCACACCTCCCCTGCTAGGGGTCGACTCTGGGGGAACAAGAGCGCTCAATGACAGGCCTTTGCGACCAGGTCCCTGTTTATGAGCAGCCAGTCTGATGGCCTGTTGAGCTACATTTTTGTGACTTTCTTGTAAGAGTGTATTTGAAAATGTTTGAATCGACAGTATGAGCTGTCCTTATGTCTTGCACTTATTAGAACAGTTAGCCAGTTTATTTGATGATGTTGAACATCACATCCAGCGTTCTTGATTGTATTTAGATTGCGGTGTAAAAGAGTAAGCTTCGATTTCACATAATTTCTGCAGGATGTGGTTGCTGCATGGAAAGACACAGCTCTGGCACTGCTTTGCTGTTTGTAACACCAGCCTACCATAGCTTTGTAATCACTCATACCATGTGCACCAGAATACAGAGGAATCAGAAATGCTCCTCATGATTAGCATATGAAAGATGCAGTGAGGTAATGCAATCTCCCAGGCTCATCAGGATGAGATGTGTAAAATTGCTCTGCATAAAATGCTTTTCGTCTAAAGCAGTTGTTTCTCAGAACACATTTTTGAATTGGATTACTTCTCATGTTTTATATATATATAATTTATGTATTGTATAAACTGCATATCACCAATTCACACAAGATCAATGTTATTGTAGTATTATTTGCATACTAATAGATTTTACTAATATTTTGATATTTATTTTTATTTTTATATTTTCATTTTAATTCAAATTTCGTTTTTGGTCATTTTTATTTATTTATTTATTTATTTATTTATTTATGTATTTAATAATTACTATTTAGGTTTATTTTAGTTGTATTTCAGTTAGTTTTTATTTATTTCCAGTTGGTATTTTTTTTTTTCAAAATATATATATTTTAAATCTAATAATTACATAGATTTTTTCCCAGAATTTATTCAATTAACAAAGATGTTTTTAGTTAGCCTAAAAATCTAGACACGCACCCTAGCGGCAGCAAAATTATTTTGCCGCAGAGTGTGGTCTAGCAACTCTACGTTGACTTTCGAAGTGGAAACCAAACTCTGGTAGGGCCAATCACATCGTGTTAGTGAGGCGACAGAGTTGAGACGGTAAGAGCAAGCTCTGGACATACTCGGTTTAAGTCGGTCATCCTCAATCCGGCCGGCGCCGCGTGCGCTGTTACAAAAAAGCTGTGGCGGAAACGATCAACTTGTAATTTTTGCTGCAGTCGTGCTGTGGCGTCAAGGATAAAGGCTTTACTCCGTGTTAGCGTGGCACTGATCGGTATATACCTCTCCGAAATCATCTCAAGCAAGCACCACTACTCTTGCCACTGTTTCGCCTTCGTAAGCTGATTTTTGTATTTAAAACATTCTCTACGATATTATTTTTTAATGACACACTGTCTCTTTCTCTCTCATACACACAGACACACATACACGCATATATACTGTCCTCTTCCACATGTAGGCTAGTTATAAACTCTTTAGACTTTTAATTATTAGTGTTTATTCTTAAAGTTTGTGGATTCGTGAAAAAACAAAAAAATCCCTTATTTTGGGATGGATTCCGGGAATCTCCCTTATTTTCAATGTTCAATGTTGACAGCTATGGACTGGATACGGTAAAAGTTTAATATATCAACTTGCTCCGCTGACTACGTCACCTCGTTGCTCTGATTGGCTTTAGCGCTATCCAATTGCGTGCAGAGAGATTTGAAAGACAACCGTTTATCCGCCCTTCGGATTGAGCCCTGTCAATGAAGAGTTTCCAGACCTAACATCTTGATGTAGGTCTGGCATGCCAGGCTAGTTTTTAGTAGTTTAAAAAATAATGATTACCTTAATAGAGATAGGTGTGCCACTTATTTTATTGCCATCTAAATTCTAATATCTAACTCTATAATTCCAAGCAAGCAAGATTATAGTGTGGATCCACAATACAAGAACTGTAAATCGTCTTCTGACTGTATGCACTGAACCAAGACATCCATACTGTGATCGCTCCGGACAAATACATGATCCCAATTTTGACCCCAGACTTTCACAAACAAACAACAAGCTTTTTATTCTCCATGTAACAGCAGAACTGCTGTTGTTATGTTTTGCATGACATATTACTCTTTTGAGGGAGCATTTGTTGACATAGATTATATTAAATGTTTGTCCTGTGCATGTTATTTATTACAACACATTTCATAATGTGTACAGGGACAAGCTGCCTTTAAAATGATGCTGCTACACTAAATTATTGTTACTCCTTGGAGACCTCTTTCCTCACAATTTCATTATTTTATTCCATTATTGAATCCACAAAATGCATTTTCACGCGTGTTGTTTTATGGCTGGTGTGGTGCTTTCCTCTGCAACACGTTCTCTATTGAAAACAATGGTTTCATTTATCATTGGGGAGGCACAACGTCTATGCGTGTTGTGTTGTGTCTGCAGCTAATTAGCGTTAACGCTTACATTGCAGCATGAACTCATCCTACTGTAGAGTCCCTCATCTGTTAGAGTATTATTGGGGAAATAAACCCACTTTTGAGTCCCATTCAGGAAAAACAACAATCCTGGGGTGTCATTCTTCAGGGAATCACATTTCATGGTCCTGACCTTGGTAATGATTTACTCTATCAGCTGAGAAAACACACTGTCTGAGTGGCACAAACCGCAGGTTAGAGTCAGAGCGTTGCCATCTGTACGCTCATTGATCGCTCTCAGTTGCATCTTAGTCTGGAAGCTTTAGACCTGGCGATCCAATCCACTGTCTGCTCCGTAATATATGTTGTCATCGTAACGTCATACATATATGCTGCTGATCTAATGTGTTGCTCTGTTTTCATGTCATTTCTTATTATGCTATAAAAAATCTCATCACAACTAAGGCCAGGATTGAACTGTTGGCTGGTAGAGTGTGGTATAACATGTGTAGTAGTTCAGTTAGATTTGTCTTGATAAGGTTATTTAATAGTATACGTTCCAATTACAACCTCAAACATTTATACACTGTTTTGCTTTAGACTTTGAATAGTGAAATTGAAAGATTGCATGTTTTTGAAAGGGTGTTGATTAGCAAATGTTGGGTGTTTACTAACATTAACCAACTAACCAATGCTTCTGGTTTATAACAGGCAGTATGGCACCAGCTCTGCCATTATTAACATCTCGCCTTCTCAGTCCAGCCTCCATGTATACGTATGTATGACATCATCACCTATTTTCACATCTCTTTCCATCTCTCTGCAACCTTCATTTCCACATGTGACTAGGTCATTGAGTGTATAATGGTATGGTTTGAGTCCAGGGTTTCTTGCCCTCGTGTGAAATGATATTCACAGCTAATAAACTTTTTTTTTGTCTCTTTATGTGTTTGTGGCTCATGGCATGTCACCTTTCAGTCAGTCAGAATAGCTGTGACAAAGTCAACAAGCAGAATACACATGCAATGTGGCTTGTGCCCTGTTGCTGCATGCCCTTGGTCTATGACGATGCATGGACAAGTGACATCACCCAGACCAAGATCTGACATTTTCATAAAGATTTTTACTAAACAATATGACAAAATAGATGTCAAGATGAATTCTCTTAAAACAAGTCTCAATGTCAATAAGCCATTGTGCTTCTCACTTAATTTGTATCTTACTTTAAGGATGATAAGAGATTTTTAAGATAATATTTAAATATTACACCACAAAATTCTGTCATTTACTCACTTTTTTTCTGTCATTTACTCATATTTTAATTTCAGTTTTAGTGTTAGTAATTGTAGTACTTTAGTAGTTTATTTCAGTTAGTTGCTAAGGCAGCATTTCTAAGGTTATGTTTCCACAAATGATTTTAATAGTTTTAGTTAATAGCACTGATTCCACAGAAACAAATGACATTTTTATTTTACTGTGACTTTCTCTGTAAGATTTTTGTACTTTATTTTGTATAGCTATACTGTACACAGTACTACAATTTGAATTTTAAGCAATTATATTTGCATAATATGTCTACTGCAGACTCTGTAATGTAAAGTACACATGGACAAAAATATGTGGACACCCTCTATTAATGGATCGATTTGGCTGTTTAAGTGCGTAAAATCAAGCATTCAGCTGTCTTCTCTGGCATGATGATGCCTCTCTGCACAAAGTGAGGTCCATATAGAAATGGTTTACTGAGTTTGTTGAAAAAGAACCTGACTGGCTTACATACACTAGAGTCCAGACCTGAACCCCACTTGTTTTGGGATGAATTGGAACTCCAGTCAGTCCCCATTGTTGCATTCGGTGCCTGACCTCCCCAAGGCTCTTGTGTCTGAATGTGTGAAAATTCCTGCAGCCATGTTCCACATCATTCCCACAGCACGTTCCAAGCTTTCTCAAATTATTGAAATAGGAAGATAAACTCCCTGTCAATACCCATAGTTTTGAAATGAAATGCTCAGACCAGCTCATATGGGTGTGGTGTTTGGGAGTCCACATACTTCTGACCATTTCAAAATGATATTTACACCAGTCTAATTAGGTTAACGGATGCCTCTAATCATGAAGATCTGCAAGTTCTATTCGGCTTTTTGAGTGGTTACTCTGTGTTTCTAACACAGGAACTTTGGGTGACAGACCCATTTTATTTTATTATATTGTTATTCTTTTCTCTTTCTTTTATTTCTGAGGCAAAGCTAATTTGCTCTCATATTTGTCTTCGACTCTCTAAAGTTCTCTTTTGTTACACTTCAGATCGGTTCGCAAAACCCGAATCCTGTTTTGTGTTAAGATCAAGGAGACTTATTGAATTCAAACTATTCTTCTGCACTTTTCTGCACTTTCTCACAACAAAGAAAAGTCAGGATCGATGAATGAGGAACATAGAAATGAGAAGCAAGCATATAGGAGAAAGGTGTTTTCTGTCATCTTCTTATGCCCTACTCTTGGAAGTCATGCAAGTGGTCCAATTTGTTTCTTGTCAAATGATCTCCACAGCTTCGGGGCTTTGGTTCTAGCCCTTATGACTGCATCACACCAGGCTAAGACTAAGCAGAATCCTTTGATACCACTTTATGTTTATATCACACTCTAAATGTAGTACTCTTTGCCTCCTCTTGCCAAGACATAGAGGTTTCTTTTTTTGCAAACAAAGATATTTATTTTATTAGAAAACATTAAAACCAGATGATCAAAAATCCAAATTTTCTCTCTCACCACAGCCAAAGTAAATAGGTCTGTTAAAAGATTCCCAGTGCATTTCCCCTCATTGCCAAATGTCAAGAACAGAAAGAAAAAAGAATGAGTGAAAGGAAGAGAAAGGGAGAGGACGAGAAATGTGTATTCAATCAGTTTTCCACTAATGAAATTTTGAAGATGCAGACCTTCTATGAGCTTGTCCTGTCCGGTTGCTTTCAGGAGGGAGAGAGAAAGATGGTGAGGAGAGAGACGTTACTATCACTATTTTCCTAATTGTTATGGTGAGATTTGTTTCACTATTTTGAGGTCTTGTAATGAGACTTCAAAATCAAGAGAAATAGATATTTCAACGTTTTTTTAGGGCTGTCGAAAAGTTTACATAACTTAAAGTATTTATTAAATATATTTAATGCATCAAAAACACCTACTGTTTTGGAGCAATGTTTTTGTGAAAAGCAGATAGAAAAAGAGATACACTCAGCTTAATACAAAGTAAATATTTTCCAGATTCTATTCTATTCTATTCTTTGTGAGAGCTGCCATGCACGTGGCAGATTACGTCTGCCCTGTGATGATGCAGTGTTTGCAGAGGACAAATAATATTTCAACAGTTTTGCCAAGTTCGGTCTTAGCAGTTGACATCCAAAACACATCAGTAGTTTTGAGAGGAGAAAAAGAAACATGTTCGAACTGTGGTTGCTCATAAAATGGAATATTGGTTGGTGGCTTCATTTTCTTCAGACCATGCAAATATGCTGTAGGTTATTTGAAAGATTGCCTTGACTCTGCTGAAATGGCAGACAGTGTAGGAATACAGCACACTTGTTATTGAACAAGAGATGCCCAAAATAAATTCAGTTATAAATGTATACTTGCGTTGAAAAGTCCCTTTAGGTCTATCCAACTTCCTGGTTGAGAAGGCCAGCATTAGTGTAATATTTATGTGATATTGTGAATGCTAAATGCAATTATGTTTTCACATATTTATTATTCACATTTACATATATACTTTTATGCTCTCATCTTACGAAGCAACTTACAAAAGAGGAACATGCAATTACAAACACAAAGTATAAATTGTATAAATATTTAACATATATACAGTGGGGAGAACAAGTATTTGACGCACTGCCGATTTTGCAGGTTTTCCCACTTATAAAGCATGTAGAAGTCATTTTTATCATAGGGACTCTTCAACTGTGAGTGATGGAATCTAAAACAAAAATCACATTGTATGATTTTAAAGGGTTAGTTCACCCAAAATTACTTACCTCATGTTTTACCAATCCCGTAAGACCTTCGTTATCTTCGGAACACAAATGAAGATATTTTTGATTAAATTTGAGAGCTGGATCAATCCTCCATAGGGTTCCTAAGGGACTGGCACCTGCACGGCCCATAAAGTCACTAAGGAAAATGTTTAAATATTCCATGTGCCTACAGTGGCTCAATTATAAGTTTAACATAAATAACGACTTTATTTGACTATTCCATTACTTCCTTATGGGCCTTGCAACGAGAATTGAAGAGATTTCCAGAATCGCATGTGCGAGAACTGAGATGAGGACGTTCTTCTTCGACTACTTCTTGTTACCGGCTGCTCACCGCTTAGGAGTATTACCGCCACCTACCGTATAAGATGATGATCCATATATAAGGTGCTCCGGATTGTAAGGTGTCATTTTTTGAGAAGATTAAAGGCTTTTAAGTGCGCCTTATAGTGCGGAAAATACGGTAATTGAAAAGCGTATGTTCAGCGCGCGTCTTCCCTTGCTTGTAAACAGAAAGTTTTGTGCTTCCAGCTATATCAGCACGTCATCTTATACGGTAGGTGGCGGTAATACTCCTAAACGGTGAGCAGCCGGTAACAAGAAGTAGTCGAAGAAGAATGTCCTCATCTCAGTTCTCGCGCATGCTTTCTGGAAATCCCTTCATTTCTCATCTCAAGGCCCATAAGTAGGTAATGGAATAGTCGAATAAAGTCATTATTTAATAACGTCGTTATTTATGTTTTTTTTTCACACAAAGGAGTCTCGTCGCTCTGATAAACTTATAATTGAGCCACTGTAGGCACATGGAATATTTAAATATTTTCTTTAGTGACTTTATGAGCCTGTCAAGTGCCAGTCCCTTAGAAAGCCTATGGAGGAGTGATCCAGCTCTCAAATTTAATAAAAAATATCTTCATTGGTGTTCAGAAGATGAACGAAGGTCTTACGGGGTTGGTACAGCATGGGGGTGAGTAATTAATGACTTAATTTTCTGGGTGAATGCTAACCCTTTAAGTAATTCATTTGCATTTTATTGAATTACATAACTATTTGATCACTTACCAACCAGTAAGAATTTCTGGCTCTCACAGACCTGTTAGTTTCTCTTCAAGAAGCCTCTTGTTCTCCACTCATTACATGTATTAACTCTACCTGTTTGAACCTGTTACCTGCATGAAAGACACCTGTCCACACACTCAATCAAACAAACTCCAACCTCTCCACAATGACCAAGACCATAGAGTTTAAGGACATCAGATAAAATTGTAGACCTGCACAAGGCTGGGATTGGCTACAGGACAATAGACAAGCAGCTTGGTGAGATGGCAACAACAGTTGGCGCAATCATTAGAAAATGGAAGAAGTTAAACATGACGGTCAATCTCCCTCTGGTCTGGGGCTCCATGCAAGATCTCACCTCGTGGGCATCAATGATCATGAGGGTCAATGATCTGAAGAGAGCTGGAACCACAGTTTTAAAGAAAACCATTAGTAACACACTACGCTGTCAAGAATTATAATCCTGCAGCGCACGCAAGGTCCCCTGCTCAAGCCAGCTCATGTTCAGGCCCGTCTGAAGTTTGCCAATGACCATCTGGATGATCCAGAGGACGAATGGTAGAAGGTCATGTGATCTGATAAACAAAATTAGAGCTTTTTGGTCTAAACTGCACTCACCGTGTTTGGAGGAAGGAGGAGGATGAGTACAAACCCAAGAACACCACCCCAACGGTGAAGCATGGAGGTGGAAACATCATTCTTTGGGGATGCTTCTTCTGCTAAGGGTACAGGATCGACTGCACCTTATTGAGGGGAGGATTGTAAGATCTTGGCCAACAACTTCTTTCCCTCAGAAAGAGGATTGAAGATGGGTCGTGGCTTTGTCTTCCAGCATGACAATCGATCCGAAACCCTCAGCCAGGACAACTAAGGAGCTAAGAAGCATCTCAAGGTCCTGGAGTGGCCTAGCCAGTCTCCAGACCTGAACCCAATAGAAAATCTTTGAAGGGAGCTGAAAGTTCTTATTGCCCAGCTACAGCCCCTAAACCTGAAGGATCTGGAGAAGGTCTATATGAGGTATGCAGCAAAGCATTTGTGAAGCCACAACATGCACAACCTTGAGGCAGATGGGCTACAACAGCAGAAGACCCCACCGAGTACCACTCATCTCCAATACAAATAGGAAAAACGAGGCTACATTTATCTATTTTTCAAGAGCTCACCAAAATTGGACAGTTGAAGACTGGTAAAATGTTGCTTGGTCTGATGAGTCTCGATTTCTGTTGAGACATTCAGATGGTAGAGTCTGAATTTGGCATAAACAGAATGAGAACATGGATCCATCCTGCCTTGTTACCACTGTGCAGGCTGGTGGTGGTGGTGGTGTAATGGTGTGGGGGATGTTTTCTTGGCACACTTTAGGCCCTTAGTGCCAATTGGGAATCGTTTAAATGCCACGGCCTACCTGAGCATTGGTTCTGACCATGTCCATCCCTTTATGGCCACCATGTACCCATCCTCGGATGGCTACTTCCAGTAGGATAATGCACCATTTCACAAAGCTCGAATCATTTCAAATTGGTTTCTTGATCATGACAATGAGTTCACTGTACTAAAATGGCCCCAACAGTCACCAGATCTCAACCCAACAGAGCATCTTTGGGATGTGGTGGAACAGGAGCTTCGTGCCCTGGATGTGCCTCCCACAAATCTGCATCAACTGTAAGATGCTATCCTATCAACATGTGCCAACATTTTTAAAGAATGCTTTTAGTACCTTGTTGAATCAATGCTACGTACAATTAAGTAGCACAGCATTCATGAAAAACGGACTGAATTGTAAATTTGTTGAATAAACTTCACCTGCTTTAGAACCTACAGGTTTTCCACCAACTCCATGTCGCAAATTCCTGAAGCCATGTTGGATACCGTACTGTTTATACTTCTGAATGAGCCGTCAATCCAAACGCATGGAATGTCTGTACTGTGTATTTAATCGTCTGTTCACTGCTCAATTATTACCAACTTTATTTGGTAATTTTTCATCACTAGTGCACACAAACATTTTTAGACCCGAAGTTAACACTACCAGTGCCCTGCTTTAACCTTTACCTCAGGAATTGAGAATGTTTGCAACCATTTTAACTGGTTTTGCATTAAGTAGTTTTTGGAGGAGCAGTGAAGTTCCCTGTTTTCCCTCTGCTTTCCGACCACCCTGTTTCAGGTACCAATCCTCCCTGGGACATAGCAACCCCTATAAATACTCTCATTTTCATACATTTCAAAGTTCCCAATGTCTGAAATCGTATACACACTTAACATTATCTTTTCATCTGTATAACATCTCTTTTGACATTGCATTTCCATTTTTGCGAGCATGCACGCACATATACACCCAGGTTTATATGGAGCAGTACTTATTTTAATAATACCCCTAAGCTCTAAAACCTTTGGGTAGAGTATAGAATAACTAAACGCATACATCTGGTGCACTGGAAGCGTGTGGGTGACCAGACGCACATGCACACACACTCATTACACATCATTTCAGAGGCAAAATGGAACATTATTTCCTTGGTCACATGCAGTCCGATTAACACAAACTTGCGCACAAACACCTAAGTAACTCGGATGGAAACATGGCTGTCACGGCGTCCTTAGGCTCTGCTTTAATAGCTCTGTCAGACAAAGAGAGGAGACATGTGGCAGTACTATGAAAAGCACCATTCAGGGCCGTTAGACTGCCACACAGCCAGGCCAACTCAGCTTAAGTGATTCTGAAGGTTCACAATACACTGCAGATACTTACCGCACACCCAGTCACATTGACCACATCTGCCGCATCTGATCCAGGGGACATCTCCCCAAAAATGTTCCCTTCATTTTACCTTTACATTCCTGCTCATCTCTCTGACACTCTAATCTCTCATTCTCTCTGTGGATTACCAGTGTTGTTGAGTCATTCATTTTTCTCTTTCTTATGTTGACAACAATTCAATTTGTTAAATTTGCATTCTATTCAGAATCTCTGACCTGAGACCAAAATTCTTAACTCTAAATTCTTCAGCCCTTCAGACTATTTTGACTTGTGTCTTTTGTACAATTTTTTTTAAAAATTTGACTAATTTCTCCAAATATCGACATATATATTTTTAATTTTAAATTTAGAAATATTACTGTTTACACCGTGTCCTAACTACATCGTGACGTGACGCGCTACACGCGATAAAAGGTATCTTTTCCATGTTAATCAGAGTTTTTGTCCTAACCAGACGCGACGCTGACGCGTGAAGTTTCTAATTTAGAAATCGGTTCCTATTTCTGTCAACGCGCGGCTGACAGAATGAATAAATTACACTGTTTATGATCTACACATTATTTATTTTTAGTTAAAAATAGGTCATTGTGCCACAAGATAACGGATAATATTACCTCAGATTGCTGAAAGCAGATAATATAGCGTTCAAAATGAATTATATGCAAACATACAACTGTACTTCATCACAAAATTAGTCAATGAGTATTTTGTTAATGTTCTGATTTTTAATAATGTTATTTCTTGATTTGATTATGTCCTTACCCATTTCCAATGCGACTGCGGGCCAACAGTGCGCCTTTCACAGAGAGACTCTTGCTTACACCATAGCTCACACGCTGTTCTGAATATGTGGCATCTCACAGTCGCGTCGCGTCTAGTGTGGACAGACACACTTGCTGTCGCTGGAATTTGATCGCGTCGCGTGTCAGTTAGGACACGGTGTAATACTGTTTTTGATAAAATAAATGTAGCCTTGGTAAGCATAAGAGACTTCTTTCAGAAACATCAAAAAACAATACTGACCCAAACGTTTTAAACAGAAAGTTTTGTTATTTCGTCTCATTTATTGCGTTTTAATTTTAGCAGACTATGAATGATTAAAAACAAACTATTTATGAAAGATTTTGTTCAACGTTTGGCACACGCAGGGGTAGCCGAAATGACACACTCTGACACAAGTACACGCACATTCCTTGGCACGGCAGTGGCATGTGGGTTAATTCAACAACACAACCCCCAACCACCCCCCCCAGGCCACCAAAATGCACGCCACTCTGCCACACTCCAAAAACCACTAAGACGAGGAAAAAAAACAGCATATCCCGGCATTGCTCCATCACTACTGTTTTTCCTCTCTCATCATAAAAGTTAAAAGAACTATGGAGGCGAAACATGAAGTCTTTCCTCAGGGTGAGTCAAAACTGGCCTTAGAAGAGTGCAGCCAATGGAGGGATCTCTTCTCTTCCAAACACACTGTGTTTTATGCCACGGTGGGTCAGTCTGTCTTTCATCCATCTGTCAAACACACTCATGTATTTGCACAAGACTCACATCATAATCTGACTACACTTTTGTGTCTTGATTTGAGCTAGTGTCACTTATGGAGGGTATTGTCCTCATTAACAACACCCTTTTGTCTTTTGGTTGGATTTCCACACTTTCCAGGTGGAATAAGTGAGTGTTGGTGAGACCTGCAGTATCAGTGGCAGTTAGCACATCAAATTAGAACAGAACATCAGCGCTCCTGGATTCATACCCATGAAAGTACCAGAAAAATGACAAAATGAAGTCTTTCTTTCTTTCATTTGATATGCTTACAATTACCAGCATTATAGCAGAGAAATGGTTTATCAGTCACTTATAGAAAAGATTAAGTTATGGAAAGGTTATTTCCATTGGTCGTTTGGTCTCTGGATGGTGTCACTGTCACTCATGCATGTTTCTGCTTAAAATGTTTTGACATTTGAGGGTATTTTCTTTTGACTTTTTTTCCTTTCTTCACTTTTTCTAACCTTGTCTTATTGTTTGTGTTGAATTTGTCGGACATGTTTTAGATGGGACGGTGGGTAAGTTAAGGCCTTCATTGCTTTCATTTAACTAAACAAGGGTCTATTGAATGAGGGATGTGGGGTCAGATATGTATAGACCCTCCTCGCTTCTAATGCTTCAATCTTCCTGTTCTCTTATTTTCTCCTCTACAGCAGGATGAATTTATGGACTGGTGGAGCAAGTTTTATGCCTCCACAGGTGAGAGGAACAAGTGTGGAAGTTATTTGGAGAAGGGCTTTGATACACTACAGGTAAGATACACCTCATGTTGTTCTAAATGCGCATGACTGACTTTCTTTCAGTACTCTGAACACAAAAGAGGGACCCAAAACAACATTAGTAACCCCCCAAAACACTCTTTTAACCCATGGCATATAAGGTTTCACTTGTAATTAAGAGGCGGGATTAGCACTGCTTTTGACCTGGGGTTACCAAAACCTGGAGCCGGGTGAGCACCACTTTTGCAGTGGTAACCCACTCTGTGGTGCCAAACTTGTGCAATGTGAAACAATGCTATGTTAGAATGTAGAAGCTATAAATGGTGATTGCATGCCAAATTTTGTGTCCCACAGAAGAAAGTAAGTCATTCTGGTTTGGTTAAACATTAACATGAGTAACTTTCAATATGGGAGGAACGTTCCTCTTGAAGAACCAGTTCCCAGAGCTAGAGAATAAAAAGTTCTTTGTGGAACTTGAAGGAATAATTCCCCCAAAAATGAACATTTTGTCATTGTTTATTCATGCTAATGTCTTCCCACTCCCACTGACACGTCTAACACGATTCCAGTGGTATGAAATCTGTACATGGAGATTAACAGCAAAAGTACATAACTATATAGTGACAATATCAGTGCCCAAGCAAAACCAACATGAGGATGCCAGAATCCGAGGTCGCAGAAACATCAGCTCCACGCACAGCCGAACTTCAAAGCCCTGCGGTCTCCCTAGGGAGTGCATATGCCTACTTTCAAGTGCTCACTCACCCCGACTCCAGTCCACTCCAGCCCACTTCCCACAAGCTTATCCATTTATAATAGAGCCAGTGGCTGCCAGATTCCCAACTTTTCCGAATGAATTCATGTCGGGGTTGCCGCAGGGGATAACCAAGTGCAGACAAGGGCTCTGTCACTGACGTCATTCAGCCGTTTTCCCCAGCCCACACCCCCCTATCATCCCTCCGATCTCCTCGCCGGTTTGTCAACGATCTCCCCTGTCACCACGTTCTCTCTCACTTGCCTTAGCCACTCTTTCCAACCTTTCCAATCTATAACTGTGTCCGTTAGTCATCTGGCAGGGGCCTCGGGTCTCAGGGCTACCTGCGAGGAACGGGCCCAGTTGTTGGCTGCCACCGTGTGAGAGTGTCCCATGCACCCGGGAGGAGCGGCAGACAAAAACACTTTCCCTGAAAACTGCTGAGATGAGCTGTTATTTTGGGCTTATGGTGCCTGAGGGACAGATTGAAGGCAGGGAAAAGCAAAAGAGACCGGGAGAGGGTTTCTTGTGATGTGTGTCGTGTCACACTGTTCAGGGACCGGGCCTGAGTGAGTCAACTAGAAAAACAGATCGACTCGCTTACGAGGATTCCTTCATACTTTGTCACTAAGTTGTCTCCTGGGTGGCCATTTGGTTGGAGAGTTGTGCGCCGCTAGTTAAAAGTTGTGTAATGTCACGGCAAAGCATATTTTCCTTGGGCACAAATCGTTTTGCGCATTTTATTGGAGTTTTTAAACATTCTCATAATCAAGAATTTCCAGATCTTTTTGCATTAATGGTGCATTTGAGGTAGTTTGACTTGTGCCTGAAATGTTAAACCCACAATTAAGATCCCAGAGTCCAAGATTCTTAAAGAAAACTGCTTTGGCAAGACAAACAATGGATGTCTTGTATATAGCATGTGTCCTTTCAGCCCTTCGAGTTGATTGAAGCATAATTTTAAAGAGCTAGATCCGCATCCAAATCATATCACAAAAATACACATTCTCCTGTGCTTCCTTTCTCAGGTGTATGATGGAGAACTGGAGAAAACGGAAGGCTTTGAGAAGTTTGCTGATTTCTGTCAAACATTTAAGCTTTACCGTGGAAGAACCCAGAATGAGAGTGAAGACCCTTCTGTTGTTGGAGAGTTCAAGGTAGGGTCATTATAACATCTGAGGTATAACTATCAGCTGACTGATGTCACATGTGCTCTCATTCAGTCTTCAAGAGGAAAACATTAAGGCGTTGCCAGATGAAGCAGGTGATGGGTGATGCTTATTAGCTAAGCTAATAAAAATCATTGAATTAGGCCTTCTATTTAACACATAATATTCTTGCAATTTGGCAGGTTCAGTTTGTTCTTTGTCAAATTTACCTTTAATCTGAATAATTTGTTAATTTAGAGCGTTCTGCAACAGAGAATCTCGTGCCATTTGTGCCCTCCCAAAATGTGTTCCCTTGCCTTTTACAGACACAGCTTCTTAAATACAGAGGTTCTTCAATAGTTCTTTGCAGGACCTATAGGTAACCTTAACCCTCTTATAAAGAACCATTTTATGTTGTACAGGGTTCTTGGGATGGCTATATGGTTTTATTGAAGATTAAAATGTTCTTGAAGATACATTCTGGGTTCCTCAGGTCATTGTACTGGTTTCTGGGTTCTTCTAAAGCACTAATACATTGATAGTATCTGAAGAACTAAAGGATAATTTTTTTTGTTTGTTTTTATTATTTAAAATTTGATTACAAAAATATGCACACAAAAATTAAAATTTTGATCAACAATTGGTCATGTTTTATATAATTTCAGATTAATGTTGTTTTAGTAATATGTATATACTATTACAATAAGTAAAGTTTATTTCTGTATGACTAATTTATTTTCAGGTTTTTTTTTATTCAATATTTATTTTTTATTTTAAGCTTCATTTTAAATGAATGCAAAGTTTTACAGTAGAACACAATAGAACCTTTCCCTCATACAACAAAAATAATTCCCATAAAAGTAGTCCATAATACTTACACAAGTTATATACTGTACAAAAAAACTTCTGAAGATAGCTTGCAATATTTTTGTGTCAAAACCAAACAAGTAAATGTCATTGTTCACTTATAATCATCTCTTTGGCTGTTACTATCAAATCTCATTTGAAATTGTTTTTTTTTTTTTAATCCTGTTGCAATCAGTCACATGACATGCAAGAGTCAACAAAAAGAATGACAACAATATCGGGATAGAAACGTTTGGTTTTATAAATGATTTATTTTCATTAAATGGTTTTCATTTTTTTGGTGCACCTTTAAAAATACTCTTCTATGGCATCTGGCATATGACTTTAAAAACCCATTTTGATTCTAATGGGAACCTCTAATTTGAAGAGTGTAGATGCTTTTTCATGGTTTATTTGGATTACAACTGGTTTAGTTCTAGTAGGATTTGAGGGAACTAAATTTGAGGGATTAAAGTGTAATTTGAGGTCTGTCTGGAGGCCCCAGACAGCAGGTCTCCAGAAAAAAGTAAAACTAAATTGCACCATGAGTTACACTGACTCCTGTCCGTCCCTCCTTCAGGGTTCATTTAAGATCTATCCATTGCCTGACGATCCTCTTGATGTCTGTACCACCACGCCGGTTCTCCAAGCTCCCCCGAACGGAATAGAGGAGTGCCTGGTACGCATTTACATCATCCAGGCCTATGGCTTACAGCCCAAAGATACCAATGGCAAGGTTGGTACCGACACAAACAAAATACATGAAAAAGGGAAGGAACATGCTAACGAGCCATTTGCTTTTCAGTGTCCTTGTAAACGGATCAGGGTTGCGGGAGTTTGTTACAACAGCCCTTGTATTTTTCAGTAGATGCATTCACAAATCTTTGTAGTTTTTTTTTTTGTCAGCCAGACGAGCCCTTTGCGAAGACTCTGCATTGCCAGAGTCATAAGAGAGCTGAGAAATTGCTTTATGGAGCCACCCTTTTACCCACAACCATAAACTCTCAATCGCTGCCCGAGACCTGGCCAACACGTCACCACCGCTGGCCCTGCGTCAGATGGGCTTTCCCTTCATTAGTTGCGAATATGCTAAGATGACGTCCTTTCATCACCTACTCAGGCCAGGAGTTATGATATGGAACATTTCACACATGTACTCGCTGCCTATGAAACACACACTGATCACAGAGATTTGATGCTTTTTTCCACAGCGAGAGCAAAGAGCGGCTGTTTTAAGTACAAAAAGAGGGCGTGCTGTTTTGGATATTGTCGCTTATAGTATATATGTGTGAGTGTGTGGCTATGTTAACACATACTAACAAGCACTTCTTGTTCTTTCTTAGTGTGACCCCTATGTTAAGATCACACTTGGCAAGAAATCAGTTGATGACCACGACAATTACATACCCTGTACTTTGGACCCTGTCTTTGGAAAGTGAGTATCTCTCTTTTTTCTCTCTCTTTCTTTCTGTCTCTTTGAACAGATTCTTACACAGACATAGAAACACGTCATGGCAAGGATTGATTATACCAGCAGGGGTCGCCACACTCATAATAATGATGACCCCCCCTAATTTTAAGAGTCTTGGTGTCGGATATGTGCAAGAAGGAAAGTGATCTGATAGATAAATGATACAGAGACAGAATACGGAGCATGTGGATGATTACCTTGGAGAACTTTTAAGCAAAATAATTTCTTAAAAAAGTATTTATTCAAAGATTGAAATGTGTGTCTTTTGCTTCTTATTTAGGATGTTTGAGCTGACGTGTTCTCTGCCTCTTGAGAAGGACCTAAAGATCATGCTGTATGATTATGACATGGTCACTAAAGATGAGAAAATCGGAGAGACCGTCATTGATTTGGAGAATCGCTTCTTGTCGCGCCATGGTGCTCGCTGTGGGCTGCCACAGTCCTATTGTCTGTAAGAAATGCCTCTGTCTCTCATTCTATTTCCTTTCACCTCACAGTTATTAGTAGTCATTATGAAAACTGTAAAGAACAGGTAGTTAATGTATAAGCCATGTTGGAGTCATGACCTAGCCTTTGACCTTTGAATCCCATCAGATTCAGTCACATTCTGATACTGACTTCCATCTTCTCTGGCTGGAAAAAACTGCTTAAACCAGTCTAAGATTAACCTTCTGGTCTTCTAGCCTGGTCATGCTGTTAAGACTAGTCTGTTATGCTGGACAACCAGCTAAACAAGTTGAAACCAGTTTCCCAAGCTGTCTACCTGCGAAGACCAATCCACCTTTTTATTATTTTTATTTTATTTTAAATTGAGTTGAATCCGAGCCTGGCTAACGCCAATACAGTATATCATTTTAGAATGAAACGTGGTCTTGAAAGCAACGTTAATATTCTCATATTTGAGGCGTGGTTTACGAATGCCCAGAGCCGTATTATTGGGTGCTACGAATGTCTATCAAATGCGCATCTATCAAATGCGCCTGCTTCCCTCCCCATTCTGTGATTGGTTCCCTTTTTCAGGGGAATATTTGGTTCATGGTATCCAGACTGCCTAGCAGCGTGAAAAATCACGCTGCGGCAAGGCAGAATGGGAACCCTTATGAAAAAGAAGCATATTTCAAGTTCATTTTATGTAGTATACTTAAGTAATGTTCAAGTATATTTTTAAGTATACATTATGTAGTAAGTATACTAATGTCACTATGTACTAGTAGTAAACTTGTAAGTGTACTATTTTAATACCGCTTGGGACTAAATTGGCCCAATTTTAGTATATAAAAGTATATGTTTAAGTGTACTATAAGTGTAACAGTAAGTGCACAACTAGTTCATAATTATGTATCTCATGTGTACTGCAAGTGAATTCATGGTTATACTAGTAGTTTACTTTTTTACTGTAATACTTATACAAGTATACTTTGAATAGTTAATTATACTTTTAAGTATTTCTGGATAAAAAGATTGAGTACAAGTTAAGGACAAATATATTTGCTTTTCTCTCAGTATAAATCAAGTACACTTAAGTGTAATTTGAAGTATATTTCTGAGAAGTACATATAGCATATTTCTGAGAAGTACAGGAAAATAAACTGAAAGGATTCTTTCTTATTTTTAGTTTAAAAGAAGTATACTAATGGCACACTTGAATAAACTTCTTTTTCGTAAGGGAAACCCAGGCATGTTGAATCCTGTATCATGTTGTAATCCTTCTTGGGCAATCGGGTTTTTTACTTGTTCGGGTTACATAGTCTCATATTCTTTTCCCTCAAATTACATATTTTTATTTATATTTTCAATCTTAATTAAATTATTTAAATTAAAGGACCATTGCTGAAGTTCTGAAATTTCTAACCGTTACTGACACCAGTGGCCGTTAGAGAAGCTGCAGCCAGTGTCATGCTTGTTTTTGGTGCGCACGCTCGTTCAACAAACTAGATAAGGCGTTTATAAATAAATAAATAAAAACCTACGAGGAGTTTCCGTGGGTATCTGGATTGTGCTGGGGGCTGGTCGCTTCTTTCAGTCCGCAGAGTCCATTTGAAACACTACTGCTAGTGATTGCCGCTGCTTACCTTTAGCTGCGCATGACGTCACATTTTGTGAATTTTCACGCCAATTCGGACCCAGACTTCCTCCACACACAATTGAGCCTACAGGCTGATAGAGGCAACCGTGGTGGACAGTCAAGGTGTCATTATGTACATTATGTTTGGCTCATAAATGTAAAAATGAAGACTCTATCTTAAAGATTTTTAGTCTAGAAGTAAAAACCTACACATAGCCCCTTTAAATATAAGAATTGCATATTTTGTTTTACTTTTTATTTTATGTACTTGTGCATTTTTTGTTATTTTAATTTATTATTTAATTTATTTATTTTAAATAACTAATGCGTATTTTCCATTTTGCAGGCCATGCTGTCTCATATAGCTTGTTTAATGGGGTGTTTGGCAAAAACATACCCGCCTAAACAGCTTGGCCTGGCTAGGAGACTAGCTAACCGCCTTAGTTTTTTAAAGTAAACATCTCCTAAATGTAAAAAATAAATAGATAAAAACAATAACATTTTTGAGTAACTGTTGGCTATCACAACAACTGTGATAACACATTCTGCTCAGATACACCCTTGGCTTTGCATCATAAATGAACACTTTATATTTCTGTCCACACTTTAGGTCGGGAGTTAACCAGTGGCGAGATCAGCTAAAACCATCCCAGTTACTTCATCGTCTGTGCGAGAGGCGAAACTACAAACTGCCCGTCTACAAGCAGGACAGAGTCTATTTCAGAGGACAGGAGTACACCATCGCAGACCTTGGTCAGTGTCCTAAACACACACTCCAAGTAGACCTAGTTTCCTACCAGTGAATTTAACGTTCATGATATTTAATGGTTATTTTTAAGATTGTCATTACCAAAGAGCAGCTTCTTGGAGAATTTTGCGCTGCAATGCACATGAGCGCGTACGTACCGAATAAACATGGGTATCACAACCTATCTAACCCGGCGGCTGGACGGCGAAAAAAGAAAGTGGAAGTCTTTTCTTTGGAGCTGCTGAAAGCATTAGTCACGAGTAAGAGCTAATCAAAGCAGCAGCCTGACTCCATCACATCTTCCGTCATTAAAAAAGTGAGCCGAGCACGAGATCGGCTGCCGGTTCTGTGAAAACATTGACAGAAAAAGAATAACGATATATGTCTCGGCTTGTGCCATACATCATATCTGTGTGTGTGGGATCAGCAGAGCTGTCGGGGAGGCCGCTTGGCTGTTCTTGCTCGGGCGCTATGAGCGGAAAGAATGAGTTGTTCCTCTGTGTGAAGAAAAACAAGTGCGATATTGTAAAGACGAAGGACCTGTGTAAACATACAGCACCTCTGACATAGTCATTCATTCGCAGCAAATATATCACTCCTTGCCACAGCAACCTGACGTCCCCTCCTGTTTTAAAGTGTGCCCCTGGGATGACAATGCTAGCTAATGCTAGTTCACTGTTAGGTGTGTATTATGTTGATCAGATCCTCCCTACACTTCTGATTTGACCTTAAAGTCCCATGGCCGTCTTTCTACCAATCAGATGTCAAACAGGGCTTACAGAAAGCCAAGCTCTCCAGCCATTTTCCCTTCCATGATGCTTTGGGATGAGGCCGGCTTCAGATTTATGGGGAACTAGCATATAAGCATGTTCAGCCAAGGTCAACACTGTGGCGGGCTTCTCAGCCTCCTGCTCCTGTGTCTCGCCGCGAAGGAATACTACATCTTTTTGTTTGGCCCGTGTAACTGCGGCAACCCCGCGCGTCAAAGCAATTATCAGGTGGCCGTTTCGGGCATCCAACTTCATGGCAGAAATGATCTTCCTCCACTTCAGTCTTTTTCCTCTTTCTCCACAATCCGACCATGTTTCCCTCAGGGACATGACACAGGGTTTCAAACCATAAACTCAACAGTGGACGTTTATTTTTTTCTTCTCTCACTTCTCTCTTTTTGCTTTTCGAAAAGGAGAAACTTTCTTCTTAGATCAACAGCAATGAAATCAACGCATCATCTGAGAAAAGGGGAAAGATAAACATTTCCGACTATTTAAGTGGAATGCTTCATGAATGTTGGCTCTTTTCTGCTCTCGGTTATGACTTCATAAAACCCAATGCCCAAATGTTCTTCATATCAAATCAGAGGTTAAATAGTGGTTCCATTTCATGGTTTTAATGGAAATAACATTATGATGAATCTTCCTTATAACTTAAAAAAAAAAAAAATTGTGGGACCTTCTGCGTCAATGTGAATATGATCTACAATGTCCTTATGGTTGACTCCATTTGGCCCTCAGATGAAGGGAAACCTCTAAACCCTAACCTGGGACCAGTGTTGAAGCGTCTAGCTCTGTTGGTGTTGAGAAGGCAAGGTCTGGTGCCTGAACATGTGGAGACTTGGACCGCTCTACAGTCCCCTGCAACCAGATATAGAACAGGTAACAGTATTCTTATTAACAAAATAGGTCCCACTTTATATTAAGTGGTGTTAAGTACTATTTTGAAAATTGAAAAATAAATATAATGTAGTGCTCATTGTGCTCATGTTGTATTGTAAAACACTTTTGCTGCTATTGAGGGTAAGCTTAGAGACAGGTGTGGTGGTATGGGTAGGTTTAAGGGTAAGGGATGGGTCAGCTGTGTAATTACATATGTAATTACATAAAGTAGTTACAGCTGTAATTACATGCTGGTATTTTAAAAATATAAGTACAGTGTAATAACATGTATGTACACAATAATTCCATTGTATCAAATTATTCGTTTCAGTGTTAAGTACATAGTACTTAAAGCCACTTAATATAAAGTGGGACCAAAAAAGGTTATATAACATATTTTTTATATCTATGATTTCATATTTTTATTTTATATTGATGTAATTACTATCTTTCACGTTTTTTACAAGTTGCCTTGTCAGTGTTCAAGGAGTTTTTTTAATTTTCCAACACACAGGGGCGGTTACAGATGTGGGTGGACCTGTTCCCTAAATCTTTAGGTCCACCAGGACCTCCATTTAACATACACCACGCAAAGCTAAAAAGTAAACGCATTGCTTTTGTTTTAATATCCATCATTTTGTCTCGAAACACATCCAGAAGCATAACATGTCAATCTTTTCTGCTCCCATAGGTTCTTCCTGCGCTGTATTATATGGAACACAGAGATGTTATCTTGGATGATGTCAGTGTTACTGGGGAGAGAGATGAGTGACATTTATGTGAAAGGGTACATCTGGGTGTCATAAATGGGTTGTTGGGTTTGTGTATATGAGCTCTGGTTAGATTAAGTTGTTATTGTTTCCCATGTCATGGGCCTGTTGCTTGTCTGTTGCCACTGTGACCAATAGTAACAACAGCATGCAAAAATTATCGATCAGTAGCTACAAACACACAGTTGCAAGGCAACCATAGACCCTAGCTGTAGGTCAATTACAGCTAAGCTGCATTGTCTTCCAATGTGTTGGAAATGATGTGACGGGTAATTGCGAATGTTATTTTTTCAATCCTAGCTGGATGCACGGACACGAAGAGACAAGCAGAAAACAGACGTGCACTATCGATCGCTGGGAGGTGAAGGCAACTTTAATTGGCGGTTCCTCTTCCCCTTCCACTATTGACCTGCAGAACAGCTCTGCACCATTGATAAGAAGGTGAGGTGTGACCAAGGCTTAGTGGAAACAAAGAACAAGTGAGAAAGCAATGAAAGGGAAACTCAAACCCTGTCAGCATTCATATCCAAAAACCTTCTACCTTGATTGAATCTGAGTAGGTGATCTGCAGGTCACCCTGCGTGATTTGCAGAGGTTTTGTCTAACGCCCACGTTTTGAAGGATATCACTGCAGTTGGCAGGTGTTTAATGCAATGTTTCAAACCCAGATATGTTGCTGGCTGCATCTGGCACGCTTCCACTTACCAAACTTGGTACATGAACATCTTGTAATAGCAAGACAGTCCAGACTTCAGCCAAGCCAGCTCAGGGAAAACAGCTGTGATGGACAAGGCACTTAAAGTGAGGTTTTGGCAGGCAAGAGATCAGTTATAGTAAGATTGAAGATAGCGGTTCCACCCATTAAACTGAGGGCGGCCCGCAACAGCTGTCAAACGATAGATCCGCTTTGGCTGAGCTTTGTTGGAAGCAACACACAATCGAACCGATACATGGTGAAACGGATTCTCTTGCATGAAACACGGCTCTCAGTGATAATTGGAAGTGATTCCTTATTTGCAGTTTGTTTTGATGGAGTTGTATGCGGTTGTCAGGCAGGATGTGCAAACCGACGGGGCCTATTTACCGATGAACGGCAGCAGTTCAGCTCTGTGAAGCGGGAGTTCATTATCCTCCATGTGTTTGTCCACACATCCATCACGGGTACAGTACAGTAGGAATGCTGTCACGCAGATGGAATCCTGTCTGGCGGTGGGGTGCCGAATCAGGGCTGTAGTGGGAGTCGCTAACACTGTTTTCTGACTGGGACGTTTCTGTCACTCTCGGTGGCTCTCACTCTCTCTCTGTCTCTCACCCTCTTTCTAATTCTGCTTTCGCACATTCACGCCATCATTTCCTCGCTCTGTCTTTTTCAGTCATTGTCTTGGTCTGTCAGTTTATTTCTGCTTCTCTCTTTCTCGGTAGAGTTGGTGTAGCTCATTTTTAGGGCTGGTAACTAAATGGTTGTTGGGTGTTATTTTCACAAGTGAGGCACTTGTTATAAAGTCAGAATTAAGAGATATAAATTCATATCTCGCAATTGCGAGAAAAAGTTATTGTGAGAGAAAAAATTGCAATTATCTTTTAAATAGTTTTAATCCGTGGCAGAAACAAGCTTCACGCAGTTGTCTGTCGATATTACTGAGGCTGTAATTGATTGGCATCACCAGGGCTGCCAACTGTCACGAATTCAGCGTGAGACTCGACGCAATTGACACTTTTCACACGCTTTCACGCTACACATTCATTTTCTCACGCAGAGAAAACTCACAGAGCAAAGAGGACACTGACACCGACAGACAAGACAGAGCTGGTTACTTTTGGAAATTTCGGTTTGCATACCTACCCCGAAGTGATAAAATAATATAAAATTCTGTGTCAAAATTTGTAGGCACGACAAGTAGTTTAGGCATGGTTTGTAGGGAATTACAAACCTGCGCACATGTATTCGCACACAACTATAGAATCAATTCTTATGACGCATTCAGCGTTTATCACAGGTTCGCGTTTAAAGTCTGTTTAGAGAGAACATTGACTACGTTTAAATGCAGCCAATTTTCGGGTTATGGTCGGGTTAAGGTAACTGTTCGGGTTTCTGAAACATTAGGGATAACTCGTTTACATGCATAAGCAGAGAGAGTTTCTCCTGTATACATGGAATTGCAAAATGCGTCATTTCCGATTCTTCTTCCTTTATCCAAAGACAACAACAACAGCAGCATGCGGATTATGAATAGTTCGGGGCAGATAGCAATTGCCTTTGTTTGCGCTTAGATGCTGGTAACGTTACTGACCTCACTCCAAAAGTGTGATGTGCTGCGTCTCGCCATGTTTACTTCCGGAATACAGCACGCGGATTTTTGTATGCGCCGAGAAGTTTCTCTACTCAAAAGACCAAGATTCCTTGTGAATAGAACATGCGCAGAACACAAATCACTATGGGAATATGCCGATACATGTTTACATGACCAATAATTCGGGTTAGAAAAGGGTACCCCAGGTATAATATCCCGGTTTTTAAAATCCGGGATATGAGCATTTCGGGTTTTTGCCGGTGTTTACATGGACGTTCCGCGACCGGGTTATTGCTAATATCCCGGTTTTAAACGGGTTATTGGCTGCATGTAAACGCAGTGAGTGTCGTCTTAACGGCCCCTAATTTAATTACAAATGATCATTTCGATGGAAGTGAATCAATCAAAACTAACTTTAGCTGGAAAATAACATTATTCAAGAACCGCTATAAAACCAAACCCATCTCTGTTACCTTAAATTATGTTTATCTCTGTAAAGGTGCTTTGAAACAATCTACATTGTTAAAAGCGCTATATAAATGAGGTTGACTTGACTTGACTTTTGATATGAAACAAATTCTCAGAACTCAGGTTCGGTCAATTTTACAATAAAATTCTAACAATAAATACCATTTTACACTTGTAAATGGGACGTGAAAGATTGTTGTAGCGTCTCAGTTCAAGCGCCAGGTAAACCGATATCACTCTTCTTCTTTACTACTAATTAGCCAATAAACACGAATGAACAATAGGTATGTTGAAAGATACAGTACAACTTATCAAAATTTACTTACTTGTTTTTTAACCGTGGATAGAGGTCAATCAAACAGCTGGAGAATGTTACATTTACCTCAGGAAAGCCATTTAATGACCATATATAGCAAGTTAGTTGGCTAGTAAAATTACATATTACATTACATATTTATTATATTTTTACTTATAGCCTATATCGTTAAAATATTATACCATTTATTATATAAAAAAATATTTTATGGGACTATTTTAGTCAGGACTTTTGCATTTGAGTTGTTATATTTAACCTTTAATAGTAATACTAGCTGACAGCTCACTGTACCTTTACATCAATAGGTGAGATATATTTTTTCTTGTGAAAAATTAACATGTATCTGTACCTAATATTTATCCAAATTAATCGATTATTGAATCAAGATCAGATTCAAATCACAAGAATTGAATTGATATTGTGAAATTTGTGTCGAGCAATAATAAAATAAAAAAATATTATAGAATTTCAGTCTATCATATATACAGTATATATATATATATATATATATATATATATATATATATATATATATATATATATATATATATATATATATATATATATATATATAGCCTATAGGACAATCATTTATATATTAACATGAATACAAATTATTTGCTCAACGTTTTCAGCCAAAATGTTAATATTGGTCTGTAGCTCCTAGTCCAGGTTGTGTGTGTGTGTGTATATATATATATATAATCAGGATAATCATTTATATATTACCATGGAAACAATTATTTACACCAGTAAAATGATTAATTAGTAAGTAGCTCTGATTGTACTTCTGTGAGTCTCACCATGTTTCTTTTTCTGCAGGAGCATTTTTGGAGTCTGGATAAACTTGAAACAAAACTTCCTCCTAAACTTACTATCCAGATCTGGGACAATGACAAGTTCTCCTTTGACGATTTCCTTGGTAAGACCAAAACCTAATAGTCGTCCCTTGTGCCAGATCACTCCTCAACTCCCTCCCTCAGCTTTGCCACCCTCAGCAAATTCAGTCGTGTTAACCTTGTACAGCACCACAAAGCTGTTTTTCAAGCATATTTTTCAGCCTTGACATGACAGATGAAAAACTTTTTATGGGACTGGACCACACTGATAGGACCCTGTGTGTGGTTTATTGTCATTAACATATACGTCTGGGTATATGGACATGAGTGCATAGGGAGATGGTTACCAAAACCTGAACCTCCTTAACCTGTGAGAGGCTACCCACCACATTACTGTGAAGCGTGACCGTCAGCATAAATTTACTTATCAACCTTAATGCAAATACATCATTCAGACCACACAAGTCCTCTATAACATCTTTGCTGCTAATGTTATTATTATCAGCTGAACCTAATTTCCAACGTGTCAGCACAACTAGAAGAGAAATAAGTTATGACCTGACTCTTTAGAAACCTCTATAAAATACACTGATCTATGTACATTTGTAAAATAATTAGCATCTAACCACAATGTGAAAACCACAATGAAAATTACAGGCAGACTGACAGCAGCAAAGTCTAAAGGACAAACACTTTTTCTGACTGATATTATTTGAAATGACTGGGAAAAAATAACCAAATGCTTCTGTTCTGTCCTGTTCTTTTACAGTACATAGATGACATACATTTTCATATGTTCCTCTTGTGTTAAATTTACAGTCATTCTCTTTGCCTACATATATATTTATTGTGCAGTCTTTGGTGAAGTCATCTGCTGTAGTGTATCATTGAACTTTAGGATTGTGGTGGTTGATTTCTTCTCTCCCTCTTTCTAAGGCTCTTTGGAGATGGACCTGAACCATATGCTGAGTCCAGCAAAGTCTCCGGAGAAGTGTGGCCTTGAGATGCTCTCTCAGTCCCAGGACAAACTGGTGTCTTTGTTTGAGCAGAAGACAATGAAAGGCTGGTGGCCGTGTGTGTGTGACAAAGAAAATGAAAAGATACTCGCTGTAAGAGCTACGTACACACAAAGCAGGGTTATTATTGTGTTGAGCAATTTTATGTCACATACCAAAAAGAAAATGACTAGTATCATATCAATTCAACCCTCTCATATCTATTTACCGTATGTAGTTTTTGTATTTTTGACACAATACAACATACGCTACACCTGGAACAATAATTAAATCAGCCTGTAATGCTCTGATTAAAAGTATAAATCATAAAAGTTATTTTCTTGTAAATACAGGTGATTTCCAGAAGGGATATTTGTTGTTAATGAACCTATAACTTAAATGAATCCATCAAAATATGAAGTATAATATTAACTATAATTATATTATACTGTATATTAGGGAAGATTGAAACACTAAACTTGGTTAAAGGACAACTCTGACGCAAATGAACCTTTGGTCTAATTAGACATTGTTACCAAGTCAACCGTTATCTGAGATTTGTTTTCATTATTGCCGAATGTAAATAGTTTTATCTATAAATACAGTTTAGCCTATAATGCTAGTATAACGCTAGTATATTGGGCATAGAGTAATGACAAATAAAAATCGCTTGTTATTACCACTAACAAGGCTCAAAATAGCCCCACAGTAACACGGTAGCATAATAAGGGTCCCTACATTCAAACCGAAGCATTGAGAAATTTGTCAGTGTCCATACAGTTTAATAAGCAGATATTTTATACATAGAGTCAACTTCGAATACAGGAAGAAGCCATCTTTGAAATATAGTCTCTACCAGTCGATCTACGATCGCCAATCCAAGTGCGCTGGTGAGATGTGAATAAGGTGATAAGGTGAGCGTGACCAGTAGGCAACATGTACATATTGAAGACAAGAAAATGGTTCGTGTTTGTGTTTCTTCCGGAAACAACGGACTATATGAGATTCTGCACAGTTCAGCGCACTTGGATCAGCGTTCGTAGATCGACTGGTAGAGACTATATTTCAAAGATGGCTTCTTCCTGTATTCGCGAAGTTGACTGTGTATAAAATATCTTCTTATTAAACTGTATGGACACTAACAAAGTTCTCAATGCCTCAGTTTGAATGTAGGGACCCTTATTATGCTACTGTGTTACTGTGGGGCTATTTTGAGCCTTGTTAGTGGCAATAACAAGCGATTTTTATTTGTCATTACTTTATGCCCAATATACTGTACTAGCGTTATACTAGCATTATAAGCTAAACTGTTTTTAGAGATAAAACTATTTACATTCGCCAATCATGAAAACAAATCTCAGATAACGGTTGACTAGGCAACAATGTGTAATTAGACCAAAGGTTCATTTTGCACCGGAGTTGTCCTTTAAGGTATCTGTGTGACAAAATTATTTGGTAAAAAAAGTCACACAGTTACAGGTTTTATTTTACTATGCAAAAACAAAAAAAACAAAAACACATTGAAAGCAAAAAGCTCACAGGAAAAAGCATACTGTACAGTACACTGACTACAATGCTCAATTTCATTTGTTCAAATTTGTATATTATGAACACATGAAATTGACAGCCTGAACAAAAATGATGTCCACACAATTTGTAATGTTGTGCTTTATCACAAAAAAAAAACAACTTTGACTCCAAACACAACTTTGCAGTATGCTGACAAAACCTTTAACTAATTTTTAATAACATTTGAATAAAGGGGGAAGATGTCAATTTTCCTAGGCCGGACATCACTTACGGGACACTATTATATTTTATTTATAGCTTAAAACACACTGTATTATACTGTGTATACAGTAACGCATACTGTATTATTGTATGCATTTTCCAACTACCAGTTCTCTCTACTCTCTCTCTCTCTTTGTCATTCAGGGAAAGTTGGAAATGTCACTGGAAATCGTCTCGGAGCAGGAGCAGGATGAGAGGCCTGCTGGATATGGTAGAGATGAGCCTAACATGAATCCTCATCTAGACGAGCCACAGTAAGTCAAGCACACCCACCACAATCCTTCCTCTTACCAAATAACAAGAAAAAAAAACAGCTTTCAGTATTAGCCTTTTTACTGGTCCCCCTTTCAAGGTGGGGATTATAGAATTTAATATAAGGTTGCTAATATGGTGTCTGTTTCTCTCTCCAGGCGTCCTGAGACCTCATTCTTTTGGTTCTCGTCCCCATATAAGACTTTTAGGTTCATTGTGTGGAGGAGATTTAAGTGGCTTATTCTGGGCTTCTTTATACTCTTTTTCATTATTCTCTTCCTTGGAGTCTTTCTCTACGCCTTCCCTGTAAGTATCTGTGCGGTAGTAATTGTGTCAATGAAAGAAGAGGATTAAAGTGAAAATGGGGGTTTCTGTGATCATGAAATGTTTGATCAGAGATGCGTGTCTGATCGTAGTTCAGGAATGTGGCTTGTGTTATTCAGTTTTGCACACACACTCATACACACAGAGTCATGCACATTAAAGATATGTCATACACTTCTGTGTAACATTACTCAATGTACTGTTATATATACTTCAGTAAATTTTTTTATGATTTTTAAAATTAATACATTTATTCAACAAGGTGCATTACATTGATCAAATGTGACAGTAAAGAAATGTATAATGTAACAAAAGATTCCTTTTGTTGTCACGCCGAGTTCCGTTGGATGACGATGAATGGGATTTCGCTGAGAATGCCTATCAGGTTCGATCTATATAAAATGAGCCAATGGCAAAGAAATGCCATCGGTCTGCGGAATTCGCGTGGCATAACTCCGCCTCACCTTGTGGGTATAAAAGGAGGGCGCCGGCAGAATGCAGACATGTTTTCGCTTCGTAACACAGTCTCATCCCAAGACGTCATATAACTGACCATTTTGACCATACGTCAACATACGCCGTTTTAGGGTACCCTTTAACGTCTGTTACATGACGATCCTGGGACGTCATACAACTGACGCTTTACCTTTAACGTCAGTTAGGTGATGGGGTAGGTTTAGGCCTGGGGTAGGGTTAGGATCCGATAACGTCATCTAACCGACGTTAAAGGATACCCTAAAATGGCAGATGTTGACGTATGGTCAAAAGACGTCCCAAGACGTCAGTTATATGACGTCTTGGGATGAGACTGCGCTGCGCTTCAGAGCCAAGTTCATTCTTTGTTCCACAAGCCATCTCTGAAAATTGTCAGCTTCTTCAGACGAGCGAGATTCTCGGTGTTGGTGTGACGGCTATGTCCCGCGAGTTTGTGCGTTCTCAAGCGAAACCCCATTCGTCGTCACCCGACGGAACGTCTTCGTTCCCTACTCAGGGAACAAGGGTTACATACGTAACCGAGACGATTTCTACTTTAAATAAACACTGCTCTTTTGAACTATTAAAATAATTCAATTTTTTTTAATGCAGTTTGCACAAAATACTTAAGAAGCAGAACTGTTTTTCGAAATTGATAATGAAATGTCATGTAATTGAGCACCATTTTAGAATGATCATGCAACACTGAAGACTGGAGTAATTTCACTGTATGTTTGATCAAATAAATGCAGCCTTGCTGAGCACCAAAAACCTTTTTCAAAACATTCAAAAAATCCCACGAAACACTCTCAAACTTTCGAATTGTAGTGTATATTATATTAAGAGATTTCATATAATTCTGTATAACATTAATGAAATGCGTAAATGTAAATATGCCCATGTTAGCATTTAGTATTTCTAAATATTACTATAATTTTTTACAGAACTATGCTGCGATGAAGATGGTTGGACCCTTCAGTGGAAAGGGAACACAGTGAGAACTGTTGTAGGAAAAAGGACATAGGACATCATGTTCAATTCCAACCTCACCAAAAATCCATTAAAATCCACAACTCAATCCTACTGGAGATATCTGCCTTGTGCAAGCTGAAGACGGGCTGAGATTATTTGAAGTCTTGTGTGTGTGCCTTCATGTGTTCGTTAGCCTGTTCTAGTCCTATATGCATGAAAGTTGGAGAACGTCTGTGTGTGTTTGTACATGTATTACACATCAAGCTCTCTGACCCGGTCCTGAACTCTCTCAGTATTGTCTTTAACTCCCACTTACACTTTCATCTCCCAGCCTGTTTAATCCTTTTTCATGTCTCCGTAAAACAGGGTTCTTTCTTCACAGCCAGATGCTTCTTTCTTCTTCCTTCACGCAAGAGAGGGAGACAGAGCCACGTCGCACCACCTCCTATCCATTCGTCTCTCTTCTGTCCTTCCTTTAGGTTCAACCGTGATTTGTACAGTTAGGCTGTAAGGTCCAAGACAGGCTGGTTATTAGCTGAGCCCCCGCTGTCAGCAAGCCCACCTCTCTGATTACTATCAAACTCTGTTATTTTGCTTTAGCAAAATCCCTACTGAAATGGATTCGAGGTCAACTGTGGGTTCGCATCATGTGTGTGTGAATGTATGTACTTGTGTGGAATGTGGGCTGCGAATGAGAACAAGAGAAAAAAAGACTTGTTTAGATGTGTAAATGTTACTCTCGCCTTTGTGCCTTTTTGCTTTTTACTCTAAGTATGAAAATGAACAGGCACGCGCATCTGGAAGAAGTTGCCAGGCATGCCTGTGAATGAGCTGTTACTTGACAAAATACACAAATTGTTTGTTTTCTCTCCATGACCAGGTCATGAGCTCCCTCTTCTACTTAGTTTACTGAAGTCACAGACAGTGAAACTGGAATCTCAAGACTGTGTTCCACAAGGGGCATTTAGGCCACGTTTACACAAAGCCGGGTTTTTAGCAAAACGAGTATTTTCCCCATCTCCGTTTTTAAAAATAACATCGTTCACACATCCGCATAAATACGCGTCGAGCGCCATCATAACTATGCCAAACCTATTGGCGGCAGTGTAGGGGTTAAGGATAAAGCCATGCAAGCCAATCAGAATCTTCAGAATCGACAAGAGAGAACCTAAAAATCTCAAAAATCTCCACTCTGCCCGGAGTTTTTAGGAATAATCATTTTCAGTGATAAAAACGGCGTTTTTGTGTAAATGAGAGGGCAAAACGCAGAGAAATATCTGCGTTTTCCCATCGTGTAAACGGGGCCTTATTGTCTTTACAGTTATCTGATGGCAAGAATCATACTATCTTCTCTATGAACAGGAAATGTCAAGAGATCTGGGTTAATCCGACATAATCTTTAGGATTTCCAGAAATGTTTACATGTTGTTCTTTAAAAAGGTAGGGTAAATGTAAAGAAGAAAGGATTTGATACTTCCATAAACGTCACTGATTTGACAGTAAAGAGAATGCATTCCTATCTCAGTCACATAAAGTACAAAAAGTTTTTTTTTTTTCGTTTATAACTATTTTCTGCACATCTGTGCATGGATATAAAATATGAATGAATCAGATGAACTAAAAAACCCTTGCATTGAAACAAAAACATTCTCTTGCCAAGTACTGTACAGTAGCTGAATTACTGGATTTATGCAAACACAAATCCTCTAGAATTGCTAAGCATCTATGAAAAGTCGTCATTCATATACAAGTTTCACGACAAGTCTCTTAATTTGACAATCAAGATGGATATTTATGTTATTGTACTTAAGAACGATATTTTGCCGTTTTACTGTAATGATGCATGTCGTCTAATTGCCTTAAAGCTTCTGCTATCATGAATTCACTGTTAAATCGACTGTATTTGTATCTCCTAATGAGCACTGTGTAAAATGCTATGGTCAAATATATACCTATATAAATTCTGTTCTGTATGTTTTGATCTTTTCTGATTGAGCCATTTTGAGTCAGATGTAACTGAAGTCTATTCTAAGTCTATTCTAAATCGTGTTGCTTTGATATGATTTTTTTCCTTCCCCCAGATTCTCGGACCACCTTATGTGCAGATTTAACCTTTTAAAGCCAAACCACAACAGACTGGTCAGGGTGTTTGACTTGAGAGCAAATTAGAAGCACTCCAGTGCCTAGCCAGGGATTCATGGAGCCAACGGCAACTTACTCTTGCATTTCTACCAGGTGTTCTGTAAAGTGAGTGATTAAAAAAATTATGCAGCACATTTTTTGATACAATAATGCAGTGTTCTGAGTTCGCTGTTCTTGTAGGGTGCTCTTCCGTGTTTTGTTAATTTCATAACAGTGCAGGGAGGAAATTATAAATGTTATAACATTGTAAATCTGGTGAGTACACTGGTTTGAACTGTGTTGCTCTCATACTCTTTCACTCATTGTAACCAGGTTACACCATATGAGAAGTGGACCCATAATAGTATCCAGTGCAAGTTTTAACAGAGTGGTGGATTTGGCTCCACATCCTCTCTGCAAGTCTGCGTAATGTCTCCATCTGAATGGGAATTATTTTCATCATAGATTACTGAAATAAAATAATAATTAGTATACAACTGTTTTCAACATTTATAATAATAATAAATGTTTCTTGAGCACCAAATCAACATTCAAATGATTTCTGAAGGGTCACGTTACACTGAAAACTGGAGTAATGGCTGTAAAAAAAAAACAGAAAATTATCTACTTTATAGGACAAAATCCAATCGGAAGCATCCCTATGAATCACTTGGATTTGCTAGCCTGGGTCACATGACCATAAACAATAAAACTACTTAAAAAAAGGTTTCAAATGTATCCTTCAATAACTGACTTGAGGAAGGCCCCTTTGTGAAGCGATTCAGTTGTTTACTCTTGTTTGAAACACCCCTACAAATGGCATCCCCTTTTCCGAAGTGCCCTTCAAGGACGCAACATTGCTGTTTGTAATTTTCTCTCCATGACCAGGTCATGAGCTCCTCTTCTACTTTGTGTAGTGAAGTCACAGACAGTTAGTGAAACTGGAATCTCAAAACTGTTCCACAACGGGCATCTGTTGTCAACTTTGTGCGTTCTCACATTACATTTAAGACTCTCGTTTGCGAACACCCCTACAAATGGCATCCCCTTTTCCTGAAGTGCCCTTCAAGGATTCAACATTGCTGTTTGTAATTTTCCCATAAAATATGATTTTTTTTTTAAACTGAAGAATTATTGTGTACTCCTTCAGTATTCCTTTTGTATTCTTATCTAGTTATGGCAAGAAACTCTAGATGGTGTAGGTTGATAGGTTCTTAAGTCATTTGGTAGCATATCAAATCATCATCTTCACAGCGCAGCTGATTAGTTGTTGCATCAGCAGCCAATGAGCTGCGGCTCAACATTCAAACAAATACCGGTAGTGTTGCTGTTAGCAGACTGCAGCATGTTTTCTGAAACCCTCCACTTCCCTAGCTCCACTTTTATAGATCTGCTACGGAGTTGAGAGTCTGTTACATGTGCAACAGCAGCAGCATGTTTTACACACTCACTGCAATGTCTGTGAATGTGTTATGCCTGGTTCAGATAACACGGTTTTACAATTACGTGATAACACGTCTGTTACAATAGTCACTGTGTCAGATTATGCAATTTTGACTAATCTTGTCTTGTCATGGACAAGGGTCATGGACAAGACACGTCAGACTTCAAGCGGCAACATTCTAATCTGAAACATGAAGCCTACCCGGAAGTGCAAAATGCGAATGGATATTTATTTTTTTCTAGTTTAAATCATATTTAGATATAAAATGTATGACAAATAAGGGCTATTAACTTTGATTGACAGCTGATAACGGGCTGCACTGAGTGGAATTTGACGTCTCGGCCATGATCTGACACAACACATCTTACCACCTCTGTATACTTTCTGAACATTTATATGATATATTTCTCAAGATTTTCCAGTATGGGCGCCCACACCTCCCATAAACAGCCTCAAACCCGTTCTTCAGAGAGTCTATGGGCAGTGGTGGAAACTAAGTAACTAATTTCAAATACTTACAGTACTTGAGTGGATTTTTTTTCTCATTTTTTCTCTACTTTCTAGAGTATAATTAAATTATGGTACTTTTACTCTTACTTGAGTAAAATCAAAATAAAGTATTCAACTTCTCTACATTTACATTTCATAAAAAGTACAAAGTACTTTGACAAAGGTGCCGACGGAACAACAGGGCAAGCTGACGTTTGACAGACACTTTTCAAACTACTGAGGTGGAGCCCTGCGCTTCCTTCAGCCAATAACAGACAGCTCTGAAGCCCTTCAGCCAATAACAGACAGGTGTGACTCGGGTGCAAAACCAATCAAAACTTCCAGTTCGGCTGGGGGCGGGGTGCGCTAGAACCGCGCTTTGACATTCAATCACTCGCGATCGTGTTTTGAATCAGTAGCGCTAACGTTTCCATATTTCAGTGAACGTAAGTGTTTCATAAGTCAAAACATCACTATTTTAGTGTCTGTTATTATATCCATATACAGCCTTTCCTGAAATGTGTAAGTTTAATACTTCTATGGATCAAGTACTGGGCCTAGTATGAATGAAACAGATGACATGAGAGTTTAGCGCTCCATTTCGCTATCATCTCCCCATTTTGGGTAAAAATAGAAATATACTGAAGTACTTTGTAACGTAGTTGAGTAGTTTTTAAGCAAACTACTTATTTACTCTTACTTGAGTCATATTATATTTCAGTACTTCTACTTGTACTCAAGTAAATTATTACTTAAGTAGCAATACTTTTACTTAAGTACAATTTGTCAGTACTCTTTCCACCACTGTCTATGGGTGACGTCACAAACGCTTTGTCCATATTTTTTACAGTCTATGGTTCGGACTACACGTTGCTTCCTGACCAGTCATCGCATGCCGACGCTGGTATGTCATCGAGAAGGTGAAACTAGTAGCGAGTGACTTCTGGAAACGGACGTAAACAATGGATGAAGAGGTGAGTGTTGTATTGGCTATCCTGGGCTGTCAATCCTCCAAGAGAACTTAAACTAAATATTGAACTAAAATATTGTTTTCTTATATATTTTTACTTTTAGTTTTAACATTAGCACTAGTCTCTCATTCGTTTCGCCATTTTTGAAAGTTGTTTATGGAAAATCTGCGCACCTTATGCATGTGACGGAACACGTAACGTGACGACCGTTAAAAAATTAAACATGCTAGTCTTTTTGTCGTGATGTCGTGAAGCATTGCAGACGCGACGTAGGTTGTCTCCCGCTATGACACACTATATCGAGATGATATGAGTCGAATCTTGCATCCTGACGCCCGTTGTCGTTTACGAATCCCACGACACCCTACGTCGAACGGATCGTGCCAAAATCGGGCTAAAGTCGTGTAATCTGAACCAGGCATTAACAGTAGCAAGTCTCGGTACTTGCTCTTCAAGCAGCAGCGTAACAGATCTATTCCGCCAAGACCAAATACATAAACATTGCCATATCCATTGGAATTACCATGCTAGTCCCTAAGAGAGTAGTCATGTCAGAACTAAAAGTAATCAGATAATCGGGTCAGTGCACATTATTGGCATACTAATATATAATAAGTTGGTTGTAATATATAATAATCTAGTTATAATTTGGCAAACGTATAAAGAGTTTTTCCATGTCAGTTTCTCCCTTACATATTTATTTGTTGCATTTCATTTAGGAATTTAGGAGTAAATCCAGCTTGAGGAGAACTTGTTGTAACAGTTGATATTCAGTTGCATAAAAATATGCTCATTGATACTTTATACATACGAGCAAGAGACAAGCAATATCCCCATGGACAAAATCAACTCAAAACTGCTCAGGCATTGAATTGTGCACCATCTTTCTGTAAAGGAAGTGACATCATAGTCGTCAATCAAGACAATTAACTCTTCTCTTAAACAGCAAAAAGTAGTGAAATACATTCTCTGTCCACTGACCTGTTTGTGAACTTGTGGAGTCTGCAAAAAGTTGACTGTAACTTTGTTTCAACAGTCTTCTAGTTTTCCTTAATTGCTGCACACGTTTCTCCTGCTTTCTACACTTCGCCCTGTGTAGATAACAGGCACGTGAATGTCAGGCTTGGTTTGGGTGTGTTATTTCAGCCTTGGTGAACTTCCTGTGCTCCCTGACCGCTGTCCACATTCTGCATGGGTGGGAGGCAGGAGCCAGACCCTTGTCACCACTTTTGGTCTCTCCTTTGTTTTGGGAAATATCAGATGTCACCAGCTGAGAGGTTCCTATAAATTAAGCTCCTGATGCAGCTAGGAGATATAGAAATATTGCTTAAATTGATGCTGATATCTAATAGTAATAGGCCTTAGAGTACAGTCCTTTTCAAATGAGCTTTGTAACGAAGTTTACTATGTTTGAGGCAAAGGCGTGACTTGTTCTCCACATGGAAAAGGATCGCTGGGCTTAACAGAACTTATTTTTTAATGTTTCTTGAGTGAGAACATGGAAAAATCCTGACAATCAACATCAAAAAGCCTTTCCTATAAAACCACATCTGCATTGACTGCTCTGATCTTGCCAAGATCGCCCCCAGCCACTATCTCACGTCCATAGACCAAATCCACGTAGACAGAATTAATGGATTAATAACCCCAGAACTATGGGAACATCATGGGTGCTGTAAGAAATGGATGATGTTGGACGTTGGGTTCTCGATAATTAGCCATCTTTGGATTTGCATTTGTTGCATGTTTATTCACTGCCTTTATGGCAGCTAACTGCATAATAGTCTCGCTAAGTGGCCTCTTAAAGAGTTTTTTTGCAAGCATATACATATGTATTATCTCATTTTACACTTAATTATCAACTGAATAAACGAGGCGGAATTTTGAACTGCGAAGTGGAAAAAGCTATATAATTTTACAAGCTGAGCAATCACTAGATTTTTGATGTGTTGAGTCACCTTTGTTTCTCTTGCCCTTGTTTTGACAATGCCTGAGCTTTAGCATGTTTGCTCTCTCTAAACAGCGAAATAATGCACTTCATTGAGAAATCTTTTCTAGACATTACTCGATCATCAAACTTAATTTAATTAGTATGTCATCATATACATAAAATTTGGTTCTACATTTTTGTACATGTGCTAAGACACTAAACCATATTATTAATGTCTTGACAGCACCTTTAAACCTTTAGAGACATTTAAGCCTTAGAAAAGTCTTGTAGGTTTCAAGAATATTACATTTATGAAATTAATAGGCTTTTTAAACATATTTAATCAATACATTTATTTGACCAATTTTCATATAATGGATCCATTCGCAAAATTCCTGCTTAAAAAGTGTACAATATGCATGTCCTGATTTTGTACAAAACATCATATTTTATACCTAAGATCAGAGGGAAATCATAGGTGCTTCTACATCGGTGTTACTAACCTAAGTCTGAAACTTGACATAAACTGTAAACTTGTCCATCAAATTTGATTGATCTGATTGAAAGACATTGATCCAGGAACACTCAGGTTCTGCGTACAGGCTCGTAAATTCAATGAAAAGTGTAATAATATAATGTAACTATACAAATACCATTGTAATCTAAATTATTCAACCCCAATTGCCAATCAGGTTTATTGGAAATTGTACAGACTTTCAGCCCTTTTCAATGAACAAATTAAACATAAGCAATTAAAATAGCTCAACACAACAAATGTTCAATCGGTTTGCCAAATTCAACTGAAAATCCAACTTTTGCAGTCTCAAAATTACTGTATTATCTATAGTATTAAAGTTGTATTTTTAATTAAAAAACAAAACTCCTTCTGGGGCTCCGGGCGCCCCAAGGGATGGGCGACGCCCTGAGCATTTGCCTATTCCGGCTATGCCACAGGACCTATCAACAGCTGCAACCAGATTTCTGTGTAGGCAGGTTCAGAAAAAACTTTGAGTGACTCCAGAAGACCTGCAGCAAAACTTGGTTGCAACAGGCACAGAAAGGCGAGTACTAAACCATGCCAGACGTCCAAGACGTACACCACTACTGACCCAAAAGCACAAGAAAAGTTGGCTCAGCTTGCTCAAAATCATACAAATAAGCCACAGAAATGTTGGTATTCTGTTCTGCAGAGCAATGAAACTGGAACTTTTTAGTCCTATGGATCAGCGGTATGTCGGGAGGAAGAAGAATGAAGCGTATACTGAAAAGAACACTCTGCCTACAGTTAAGAATGTGGAGGTCAGTGATGCTCTGGGGCTGATTTGCAGTCTCTGCCACTGGAAACCTGCAGGGTGTGGAACACAAAATCCATTGAAGTATCAGAAAATTAGGAGAAAATGTCATTCTCCTCAGTGAGGAGTGAGGAAGCTGAAGCTTGGCCGTCATTGGACCTTCTAACAGAACAATGATCCTAAACATACCTCAAAGGCTTGGTTGCAGAAGAAGTCCTGGAAGATTCTACAGTGGCCATCACAGTCACTTGACTCTGAACCCAATAGACAATCTCTGGTAGGATTTAAAAAAGCAGTTGCAGCACTGCAAACCCGAAGAATATAACTGACCTGGAGGCCATAGCTCATGAGGAATGGGCTAAGATTCTCCTCAGAAACACTGCTGTTGAATAATTTTGATTACAACTGTATAGTGTATATAGGACTGGTATATAGATTTTTATTTCAATGCATATGTAGATGATGCGTTTTTACTTTGTAAATATGTTTTAGATGCTGTCAGTATGTCCATAATGTACATTTGAGCATATCCATACATGCAAATGTGCTTTAACAATAGAAATACCTACCTCATTCTGTATTCTAAGTTCTTCCCATTACAACAGTCCAGGTGGCCTTACTGTGCCCTCTCACCCTTATACACTCATGGGAACCACAAAGGAGGTGGTTTTATGGGAGCAGCATGCAAAATTTTTAGCCCCGTTCCATGCATTCTGCAAGCAGCAAGATGGTACACACATGTGATGCCCTGACTGAGATGGGTCTGGCTCACAGCCTATCCTTGAGTTTGGACCATGACAATAAAGCTCCTGCTACAGGTCTGCCTAGTTCTCATCCACAAAACCTCCAAACAGGCTATTGAGCTCGACCTACCACAGTGCCTGACAGTAAGCGGCAGAGAACAGGATGAGAAAGAAAGGGAGCAGAGGAGAAAAATGCTGGGAAAAATCACATCTACAGTCACCAAAACGCAATCTCACGGAATGCAGGGGATGCTGATTATTAAGACATTAAATTAACCGTTTGTGGTTCCAAGTTTATGAAGGCGGAGGGGGCCGAGGGTGTTGAACGACAACAAGAAAGATGAGCTCAGATGAGTCCTTACAGGACCTTTAGTGATGGAAGACAAGTGTGTGGCTTGCGGCCACTCGGTTGTTACTGGCTGTATTTCAGATGAGAAAGCATCAGTCTTACATTATGATGCCTGGGAACCAAACTCCACACAGACGGCCTCTTTCCTCTCATTGCAGCAGGAGGAAGCATTAAAGGTCAGCTAACAGGAAGTGAAAAATGCCCTTTTCTTTGAAGCTGTAATGTGGGAGTTTAAGCTCTTAGCTTTAAGCAAGTAGCCCTTTGGGTCGTCTTCTCCAGCTAGAACAATGTGTTCCTTTGTTGTGGGAAATTGCATTGTCTTCCCAAGTGGTATTTGGTTTTACCGCTTAATTTACCCATGCTTAGATGTGCCCACAATTCTTTTGTTTCCAGCAAAACAGGGTGCTAAATAACATGTAGCATCAGTTGTGTATAATATTCCCATTTTCAATTACAGCTGAAAGCCCTCTATTACACTCGCATTGATTTTCATTTTAATTAGGGAAACATCTGAGCAGCTGACCAAACCTTCATAAACAGCACATTCTGGTGGTTTCCGATCAGCTGGGAGGGAGGAAGTATGTCATTTCCATGTTTTATTTCTACCGACAAATCATAAAAATGACCTGTTTTTACTACTATGCAAAACCCATTATGAATGACATTCCATTTCTGTTTACCATTTATCAGGACAGAACAACTTAGGCTATGTTCACACTGCAGGCAAAAGTGCTCAAATGAGACTCAGATTGGATTGCGTGAACAGTTTTAACCGCATTGAATCTGATCTTTTCTGAATCTGAATCTGATCGTGGTTCTTAATCCTAAATAAAATAAAGTTACTAAAACATGAAGCAGTTCCAACTTTAAAACCAGAGGCAGAAGTTGTTGGGCCACAACCTGTAAGTAGGCTAATACTCAATCATTTTAAATGTATTTGCATGTATAATTTCAGACGTAATGTTTTAGTTTTATCAAATGCCAGTGCTGGCTTTATAGCCACTAGGCTACTAGTTATGCTATTTTCATGTCTACGACAAACGCGTCACAAACATTTTGGGCGTGAATTTTGTATCTTAATGTTGTAAATGTATTTTTCATGTACATGTACTTTATGGTGTTATTTTTCGATATGATCAAGAACGGTAAACCAGTGCCAACGCTGTTTGTGTATATTGTAGCCAGTCAGTTCTGATGCTATTGTGTAAAACAAACCTGTATAAAGTAAAAATATATATATAGTCAAATGACCATTCAGAAACATTTTGTAAGAACTGTGTTTGGGGAGGTTCTGCTAGGATCAGAGGACAGAGGAGAAGGCAGCTTACAATAAAGGTGAAATTTATGAAAAATAAGACTTTTTAAAAAGAAAAAACACGTAATACATGTTATATTGCACCCATAAACCACACCTTTAAGTAATTAATTAACTACTCACCTATTCCTTTTCTTCCTCTGTAGGCCTAGACGAGAGTTCAAGAGATTTCCATGATGTACAAGAAGCATTGTGGAAATATCTTAAACTCTCGTCTCAGGCCTACAAAGAAGAAAAGGAATAGTCGAATAAAGTCGTTATTTTTGTTTGTTTTTTCGCACAAAAAGTATTCTCGTCGCTTGATAAACTTATACTTGAGCCACTGTTGTCACATGGAATATTTAAACATTTTCTTCAATGACTTTCTGGGCCGTCAAGTTTCAATCCCTTAGGCAGTCTATGTAGCAGTGATCCAGCTCTCAAAGTTAATCAAAAATATCTTAATTTGTGTTCCCGAAGACGAACGAAGGTCTTACGGGTTGGTACAGCATGGGGGTGAGTAATTAATTACTTAATTTTAATTTTTGGGTGAACGATCACTTTAATATACCATTGGGTTTCTATATAACCTAAAGTTTGATCACCATCCATGGTGATCAAACTTTTCCAAATCTACCACATTATGTTTTGAGAAGCTTTCCTAAACCAAAGACAAAAGACAAGACTATGGCATAAGTGGTTTAACTAGCAATTTTTGCAATCAGTTCTGGACAGGACATTTTCATCATTCCATTTTACTGATGCAAAACAAGGAAAATGATACAGTGTGGTGAAGGGACTATTTTTTCAAGTAATAACGTGGTTAACATCTTTATTACCATTCAGAGAAATACTGGAATCTGCTGGAATGCTGTCCGGTCTGAAAATGTGGCTTGGAAAAGTTTGTGAGCCATGTTAATTTCACTTTTTATTTTTCTAATCAATTTATTACAGTTTCTGTGACTTTTTCTTCTAGTATGTTGGCTCCAAAAAAAGAGATGACCTATGAACTTTATGAATCATAGCATCGCAAAACACTTTAATAGATCAAATGACTGGCAACTCATTACTTTGTGATATAATATCCTGTTGCTGTTTGATGTTCTTTTTTTGTTTCACATTTGTTTCCAGTTCTGCAGAATGCAGTTCCCTCCAAATTTCCTTAACCTTTCAGTCACCTCTATAAAACCGAAGGGGAATGGTATCGGTAAAAAATTGTCAAAAACAATATTTCTGGTTTTTATAGTGGTGATTATTATGTTTCATAAAATAAATTAATTTATAGATTTGTGTGTTGCATCTGCCAACCAGTGAACCCCTCATTTTAGAAGTGGAAAATACTTTGGTATTCAGAATCATTAGGGCCTGGTATGAGAAGCTTGTAAAGTTAAAATTTTGGACTTTCAAAGAAGACTTTCAAGACATGGTATGATCCAAAACAAGGTATTGATTCCATAATAGGAGCAAAATCTGTCACTTCTTTCTGTAAAGAATTCCTTTGAATCCTGGGCAAAGGAATTCGTCTTGAGCCGAGTGCTTCCATAATGAAAGTAGACTAACACCTTACGTGTCAGAGGTTATTAAATCATAACCAGGAGTGCGTTTTTTTCTTCCTGGCTTCAAACATCAAAGTATGAGTGTTATGCTCAAAAGGAGAGTGTCTGCTAATCATAGCTCTATGTGCAACTGAAGAAAAAGCTATAAAATCATAATGACCTCTGCTGGCCTCACACATTTCCTCGATTTTACCAAGTAATCAAACAGTGTCTTTAGAATCAATAAATTCCATTAAAACCATAACGGGGCTACACTTGTTTGCAGTCATGTTTAGAAGTGAGAGACAGCCCGGCACCATAATTATCATGTCTGTACTGTACTGCAAAATACTGTACTGTCCAAATTATTTTTCTTCTATTTCTTGCTCCATATTGCACCAGATGTTCATCTCTTTATTTACTTTTTGTGCAAACATTTTAGCATCTTTATATTAACGATTCACATTGCAGTTTATCAGCCAAGCACTTTCGATTAACTTCGGGTTGTAGATATATCCAATTGGCCCTACACATTTTATAAAATACTAAACCAGATGGAGTATGTGCAGTGCTGGTCCGCAAAAACAGCACCAGAGCTCCATTGTAGTTCTACGTGGTTTTATTGCACAACCATCATACATCAATACTGTTTTACAGTGAGTGTTTCCAAATTATAATTATTGAATGAAAGCAATGTGTGAGCTGCGCCATACAGACTTAGGCCTTATAAAGCACCCTGTAATTGCTCTTGTCAATTACACTCATAAAAATAGCTCAGTAGCCATATTTTGCTTGCCAAACTGTACCTTACAGACATGAGCGTATTTTGTAGCAGAAGCCATTTCATTAATCCTAGCCACATGAGCACATAATAAAAATAAAATCCCACATAAAAATCAAAACAGTTTTTTTGTCTGTCAAAACCAGTAAAGCATAGCAATTTTGGCATCAATTACAAATCTGTTCATTAGAACAAAGAATTGGAAAAGGGAATCATAGCAAATTGAACAATTCCGAATTCCTCTTTATTCTGGTTATACAGGTATGTTCCATTGTGAACCTTCAGGGAAGAAAAAAGGCAATTCATTTGCCAAATTCTGGGATCATTTCAATAGCCTAATAAATGTAAAACAACATAGAACAAAAATGTTATTTCAAATATATTTCATTCATTCTATTATTTTAATAAAACCAGTGACAAAACGTCTCGGTTACGTATGGTAACCCTCGTTCGTACGCCATTGCTGACGAATGGGGATCACTTCTGAAAGCCTACCTACTTCAGAGTGAAACTAAACGAGCCAATGCAGATTGGCATGTGATAATTACACCATTTCCTGTGCATCTCGACATATACTTGAGGAGCCGCACTTGTGACTCGGCCATCCAGTGGAAGCTCAGCAACTGTGGTGAGGGGACGTACAGTACAGCACGTCTCCGTTCCTTTCCTCAGGGAACGAGGGTTACTATATGTAACCGAGACGTTTCCCTTTGTCAGCTCACTATGACGTTCATAATTGCTGATGAATGGGGATATCCACCAAAATGCCACGACTGTTGGGCCTTCCAGCCTCCCTCCGCTTGAGCTTCCTGGCCTGATCGCAGTCAAGGCAAGTCAAGTCAAGTCAAGTCAAGTCATTTTCTTTTATATAGCGCTTATAATAATTTAGATTGCTTCAAAGCAGCTTTACAGTGGTAATAGGAAATTAAAGTATCAGAGATTGTTTTGGCTTTACAGCAGCACTAGAATAAAGTAACTGTCTAGCTGTCTAGCTGAGGTTAAGTTCTGATTGATTCACTTCCATTGCAACGATCATTAGCTATTAACTTAGGGACCGCTGACACGACATCATTCTAACAGAAAACCTTAATGCTATCCGGCCATTTATTTGCACAAAACAGTGCCTGATGGTTTGAGAATGCAAACCATGAAATAGGTTGTACGGTACAAGCCTTAAAAAATTTAGAATAAGTATTTTTTATTTTATTTTTATTTTTTTATATATATAAATATTTTGTATCGCTTTTGCGTAGCCATCGTAAACCGGAATTTTCCTGACAAAGTTTTATCTGTACAAAAAAGGGAAGGAGGTCTTCACAGGGGAGAGACTAGTTGATACTTCAGGACTGTGTTGTTGTCGTGTCCAGGCGCAGGTCATTCATCAGGCCTGGATCCGGCAGACTGCGGTAAACCTCGGGATAAGCAGAGAGACTAATATTAGTCTAGACGCCATCCTGCTTATGAAGTAACAAGTACATCAGGATTTATGGGAAGTGTTCCCTGTTCCGGCTGACCTACTGTAATCATTGCAGCCTAACATTGAATTATAGAAGTCTATAATGTGTTATGTGTATGCTAGGTCAAAGAGATGTGTTTTTAGTCTAGAATTGAACTGACAGTGTGTCTGCTTCCCAGACAATGTTAGGAAGACCGTTACAACGTTTTGGTGCTAAATAGGAAAAGGATCTTCCACCAGCAGATATTCTAGGGCCAGTTGTTCAAAGGTAATCTGATCTGATTTTGGTTATCGGATTGGATCAAATCTTGAAAATGGGTTGTTCAAAAGGGAAAGAAGGAATCTGAAATCAGATTGGATCAGGGAATCCAATCCTAGTTTTAATCTGGATCAAACCTTCAGTTTGTGTTGTTCAAAACTTGTCAGTGGGATTTGGATAACTTTGATCCAAAAAAACAGGATTATCCTGATCCCAACAGGGGGTAGGATTTCAAGGTGGATTTCAGGAAGAAAATGTAGTAAAACTTTAAAATTGGTCAAATAATACATTTGTATCATTTAGTGTATACTTTTATTTATATTTTGCACTTGACTTGTGTAACCGTTGTAACAGTGATAAAGTATACATAGGCTAACAATTAAGCTATTCAGTATAGTAAAGTAAAAAAAATAAATATATCTTGTCCCCATTTGTGTTTTGTCTCAAAATAAGAAACACTTACAGTGACCCCATGTTGGCTCTTCTACCTGTTCTTTACATAGCTGGTAGCCCACATTGTGATATGTTGTCCCATTTAGAGCACTGGTAATCCCGGATTTGGTAATCTTGAAAACTGTGTATCTGGATCAGGGTGATCCAGTCCAATGTTGCTTTTGAAAAACTGGCATAAAAGTAAGAACGGATTACCTGATCCTGGATAGGAAAAAATGGGATTTCCAAATCCGGATCATTTTGATCCAGATTAAATGTTTTGAACAACTGGCCCCTAGGGATTATCAGCTGGCTGGAATTTCTGAGATTGCAATAGACGTGAAGGACTATAATGCGTTAAGAGCTCGCGTCAAGTGCTGGGCAGAGAAACATTTAGTGCTTTGTAAGTAATCAGCAATATTTTTAAATTAATATGATGTTTATTAGGTAGCCAATGCAGGGTTGACAGAACCAGGCTAAAATAGTAATACTTCCTGGTTCTGGAACGCGAACTGCTGCGTTTTTGAACTAGCTGTAGTTTGTTTATTTAAGCGTGCAGGGCAACCACCCAGTAATTACAATATTACACACCATGTTTTCGATCACTAAAAGAAAGAGCAGACATATTCACTCTGGGAATCGGATTTATCTGGATCTGTTGTACGTTTCACACTGAATATTAACGCTAAGAACACTTTCAGAGTTTCACTTTCCCGTTCGCACTGTAGCATGAATGGAGCATGAGAATGCTCAGTTAACAGTTAACGGACCAAACGTCATTAAAAAAATATTGTTCAGCTATTATTTTTTAATGGATTAGCATGGTTTTGAACAAATACTTGTTTCTCGGTTTCCAATCCTACTCGCAACTCTCCAGGGAGTGGTGTTACGCACACAAACCACAGTTGAACGCTGTCTTGTCCCCCTCAATGCTAAAACAAAGCCCATTATCCTGTTGGACCCTACCAACACCAACAGCGTTTTAGTCTTAACAATCTGTTTTCAAGAATCTGTGTGGTTGCAATGACGCCATGGGCTATTGAAATGGAAAAATTTGCAAGAATTCTTTATGACAACAGCTTCTCTTTTACCGCATGTTAAGACATGAGGGATGGGAAGAGGGGGTGAGATGAACCTTTAGTGCCAAACATAAAATGACTGACAAGCTTTTCACAAAGAATTGAATCCAGAAAGAGAGAGAATCAACTCCCAGTCCTGGTCCCATTGGGGGTTTGAAAATAGCTCCCAAGAGCACTAGAAAAATCTATTTGCTGTCTCACACAGCCTTTCTAAAGCTGTGATTCTGGCACCAGTTGGTTGCAAAGCAGGCCTAATGGCCACTCGCCTCCTATGATTTTCCATAAGTCGTTCCCAAAAGACCACAAAACATTTCATTGCATGCTGTGCTAAAAACGTTAGAAGTTCGAGGCACTGTGCAGAACAGGGTCCTTTACAGTCTGGCAGAGACCCAATAATTAACCCAGAGAAACAATCAACATGGGTGCCAGGGTCAAGGTTCACAGTTGTGTTCATAGTCCCAGCAACTGCCCTCTCACAGGGTGGTACTCCTGGATTTCTGGAACGTATTCACAAATAGCAATTTCTTAATAAGGTAGGCATTTATTTAGAGTTCAGTGCTAAGCCACATTTTAGTTAATCTGTTACAGCTCTGTAAATGCTAAGTTTTTTCTTTGGGTGTGGACGTTTTACAGCCGAGTCATAATATTCACATTATATGCTAGTACATATAAAGATTAGCATGGTCATTACAAAAGAATGAAAAAGGAAAATATTTTTAGTTTTTACTGTATGTTTGATTTGGACCATGGCATGCTCACATTTTCAATTGTTTTGCGTTTAGACCATAAATTATACAAATAATGAGAGCACTTTTTGACATTGGTATTTGTATAATTTATGAACTATGCAGCATGTAAAGGGATAGATCAACCAAAAAGGAAAATTTGGTCTTAATATTTCTGTCAGTAATCACTACCCTTTCTTGTCTTTCCAAACATGTATGACTTTCTTTCTTCTGTAAATCACAAAAGAGATTTGTTAAGCATATCTCAATGACTCTTTTGAATATAATGAAATTGAATAAGAACTGGAGCTGTCAAGCAACAATTTTTTCAGTACCTCAGAACCACAGAACAAAAGAAATTCAAATTTTTTTGGAACAAAATGACTTTTCATGTTGCTTAAATGCAAAAAGGTTTCCATTTCTATGATCGTCAGTGATCACATGATGAAAAAGTGTCCACATTTTGTAGAGAAAATAGAGAATATGAATGTCACCACGAAACGTGAGTGACAAGACAGACATCACTGTTAGTTTTTGGAAGTTCAGGGCAAACAGAACATTTTGGCTAAGAGAAACCATTTATTTCAGACCATATTTCTCTTCACTTTAGTCTTACAGTATGTCTGGAACATGCCCTCGTCTTTTCAGCTATTTCATTACTGGACCATTAGCACGATGAATGGAAAGCCAGCATAAACAAAACCAATCTTCAAAAAAAACCAATCCCCGTTCAATCAGGCCTGTTGAAACGCTCTCCATGTTTGGCCAGGGTGCGCTGAGTGGAAGAAACAGAACTCCAGGGACTTTGCAGTAGCTCTTTGAATCAATTCTAAATGAATATTAACTTCAATTTTGAGGCTTTAGAATATATGCAGTAATTGTTTCCTAATATGTATGCACATTAGTAAAAGTAAACCGAGAAAGGTGTGATTTAATGGCACGTTTTTGTATGCGGATGTCGCGATTACTTCAACTCTTTTAGACTTGCCTCTTTGCACTAACCTCAGTTTCATCCCTCCTGTCATTCTCTTCCTGTCTTTTTTTTAATGGATCTTTGCAGGACCTCCCAGTGTTTCTCTAGATACTTTAGCTCCTGAGAAATTATGAAATATTAGAAAGGCTGTAAATTTCTGGATTTAAACCTTAAGCTTGTCTGAACTCTAGAGTAATAATGAATGAAACATTCATATTTTCAGGCCACAGAGAGGTTTTCACATAAATGTCATCAGCGTAATAAAACTATTTCAGTTCTAACCTCAGAATCAAATATGTGTGGCAGTAGAAAACATCTTCTTGTTTGATCTTTGAGATGTAGAGTATCTGATTTCTCATAGTAGTTTAAAAACAAAAAGTAAAATATTGGGGGAAAAAGAGTTAAAATAAGATAAAATTCATACAATGGCTATTAAAAATAATCATTTTATTTCATAGAAACCAGTGTAGTTAGAAAAATACTTGAATTCATGTCTCAGTAGCTGGAAATTCAAAGCACCCTGGTTGGAGGCCCTGCTATTAGCTTACGACCAAAACAAACAGCGGAGGGAAAAATTACCTTTGTAAAAATGTAAAAGCGGAGACTGCCAAGTCGTACGTTTTTGCTGTTATCACAATAAATCACATGTGAAACTTGGACAAGAGAGCGCACATAAGCGCTGCCTTTGTTTTCTATTCCACTTAGAAAGGTCGTGTCAAGAGGAATATCAATGCTGAGATATTACTCAGGGTGTGTGTGCGTCTGAGCTTGTGTTAGTGATGTGCGTCTAAACGATGAGACGCAGTTTATGTGCTAAAACGCAACAATTGATTAGTCCTCTGCTGCCAGTGGTGTCATTATTTGTACTGCACACTTACATATATCTACATGTAATACGTAGGTGTGTGCGTGTGTTTGTGTGTGTGTGGAAAGTAAAAGTACTCTGGCCAAAAGCAGGTGATCGATTGGTCATGTAGTGACGGATGATACCCTCAGGATGTCTGGGTAATAAAGTGTTGCTTTCCTAAATGTGTCCTGGGGCTGCTGCTTGCATGTATTTTTAAGGTCAATGCAAGTGCGGAACATTCATTATATTCACCATTTTTAATTTTAATATGGCAAGCCATCAAGTCAAGCTTTGTATTTACAACTTCACAATAACCAATAGGGAGCCTTATTTTTGTTTAAACACAAAGTGTCTCTGAAATTGTATGACTGATTGCGCTTTGGTATTTCAATAAGGTTGTGCTGATGTAAGACCTATAAATCAAAGAAACAACAGAACTGCAACAGAAAACAGTCATTTGCCTCCCACACAATATTTAAAGAAGCTTTAATAATTGATAAATGAGAAGAAAAATAATTTAAAAAGATAGAAAAGACAAAGGCTTGTAGGCCTAAAATACACATGGATATAATAAAATTATATAATCAGGTTTATGTGTCAATAATCTCTATAACTCTTCAATAAAAACATTATTTACTGCTAAATATTACTGAATTTCTAATCAAATATGCATGAATTGAAGGTAAAAAATCTATCATGTTAAATCTTCATCTCTTGCCAATTTCTCCTCTTTTCATTCATGTCCATACACTCCAGTGTTCTCCATAAATAAAACCAAGAGGTGAAGAAAAGCAGACCTGCCATTTTTACAGGCTACTTTGCTTCAGAATGGAGCCCAAAACGTGTCATTCTGACTCTATTACTGAATGTCTGTTTTCATTCCTCTCCAAAATTTGGCAATTTTTTTTGTTACATTTTGTGGTGAAGTGAAGGCAATGAGGGTGTAGGAGACCCTGTTAGCCACCCACATTCAGCAGAACAAGACTTTCTTTATTCAAGAAGCAGACTGTATTCCCAAGGAACAATTAGAAAAAAATTAAGGTTAGACCCGCAACATTTTTTCAAACATACTTTTTACACATATGCCACTATTTCTTCCCTTTTAAGGTGCTGGTTATGAAAGTTTTGTTTTAATGCCCTTTCTTATTCTAAAGACACCAACTTCAGTTTACAATCATTGAGTATTGTGAAACAAAGAAAAAAGGTCATAATATTCAGAACGCATATTTTGTTAATTAAAGGGAAGATTGCCAAGCTGTACTGTATGCACAGCACTTTAGAGTCTTGATCACCTTTTTTTTTTTTTTGAAAATATACGATATAAACAACAAAACACATGAAAGAGTATTAGACAGCTTAAAATATTAATTTCAACTACCATCTATTTTGGAGGGAAAACAAATTCTGAAACAATAATATTTGCATTTTTATACACTTACTTTACAACCATCAATAATTAGATCAAATTGAATAAAGTAATATTTCCAGCCCATACAGTCAAATTCTGCCAGAGAGAGAGCCCAGACGCATAGGGAAGGGCAGACAACATGATGACAGGCAGGGAGGATGACAACTGAGACGAGTACTGGTGACCACGAGTTTGAGGACTGTAGAGGAAGAGGCAGCACCAGGTGGGAACGATTTAGCACCAGTATAGCTACTTGGCAGTGAGCGACAGTGGTCAGGAAATCTCAGGATGCAGGACAAGGAAAAACAAGACTCACAATGAACAAGACCAGAAATAAGCAAGGGACAAGATGAGCACATGGCCAACACAAACAAAGACAAAGCCATGTGCTTAAGCACAAGACAAACATGGAAACATTAAACAGTGACAAAACAGACAAGACTGTCACGGCGGGACCATGACACATACACCATTATCCAAAAACAACAGGCTTGATCACCGTAAGCGGAGTCATATCCTCCGTGTTTGAGTGCAATGATTGGTTAGCATTACACTGTAAACAAAAATGGGTAATAAATGGAATCACATTCCTCAGATAATGTTAAAAATAAAACAAAATATGATGACATACATACAGGGTTTCATATGAGTCTAGATAAACAGTTTTAAATATTGACGTTTATTGTGAAGTTTTCTAACTAAATTTGTTTAATTTTCTTCTCAAAACTGGCAATTATGCCGCGAAATTCGTTAACGCTACTGATCCTAGCCGAATGTGAAGACAAACGGAATAAAGAATTAAGATCTGATAGAATTTTATTCACAGACAGCGCCATCTTTGAAATGACAGCGAGGCTGTGAGGAGATAAACATTCACATCTCTCAAGTGGATTGTACTGTTACTTAAAGGATTAATTCACTTTTCAAAAAACTTTTGCTGATAATTTACTCACCCCCATGTCATCCAAGATGTCCATGTCTTTCTTTCTTCAGTCGAAAAGAAATTAAGGTTTTTAATGAAAACGTTTCAGGATTTTTCTCCATATAATGGACTTCAGTGTGAACCGGGTCGGTTCAAGTTCCAAAAGAAACTTCAGTACAAACTGCAAACTTGTTCAAATGGCTTTAAACGATACCAGACGACGAATAAGGGTCTTATCAAGCAGAACGATCGTCTATTTTATAAATAAATAACAAAGTTTAAGTTTTATAAGCTCAAACGCTTGCCTTGCTCTGTTCTGTAACGCACTCCTGTTCCAAACTCGTTATCAAACTAAACAAATCTTTTTCGAGTTCATTTGGTTCATTCGGGAAAGAAACTAATGAATTGATTCAGAAAAATGTGTTCATGTTGATGTTCGAACAGGAGTTCAGACAGGAGTGCGTTACAGAACAGAGCAAGGCGAGCTTTTGAGCTTATAAATCTTAAACTTTGTTATTTATTAATATATTTATTAGACAAAAATGTATTGTTGATTTTTTTTCACTGACTGTGTCTTGGACTTTTAAATGCAAAAACACAGTTAAGTTAATGATCTCTTAAAGTTGTCATGAAAAAGTTACAATAATCTTTTTTTCCTATTTTGATGTACTGTATATAATATTGAAATGGCTTCTCAAACAAAGAAAAAATGTAGGACGAGCCTTAATTTTGTCCAAGGGGAATCAATTTGATCACTATATTATTGTGGTTTGCTATTGCTGTGATGTCATGTGAATGACAGGTTGTCCTGCCCTCACGCGAAAACATCATCAGAGAAGAGATGTCATTGCATGGGGAAGGGCAAGTTAAAGCTGCAGTCTGTAGTTTTTCCTCTTTGTCGCCATCTCTGTTTGAAATCTGCAATTGCAGTTATTCGCGGAATTATCAACTTTACGTGAGTTGTACTTCAACACCCTCGACACGGCACTGCGCGGATGAACACAATGTTTGAGGAGACTGTGAGGCTGTCAGTCACCGCACCGATGTGGATACTGGCATTCAGAATCACAGATTATTCTTTTTGGAAGTATGACCAACATAATAATTTTCACTGGAAAATGTCATCTGAACAAGTAAGAAACATCCACTTTTGTTCTGGTTCTGACATTGCAGTAAATCGCGCTGATTAAATCTAACAATCGCTTAATCATATCACGCAAAACCGTGCAAATTATACTTTGTTCTCAAATTGTTAATGTTAACAACGTCAGCATTGCGTGACTACATGTAATGTCCTTCTGATATGTATCCTTGTTTTTGCATGGGTCCGGTTGCAGTCTCTTTTTTCTACTGTAGCCACTCCGAAGTCCGAACAAAGTCTTTTGCATTTTACAGTGGGTGAATCTGTTGTCACTGGTGATTGTCGTTTGAACCTTTCTGGATCCGCCATCAAATTGATAAGTTTAATTATATCAAGTGCTGTGAGAAAAGTGATATAAATCTCCACCTCCAACTTCCTCACACGCAGTATAGCCTACTAGCCGAGACTACCTTCTTTATGTACAGATGTAGACGTAACTAGACTGCAAATCCACCAAGTACCACTGGAATTAAAAACATTACTACATAGGCTTAACCGCTTTGAAATGAGCTAAGGCAAGCAGACAGTTTTGAACACTGGCTGGTTATGTATTTTCTCAAATATGTATAAGCATTTTCAACCCCAAAAAGGCTACAGACTGCAGCTTTAATTTGAATACAGATTATAAGGGCACATGAATAAAAAAAATGTGCACAGATAAATTGTTTATATAAAATACTGCAATATTCCATAAAAGTAAAAATTGTATTTTGATTTTAAAGTGACAGTGCATGTCTTTATGGGCAAACCTTAGTGTTAAACAAAACAGATCATTATAAATGTTTATAAATGTTTCCCTGTGCACATATCTACATATTTACATACCTACTGTACATCTGTTACTATTTTCAGGCATATCTTGGCGATATCTATCGCCATCTCATGCCATATACATGAGACTGTCCATGAATTCTCTTGAAATTTTTTTTGGTTGCCAGGTCTCTCCCCACATAGCTTGGGACTCACACCCAAACCATTCAAGAGCATGCAAACAGAAAGGACTTGGGGAATGTCTTGCACTAAGCCACGACCCACATATAGCCTCACATATTGTATAAGCTGCATTCGAAATCACATACTTTCTTACTATTGTAGGGGGAAACAGTATGTGACTAGTATGTCCTAATTTACAGTATTCATCAAAGATTAGCCAAAAAGTACCTGGATGACCTTCTGGCGAGGTTCTGAAGTGTGCATACGTTGGCTACTACCCCATGAGGCCAGTGACACTGGAAGGCCAATGACAACATGGCGGATGTATTACGTCTGGATTACATTTATGCTACACATACTAGAATGTACTTTTTTTAGCAGTTATGAAGTAATTACTTATTCAGAATAAATACTTCTCTAGAGAGTATGTGATTTCAGATGCAGAAATATTCTTTCATGTGATAGATTATTAGTGATGTATTTTCCACACTAGAGAGCTGCACAGAGGTAAACCTTCTAATAGCTACTTAAAGTTTAAGTGTCATCATACACACTTTTATCCCTGTAGGCTTGCACCAGTTGCAGACTTCCTTCAAACCAAGACTTGGGTGAATTCTTATAAAAGCAGGTCACAGTGCTCCAACAGACGTGTGTAATTTACCTCCTCCCCAGACAAGGTCTACATTACACTCTGTTCCACGTCTTTTTTATGTCTTTCTCTATAGGCCATGCCATTCCTGGTGAAGTTAGTGGGCCCAGGACAGTATACACACCCATGAAGTCATGCTATTTCCAAACTACCTCTTACTGATTGATGTTTTATTTCCAGGTCTTAATTCTTTTCATTCACAGAAAGGGAAAAGTCGATTTTTCCTTTAGGAAACTTGAAGATAACAAATTAATTATTTTCCTATATTCCTATAGGAATATATTGACTATTTCCGATATTTTACCTTCATCAGCTATAGCACCATAGAAACACAATAACATTGCTTCGAGACTTTGGAAATAAATCTTCAATCAGTGTGGTTTGAGGGGCAAATATTCTAAATAAAACAGCATTAAATAAAAAATGATGGAATATATATTTGTACTATTTGAAAAATTGTACGAGTCAAAAATTACTGGAATATGATTAATGGCTGTTAACAGATATATTACAAATAGTCTCAATTATAGGTTTTTTTTAAGTAAGGCAGGTGTATTCAGATACCTAAAATCATGATGTTCTTATTATATATACGTCCACATCACAACCACAATCTAGCTTGGTTTCCCACAAACACTGAACAAAGATAAACCTAAAGTCTGCATGTAACCTCCTTGGAAAATTCTGCAACCTGAGCATGTAATTTTATTAAAGTCAGAAATGTATCATTCTTATTTTTTATGGAATATTGCAGAATTTGTTATAAATGGTTTATCTGTGCACATCATTATTATTTTTTTAATTCATAATCTTTAATTAAAATAAATTCCCCTCCCTCTTGGATCATAATTTCTTCTGTTCTCTGATGACGTGTTTACTAGTGAGGGCAGGACAACCTGTCACTTACATGACATCACAGCAGTAGCAAACCACAACCATCCAATATAGGCCTATTCCCAATGGACAGAATCAAGTCCTGCCATACATTTTTTTCTTGTTCGAGAAAGCTGTTTCACTTGAAAATACGTCACAATAGGGAAGAAAAGACTATTGCCACTTCTGTTTAAAGGGCTAGTTCACCCAAAAATAAAAATTAATTACTCACCCCATGCTGTACCAACCCCGTAAGACCTTCGCTCATCTTCGGAACACAAATGAAGATATTTTTGATTAAATTTGAGAGGTGGATCAGTGCTATATCGGCTGCCTAAGGGATCGAAACTTGACGGCCCAGAAAAGTAATTGAAGAAAATGTGCGAAAAATTTTTTTCACACTTTTTGTACGAAAACAAAACAAACAAAAATAACGACTTTATTTGACTATTACTGTTCTTCCTTGTAGGCCTGAGACGAGAGTTCAAGAGATTTCCACGACGCATGCCTCGAAAATTGCGATCTCCTTCAACTACTTCAATTCAGTTCTCGACGCATGCGTTGTGGAAATCTCTTGAACTCTCGTCTCAGGACTACATTATTTTTGTCTGTTTTTCGCACAAAAAGTATTCTCGTCGCTTGATAAACTTATAGTTGAGCCACTGTTGTCACATGGAATATTTAAACATTTTCTTCAATGTCTTTCTGTCAAGTTTCGATCCCTTAGGCAGCCTATGTAGCAGTGATCCAGTTCTCAAAGTTAATAAAAAATATCTTCATTTGTTTTCCAAAGACGAACGAAGGTCTTCGGGGTTGGTACAGCATGGGGGTGAGTAATTAATGACTTTAATTTTTTTGGGGGTGAAATATCCCTTTAATGCTGACTTTAACTGTTTGTTTGAATAAAAAAAACAAAACTGAGATTTAAAAAATACATCAATGCCCATATTTTACCTCAATAAAGTTAATTAGGAAAAAAAGACTTTGAATGCCTCACTTCACAGGACAGTTACTTAGAGTATATGTTTTTCAGTTTTCTTTTGCAAAATACTCTTGTAGAATATTTTCTGGTGTTTTCAGGTAATCAGGCATCTGTTTAGCTAAGTATCTGATACTGCTCCAATCAGATACCATCTTCAAGGTGAGTTAAGTATGGTCATGTCTGTATGCCTCTGACCCGATGCCTCCTCATAATACTATGATTCACAGATAAAGCAAAACAGTGATGTTCCATTGTGGAGCTTCAGGAACAATATCAATGTATACAATATCAAAGATTTATAACTACATTAGCCACTGTGCTTGACTTAAAAAAGAGGGATATTTAACAGTGGCCTACTGGGTAACGCTTCCTTTTACAGTCCAGTTACCCATGTAAATACTATGTACTTATTTTAGTAACTACAATTACTGGGTAATAACTAGTACTAACCCTGAACCTACCCTAAACCTAACCCTGTTCCATGTACTTACCTTATATGAGCCAGTACTTTCTAGGTAAGTACACTGTAAATACACTGTAAGTACTGTACTGTAAAAGGAAGCGTAACCACCTACTGTTTAAGAAGTGATCTGTATATGGCTGAACTATAATATTAGCAGGTCACTGTTCCATACGGTAACCAGACATGGACTTTTGCGGCTGCTGCGGCACAAACCCATAATGAATCAGAAGAAAGAGAGAGGAGAGTGGATTTGAATTGAGGATGATAATTGCAGAGAGGAAAAACACAAGAGCTGGAGCAGGTTATGACCACGCATCAGCCAGTTCCATTACTAGTGAAGAGTCTTTTTAAAAAACTGGCCTGTGTGTGAGTGTAAGTGAATGCACACAGCCTCAGTTCAAAAGTTATTAGCTGTCATTCTCACAGACAAATTAGAATGGAAAATTCTACCATCGCTGCAAGTGGTTTGACCGCCTCTCTCTGTCTGTGCAAGGCTTGAACTTTGAAATCTTTTCCCCTTAATCCTTAATCCCTTTTTTTCTTACTTTTCAGTTTTCATTCATCTCAGTTTCTCTCTCCTTTTTTAATTGTGATGCACAGTCAGGAACACTTAAAAAAGTTGATTTGTAACTTTAAAAAATATGGCAACCTATTACAGTCAATTTGTTAAGTAAACTAACAACTAAAAACTTTTGTTCATCTATATGAACATAGATATTTCTGTCAAGGCTACTAAGGATTGTTTAACGTTTTGCGATGTAAGGAGCTAGAAATCTCATTCTCTTCCATCATTATGTTTGATTTTCAAAGGCCACTACATGACATGGGCATTATTTACCTCATAAAACTAGAGGAAATATATTACCATGTTATACAAATTTGAAACAGCAGCAGTATAAATTAAGGCAGATGAATGTTAAGCAATGCTAATTTTTTAATACATAATTATTTCAAGCTGTCATGCCTGCTCAACACAGTCTCGTGAAAATGCGTCTCTATACCACGAATGTCATTTCTCGTATCATTTATACGCCAAAAATGTTTTTTTTTGCGTGTATATGCTACTGCACTAAAAAACCCTGGGGTAGGTTTAGGGGGAGGGGGGTGAGGAGTTCTGTGTATTACATGCCAAAAAGTGCGTATCATATGCACGCGGAAAACGCGTACCATATACACGCAAAAACTGTTTTTGCCGTATAAATGGCACGAGAAATGACATTCGTGCAATAAATATGAACTTTCATGAGATCGGGCTCGCCTGCTGGAAACTTGTTAAACATTGTTCAATGTAAAATTGTTTGTTCAGATGAACACAAATTAATAAACTGACACCTCCTTGTTGGATATTTTTTTACATTGCATTACAGCAACAAGGTACTGATTATTTTCTGCCTGGACATTATCCAGTTTCTACTGATTTTCTTCTTACAATAGTGTATTTCGGGCACCACATAGACATGACAAGGATAAAGTTTGAAGCTCTGATGAAGAAATCCAGTTCGACCAACACAATAACAAAATAATGCACTCAAACAATACATTTCTGTATATGGTCGTCATCTCTCTCACAGTAATGATGACTTTATGTGCAAAATTATGAGGTTGTTGACCTTCAGCTCACATTTATTATTGTCTCCATCTGTGCTGACATACAGAGTTTGAAGTCTTTATTTATGACTGATCTGATATATAACAGATTTCATGCCAAGATTTTCTATGTCTTCAATGGCTTCCATTTGTTTCAATCAATTGTCCTCTAGTTTACAGGTTGAAACCACACCCATAATGCATAACGTAAAATCAGCCATTAAAACTCCTCAGCCTACCACAGGTCCATCATTCTGCTATAAAACGTTTGATAAATTACAGTCTCCCATCAGGTTTGAACCACAAAGGCTGTCCCTGTAAGGATGATTTATGGCTTTTCCCTTTCTTCCACGTTCTTCGTTCTTCCTCCACCAATGACAGAATCCCTCTGTTGGATGGTCACTCTTCCAGACCACACTGTTGTATGGATTCAAACTCCTCCTGAGGGCCCTGTAAAAGCCTTACCCAAGTCAGATGTGGCTTTGTTTGATTTCTTGCTTCTTTAAATGTTCCGAGACGTTGTGCATCCCAGTGGTTGAACCCATTATGTCTGGTGATTTGGACTTTGTCCCCATCCCTTACCCTGTGAGCTAAATGTGTCCTCCCCTTCAACTCCAGTTGTGTTTGGAAAAAAAATAGTGAAGAATGAAAAATGCAAACAAGATGGACATTGCTGACTTTAGTTCACCAGGTAAGGCAATGGTTGAAGTGTGTGTAAATGGAGGGCATTATTAAATTCAAGGAATAGTATGAACAGATTAAGTAAATAAAACCATTTAACTGTACTGTACCTGTCTCAAATATTTGATGTAGCCTACTGTGAGCCAAATGCATCGCTGACAGATAAGAAGAGTGTTTTAAGCTCTGATGAAGTGATTTATGATCACTACAAGTGCAGAATGTCATTGGTTGGTTAAAGGACATCTGTTCTCAGAGTTAGTTGTCAGTGGCCTATTAATTAATTGTGAGTGCACTGAAGCCTTAAATAGAGGCCCTGGCGATTTCTATTTACAACGAGCATCTGATTCATCTGGTGAGTAATTTTGAGAATCATTGAAAAATGTGGTGATGACGTAATGTATTAATATGAGATTTTTTTTTTACCATCATGGTATTACTATTTGATACCATGGTAGGCTACTATACTTACAGTTATTTTGTAAGTGCAGAAACATGGCTAAAGAGCATGGCCTTTAAACGTTTTCTAGTTTATATACAGTATAACACAAAAGCAAACAAAATCTACTTTTTTTATTAAACTAATTGCAATGTGTTGCCTATATATAAATAAAAATAATCATCTATCATCATCACACGATGGGCCAGGTGGTCATAAATCAAAATATTAATGCATTAAACTTTTTGTAAGATGCATTAAACTTTTTGTAAGAGACCTCCAAAACAAAATTAGGAGAATAATTAGGGCATTTTAAACAAATATATATATATTTTTTTGTTTGTTTATTATGAAAAGCCGGCAGCATAATTAAACTTTTTTAAATCCAATATAGCAGTATATTTTTAAAAATTGAAAAAGAAAAGAAAAGAAAAAAATATGATATGAACTGTAGACCATTTTGCAAGATGTAAACAACACTGGTCCAGATAACCCTTCCTGTTTCAGTTTATAACTGTTTTCTTTATTTCACATGTAAAGAAAACATCTTAAAGATGTTTGTTTAACTTTTTGATTCATTTTTATATTTTCTGTTGGTTGTATTTTATCCCAGCTTTTATGTAGTATTAAAAAACTGAAACAGGAAGTGCTTCTGGACCAGTGTTGTTTACATCTTGTGAAATGGTCAGTCAGTCAATTCACTGATTAGGCCCTATGTTATTACGACTCAATCAAGTCAAAAGTCAGTTAAATTGGGATTTTACATTAACTATGATTCTACGGCAAAGTGAGAGAATTTCCCCACCAAAATGACTCACAAACGAGGCCCGTTAGTTCTGCTGGAGTTTGAGAAGGATTCAACATTAATTCACAACCGAATGTAAAGATATTTTGAGGAAGACCGAACGTGGAGCCTGCAAATAAGGTATTTAATGCGGTTTATTTCATATTGTGTTTGAACTCGAGCTTTCTGTTTGACTACATTGAACTGGGTAATTTACGCTTATGTCGGATATTGTTGTTGTTGTTGTTGTTGTGAGTGCGATAGGCTCGGGTGGTTTTGTATTTGTAGGCTAGTGTGCTCAACACTGTTACTGAAACCCCACAATGGACGGGCAAACGCGCTATTTCGCGCGAACATGTGTTTGGAGGTTGTAATGACGGCGGATGCTCTGCCTGTGTGTGTTGTTTATGGTCATCATTTCTAGAATTTACTCACATTAACATATTCTGCGAACAATGATCAATGTTGCAACTTTTTTTGACGAAATAATGTTCCAGTTTTACATATCCCCAACGACTCCTAAGTCTCTAGACTGGATTTAGTTAGCATTTGAGAATACTTTTGAATCAAGGTATTCCTCTTAGGGTTCAAGGAAAGTTACACTGCGAGATTGTCTCTTTGTGTTGAGAACTTTGCAGGATTCCATGTGGACCCATATGCCTTTTTTCTGTTCCACCTGTCATCACTCTTGCTGCATGCAGCTTTCAAACCCACATCTCTGATTCATGTTCATACAGTTTGGCAAAGTATTAAATTTCCACTATACAGTCCAAGATACCTGAGACACAGGCGCCTGTTCTCGATTGAACACTGCAGATTTAAAAAAAACATTGTATGAATATTTGTCTCTCACCTCTTTTTCTTTTTTTAACTCTCAGATATCTTTAGTCTACCAGTTTTAACCTGCGTAAGGTGTGCCATATGTTATTGATCAAGACAGTAGTCAAAGAGGGCAATTTTAGGTTACTAGAACTCACCCTTGTGTTGTGCATGTTGAAAAACACTTTTTTATGTACTACAGTATTCAATGAATAGCACAGTCTAAGTGCCATGGGATGCATAATGTAGCCTATGTTAATCATTCAATATTTTTATATATAAATCTCAAAGTATCATGGTATTACCGTTTGATACCATGGTTCTATACTTACAGTAATATTTGTAAGTGCAGAAACATGGCTGAAGGAGCATGGCCTTTAAATGTTTTCTAGTTTATGTACAGTAACACAAAAGCAAACAAAATCTACTTTTCTTATTAAACTAATTGCAATGTGTCACCTATATAAATAAAAATAGTCATCCATCGTCATCATCACATGATGGGCCAGGTGGTCAGAATATTAATTGACATTAAGCAGTTTCTTAAGCCTATTTATTTTAATACTGCATGAAAATATTGTTAGTTTTATTTGCTTTTAGAATTATTCAAATATTTTTCCACAACTCTTTTTGAAACATCCTGAACTACATGATTCTGGATAAATTAGATATATATATATATATATATATATATATATATATATATATATATATATTTTTTTTTTTAAATAGAGATTGCGATGATTCTGAACAGACAAAATAAAAGTAATTTACCTGAGGGTCTGACTACGTTAATTGCTGCAGTCATTTTAAAAAATGTTAAATTAATTTAAATTAATTATTTTAAATTTGAATAATTCAATGGCTCGCTCAAATACTTCACTTGTTTCATTACTGGATGAATCAGTGCTTTTAATGAATCTCTTGAATGAATGATTCAATGATAAATCATTCTTTTCAGTCATTGTCGTGGTGTAACACTGTTTTTCAAGCGCCAACTTTCAAAAGGTGATTTGCACTATATTTTGATCGCTGCTATAGACATGTTTAAATCTGAACTATAAACTTTATCCAAGTAATTCTGTGATAATTAAAATAATGAAATAACAATACTGTGTGGTTGAAAAGACTGTTTGTGGAGCTGTTCACACGACAACTGCTCTCTCTGGGTCAGTGGCAGTGCCGGAGAATCATAGTCATTTAAGAATAAGATTAAGTGGGTGTTTTAATCAAGATCGCAATCTTTTAACGATTAACCATGCAGCTTTACTGTGACCCATTTTTGGGTCGCAACACCATTTCATAAATACTGCTCTAAATGATCATCTCCATTTGATGGCTTTCCAGGCATCTGGATCTCACATAGTTCAGTCAGTATAACTGTCCAGCTCCAGCGGCTTGATCTTGTTTACTCTTTATTGGTACATTGCTTCACACAGGAGGGTCTGGAGGTGAGGAATGTGACACTAGCAGTAGAGAGCACAGCATTTGCAATTATTAATTCACTCACTTAGGACTCCGTATATTATGGAGCTGTTTGGTTTTAACCAGGCCACTTGCAGATACCAGCGTGGCAGCGTTGCTTGTACTCCACATTAGCAAAGTAAGCAAACACTTATCCTCAATCTAGATACTAAATGTTGTTAATTCCTTGCATATATCATGCGTAAAAGATAAAAAAGATTTAATCTTTACTCTCATTGCAATAGTACAGTAAATCTGGTTGTTAACTTCTTGACACCCACAAAATTCCCACAAATAGTCAGCAAGAACAAATTGCACCTTCATTAGCGGCTGGAGCCCGTCAGCACTTCTTTTTACTGTTGTTTTACCATTCTTCCTTTTTTATTCACCTCTTGTTAATATGGTTTGTAAAATGCATCTGATAAAATATTACGCCAATGGGCGTAATTAGTCGAGCAATAGTTGCAGAGTTTTAGTTCACTTCATAGGCCTGTTGGGTGGGGTGTTGCACAGCAGCTTTTATGACCGAAAATCTCATCCTCACACCTGGATGTCCAACCGAAGGACAGATTTGCAGTATTCTGGGAGAACGTGTAATCCTGAGTGCCCTGCAGAGAAGCACTGCTGACCCTGCCATGAACCATGATCTGGGTTTGATTAAACGGGTCCTTTAAATCTTGCTCGCTAAACAATGTGCTTAAGGCATGTTCTGCAGTAAAAAAACATTTTTTTCAGCATTCCCTGTTGAGTTCAAAACAACAACCAGAAGGCCCAGGGAAGAGAGGAGAGAGATCTAAAAACACAAAAGGCGTTCTGCCAATGAGTGAATTCAGTGCAGGGTGGCATCTATGAAGGGGGTACTGAGGAATTTACAAAAGCTGTTGAGGGTTGAAAGCGATTAAGTCCAAATTGAGTCTAGAGTCAAAAGAATGTTTATCCTATCGTTTAAGGGGCTGCATATAAGTGTGAGGTAATGCTTTTTCTCATTGACTCTCACACAAACTGCTATTAGTCCAGATGGATGTCAAAAGTCTTCATTACTGTAAATATTGTAATTACATACAGCTCTTTGGACAAATTGATTCTGATTGGTCAGTCACAGAATCCTGTGCTCAAATTTTGTAAAATGGTGCTGAACTATATAGTCCATTTACGCAAACAATTTAAGTGTCTCTCATAGTTTATTAGATAACAAAATTAATTAATTAATTAATATTTAATTATAAATCAAAATTAAAGTTTTTAGTTTTTACTGGTATTTGGTGTGTAGTAGAGCCTGACCGATATGGATTTTTTGGGCTCGATATCGATATAATGGAGTAAATAGGGCCAGATATCGATAAATTGGCCGGTATTGTTTGTGTATATCATAATACAGTAAGAAATTATTGTACAGTACCAGTTGAAAGTTTGGCTACACTTTCCCATTCGTGTGTACAAACTTTTGACTGGTACTGTATATAGAATACAGTATACATAAACAGAGTATATAAACAATTTTTTTTTGCAATGATTGATCACTCAAATGTAGTGATCATCAAACACTTGTATGACAAAGTAATGGATGCTGGGTGAATGATAGAATGAGAATGATACATTTGAGCTGTTACCAAACTTTGCATTGCATGTTCTGTGTTATATTATATTGCATTATCTTTTAGTCTCACTGGCAAAACCATATTATCTTCTATTAGAGGTTTTACTCCTCTACTCTCTACCAGTGGTGGAAGTACTCTGATCTTTTACTAAATTAAAAGGAATAATACCGTATTGAAAACGTTTAATTTCATACAGTACTTTTACTTAAATACTATTTTAAATAAGTAGTCAGAAGTATTGGAATATTGCTTGATGTTGTAACAGTGTTAACCTATAGGCGGAATGGCCGGATACGGCCGTTGTCACTTGCGTCGCAAAAGCTGTTTACCCTGGACACGACAAAGCACCCATTACAAACCATTAGTCCTTCGTGTCAGTATGTCATAAATAGAACGAGGCATCAGTTTATTGTCAGGAGATTTGTTCGCTTACATTGCGCCGTATTCAGTGTAGACAACATCACTGATTAGTAACGGGTTCTACAGTCTTCTCGCTTGTGTCTTGTTCAGGCAGCAGCAAACTAGCAGTCAAGTTGTGTCTTAAAGGGCACCTATTATGGAAAATTCACTTTTACATGGTGTTTGAACATAAATGTGTGTTGGCAGTGTGTGAGCAAAACCACCCTAGAATGATAAAAATCCACCCAGTGTTTTTTTTACAATCTCAATAAATCATATCCACTGTCTCAGAACGACCTGTTCTAAGATTCAGCTCTTTGTGACGTAGAACATGGGAAAGGGCTTTGATTGACAGTGTAGTTGTGGCAGAGACCCCGCCCTCTGTGATCTGTACACACCATCCTCCATTGTTTCAACGACGACCTGTTATGTCTAAGTGTTCTGTCATGGACTCGTGGGTTAATCCTGTTGTTGTGGCTTAAAAGTTCATCATCAAGTGTGGAGCGTTGTCTAACTTACTGTTTGCGATCCACCGTCACCTCCAGTAACAGTAAGTGTATTTTATGATTTTTGAGCAAATAATCTTTTCTGTCAATGTCAGACAACTCAACAACAAATGCGTCTAAAGTTGTTGTCGTCGTCGTCGTAGGATGACTGTGTATATAATTTAAACCTTGTTTGTATAGTGTGTAACCACACGTTTATAAATAAATATATATATTTAAAGATATTGTATTCAAAACTGCATATATGTTCTTGTTCTGTAAGTTAGCCATCTTCTAACATTTGCCACTGAAGCACCTGTATGACAAGTAAACATGACGCCACAGGTCCCTCGCATTAATGTAATTTCGCTTGTACGTAGTAATCTTTATCACAGAATGTGTATGTAGTTTCAAAATATTGCGCCAGCGTTCGTGTTTTGTGTGTGTGTGTTGCACATCCATCAATTCAAATGGGACGCGATTACAACCCTATAAGTACATAAATGCATCAAATAACCATACTGAGACGTACTGGTCCATTCTCATTTGTGTTTATTCTCCCGGAGTTTGTTCGTACTATTTGTATATTCCGATTCAAACGTATGCTGAATGACATTCAAAACAGCGCGTCTCTCACGGATCTCTGACTCTCTCAGCCCGACTGCATACAGTGACTGCACTAGGTATCAAGTTACGCCCTCGTCCAATGGCAGGGCGGGGATATGCAGCTCATTTGCATTTAAGGTGGCATACCTCCAGAAACAGCACATTTTTAATGAGGCCCCAAAGTGACATTTTCAAATGGTTATAATAAATTAACTGTGGGGTATTTTGAGCTGAAACTTCACAAATACATTCTGGGGACACCCGAGACCAATATTACATCTTGTAAAAAGGGGCATAATAGGTGCCCTTTAATATTGAAAACACACATTTTAACTTGTCAATAACAGCTCTGTTTTCAACATGCCATTTCAGTGCATATGCCTTTAAATGATAATGAGCCTCGCTCACCCCGCCCATCTGTTCTTTTGGGACATTTTGATAATAATGATTATATAGATCAGTGGCTTTGACACAACATGCGTGGAGTGAATGGATATTTCACTTTTATGATGGATAGATGCACTTTAATGGACTTCAAAACAGAAACGGCCATACACTGCCATTTCGTATTTTGTGGGTTTCGTGGATGGCGTGGCAAAATGGCTCGCTAGCGCCACCTAAAGGCATTGACGATGGAAAGTTGTGCTATCTGCACGTTTTCGTTTTCGTCAATGGGCGTGTCCGAGGCGTCGACGATTCGCCATGAAACGGGAAGTTGTTGTAACTTCAGTGTCCTCAGACCTGCGTGAAATTTTATACTCTATACAACAGTCCCGCCCTGAACACATGAACATGCCGCGCTACAGGTGCGAGGGCCCGCCCATCGCTGCTTGCAGCTTTAATTTTTTTAACTCTGTTTGTACTCGTCTGAAAGAAGAATGTCATATACACTTATGACTTGAGGGTGAGCAAATCATGGGCTAATTTTCATTTTTGTGTGAACTATCCCTTTAAGTCTCTCTCTCTCTCTCTTTTTTTTTGTTTGAAATTTTACATTTAATTAAATAGATTGAGTGCCAATATTGTAAATGTGACCTTTTGTTTTGGGATAATTATCTAATTGCATGTCCATCTGATTTTTAACTCAAATGTTCTATTAAAAAGAGTTAGCGTTGCTTTGTTCAGTTCCCCCCCAATACATTTTCTTCAAAAGTCCACAAATTACTTCAAGATGACCTATACAGACTAAAGAACCTATTTAGGCCTGTGGCTTCATTTACCAGAATCACATTAGCTAGTGAAGACTTGAAACAGCAAACATGCTGTTTCATCATTACCACAACAACATATCCTACGAGCTGAGAATCGATTTGAGGGGATGAGCTCAATCAGCCTTCAGAGGAGCTTTGAGAGGAGACCAAACCAGACTAAGTATGGAGATGAGCTGGCGTTGAGAGAAAGGAGACTCCAGATTTCGCAATGGTTGCAACATCTGCAGTCAATGAAGCATTAAACCTGAACTTTCCAGAACCCTTCAGGAAGAGAGGACAGAGAGAGAGGCTCCAGCAAGAAACCTTCATCCCCTGAAGTTATAAAACTGGTTTACATTTAGGTTGTGGTGCTGTCCAGTGTCTGCCCTCATCATGCCCTCCTTTCATATTCTTCATGTCATACTGTACTGAAAATATCTTGAGAAATGAAAAAATTAATATTTATCCTTGTACCTTCCATTTATTGTAACCACAATTATCAGCTGCGTTTGCAACGTCTTCCCTCAACTGTAAAACTCTTCTATATATAAAGACAAAGACAGCTCGATCATGCAGGTTTGCTATGCACAACATCAGGAAGATCAGGCCCTTCCTGACTGGGCATGCAACACAACCCTGGTCATTTCTATGTTTGATTACTGCAATGCTCTTCTGGCTGGACTTCCATCATGTGCAACTAAACCACTACAAATGATCCAGAATGCTGCAGCTCGTCTGGTCTTCAACGAGCCCAAAAGGACTCACGTCACTCCTCTGTTCATCTCCCTGCACTGGCTGCCACTCGCTGCTTGCATCAAGTTCAAGGCGTTGACCCTTGCTTACAGATTGACCACAGGATCAGCTCCCTCCTACTTCCACTCATAACTACAAGTCTACATCCCTAGCAGAAGCCTACAATCAGTCAATGAGTGATGGCTCGTGGTACCATCACAGAGAGCCTCAAAATCACTCTCCAGAACATTCTCATTCACGGTACCATGCTGGTGGAATGATCTCCACATATATATATATATATATATATATTCTTTCCTTTTCTTTAAATCCTCTCTTATCTGGCTTATGCTACTCTGAGCAATGTCTGAACTTTGTATTTTGAGCACTTGCGTTGTTTTTGCCTCTTTACGATGACTCACTTATGGTTCGTTCATGTGCTGTGGTAATTATGGTAAATACCAAAAGCCGACGTGGAAAGTGCACATGAACAGCCCCTCATGTGGTATTTTCCACTGGGCAACTCGTAGAATATTTTGATGGACGAGTTGCCGAGATGAGAACCTTTGACCATTTCAAAATGGCGGAGAGCACCGCAAGAGTCGTGAATGGTAAAAAATATATACTATTCATGATCTAGAAAATATACAGCATATTATTTACCTTTTGAGTTTTGATAAATAATTTTCTTGTTGCAGATGACTTTAGCAATCTAAAATAGTTTTATCTAAATAACAGGTCTGGATCTCCATCTTTTTACCACATTACGACAACAAAAGCACTTGAACGCAACACGCTGGTAAAAACCAGTTCACAAGTGGAAAATATCCTATTTTCCAAAGCACGTGAACTCACCATTAGTCCTCAGTTGTAAGTCGCTTTGGATAAAAGCGTCTGCTAAATAACTAAATGTAAATAAAAAATAATAATCGAGAGGAGAATTTCTAAAGACAACAAATCATCCGCAATTCACCTGCCATTTTTGCATGGCTCGCCTCCAACCCGTCTTCAAACTCCCACTAATAACATATGGTCAGCTTTTTTTGTTATATGAGTGACCATTTTAGTTCTAATTCTCAAAAAAAAAAAATACAGTTTTGTTATTAAAAGCAAGGTTCTTCTGTTCAGGCACCTTTGTTCAGGCACTAATTGTACATGTAGAGGAGTTCTGGTGGACCACTTCTGTTGATTTTTTCAATCAGACTCCCCAGGTAATTTCTGAACTCATCCTTTTTTTTAATCTGCCCTCATACTAATTTCATCCCCACTGATCTCTAATTTGTTCTATGAAGGGTCACTGAAAAGATCCAGGGCCCAAAATTATGACGCCTGAGTGTGTTTTGATGAGGAAGCCTTTATGAAGATGGAATTGCTTCAGTATTTCAAATGAATCAAGTATCAGTAAGCGGTTTTTGAATGAAACCTTCCAGTGTTTGTAGACTCGAGCATGATTTGACAGAATTACTGTCTGTTGTTCAAAAATGCCATCTGTGGCCTTAGCTAAAAGGTGGGCTTCTGCAACACTGGTGTCTGGCGCTCCATTGCTCTCTTCATTTCCATCAAACCTGAAACAGGAGGAGGAAAGTAAATAAGTCCAAGCTCTCAAGGATTAGGTCATCAGTGCCTTGACCTGCTGCCAGCCATAATATTGTGTTGTGGTTTCATTACCGACCCAATCAGAGCCATATAATTAAAACATTCCATTCGTTTACTTCACTTGTCTTCCATTCCTTGCTTCACTTAAAACAAGGATTGTAAATCCACAGTGCCTGATGCCCTGTGTTAAATTATGTTAAGAGCATTAACTGATAGCTCTGCTAGTAATCTCTGTAAATAAAGGTTGTGTGTTAAACTTTGTATCTTATCTAGACCGGACTTTTGGCTAAATGATGTACTTCAGGTTTGAAATAATGCTGCTTGCTTGTTGCAAGTTATGCTTTTTTACAATTTGCCTAGTTCCTAAAATACCACTTTAAAGGGATAGTTCAATTTGAAATTAATTTTTGATATGTTTTAGCTTACCTCAAAGGCATCCAAGCTGTAGGTGTCTTTGTTTCCACAGTATTTTCAATTTTGACAATTTTCAGTCAAACCGTTGTTGTCTATCAGTCACGCACTGGAGGCTAAAGGGGTCCACCAAAAAGCATGCACAGAGAAGTCAAAATGAAACATGATTTAATAACTCGTAAATGTAAGTACACATTGATGGCCTAAGACACGAAACGAGCGGTTTGTGTGAGAAAACAAACAGTATTTATATAGTTTTTACCTCTTGTAATCATAGCCATGACAAAATGATCTGAAGGCAGGGGCGCTTCGGTCTGCGCATACGCCGGAAGTGATCTAAGGGGTCCACCAAACCTACGCTGGCCTACTGCATCATACGCCACTCTTTGTTTATACAGAGATTTCTGAAGTTTTACCTTTCATTAAACATATTTAGATACGGTAAACCACAATGGAAGACTATTTCGGTATATCTAAATATGTTTAGTAAAAGGTAAAACTTCCGAAATCTCCGCGTAAATATTTAGTGACGTCACACGCAAGCGATCACTTCCGGGAAACATTGAACATGATTCAGTTCGGTTCAGTTGGACATTGCACAACTGATTCAGATCACTTGGACGTCATTGTACATGAGGTGAAAACGATATAAATACTGTTCGTTTTCTCACAAAAAGCCGCTCGTTTCGTGTCTTAGGCCAAAATGTGTACTTACATTATACGAGTCATTAAATCATGTTTAATTTTGACTTCTCTGTGCATGCTTTTTGGTGGACCCCCTTACCTTAGCCTCCAGTGTATGACTGATAGACAACAACGGTTTGACTGAAAAATGTCAAAATTGAAAATACTGTGGAAACAAAGACACCTAAATCTTGGATGCCCTTGAGGTAAGCTAAAACATATCAAAAATTCATTTCAAAGTGAACTATCCCTTTAAAGTTTGAAAGATTTTATCATCCGAACAGCTTAAACAAATTAATTTGAACTGAACATTATATTTCCCAGTTGATCAGAGTAAGCAGTGGCCAGTAAACATCTGCTGGCTGCATTTGACCTTTTCTCCTCAAACAGAGGTCCAAAGCAGACATTTAACCACAGAGCAGCTTGAACCATAATGACAGAGGATTGAAGGAGACTGGTAAAAAGTTTTGTGCTTGTCCACAAATCCTGTTTATCGGACACAAAAACTTCTTAACTTATTTCAAATTTATATACATCAATTATACATATGAGACTGTTAAATTTTTTTAGAAATCTTTATATTTTTAACTTTACTCCTTTTTTGGACTGTCAGTTTCACTACTGATTGGGGTCAGTAAGACTTTTTTTTAAGATAGATTAATTCAGCAAGGATGCAATATATTGATCAAAAGACAGCGATTTATAATGTTCTATTAACGACAAAAGCTATTCTTTTGAACTTTCCATTCATCAAAGAATCCTTTTTTTTATCATGGTTACAAACATATTGAGCAACACAACTGTTTTCAATTGGCAATAATACACATTTTTACCCTGTGCACCAAAACCCAATAATCACTTTATTTTGATGGTCCCTTTTGAACATTGTTTACTATAAGTAACTTTGCAACTACATACAACTAACTCTCATTTGTCACAATTATATTGTGTTTAGTTGTTTTCTGTCATGTCTGTATTAGGTCTCATTAGTTACCATGGTGTCTGATTAGTTAATCTTTGTCCAGCTGTTCCTGTTTAGTGTCCTCATTTACTGTGTATGTATACTCCCTGTTCTGTTTTGTCCTCAGCGGTTATTGTTTGTGTGATCATGGTCATTATATTCCTGAGTTTGTTATTAAAGACGTTGTATCTGTCACCATCTCTTTTGTCGTGCACTTTCTAAGCCAAAGATGGACGGACAGGCACACGATGTTTAGCCGATGCCATCTAAACATCGGTCCAACCCTACCGCCCCCCCTTACTGGCACAGGCTGACAGGGTCTAAGCGGAGTAGGATTTCAGAGGCTTTACTATGTGTATGTGTGTGGTGTGATACAGCTCCAACTCCACCTGCTCACCTACAAAACATTTCTGGCAGCCCCTTGCATGTACTGTACATTTCACCATCTCTGGAGTGCTGACATAAGACAAAAAGATAATAACAAAAAAATCCACGCTCTTAGTGATCAAAGAGGAGTGTTTGACTTGAAATACTTTGGTTGTAATGAAACCTTCTTGTGATGAGCTGTCTTGATCAGACTCAGCAGGTGGGTAGTAATATGCCAAGATGATGAGTGACGTAAAGATAACTTGCCCAGGTGTGAGAGTCAGATATAGGTAGTTGACGAGAGGACCCAGGACTGCAGAGCAACACAGAGGTCAATCTTTTCTTATTAGCCTTCTGGTTTAGGAGTTGACAGGTGACATAAAAATATTATATTTTTACTTATACTTGGAGTCAGTGTGATTGCATGGTCTGTAGATGTCAATAGACTCCACACAATATCTTGGCGTACACCCAGAGGCAGATGGAGTGGGGGCCCCAGGCAAAATGAATCAATTAGGCCCTTTTTTTAATTAAAGGTGCCCTAGAATAGTTTTTTTGTTATTATTTTATCATGTTTCCTGGGTTGCCCTTATAATGTTAGTATGTTTTTTAGATCAAAAATAGTCATAATTTAGAAATAAAAGGCATTTTTCCTAGCCTGATTTTAGCCTCTGCTTTGAACACTCTGATTGAAGGGGCGTGTCTGCTGTGTGTAACCGGCCTCTGCTGTGATTGGCTGACATGCTTGCATATGAAATAGCTATGTATTACATGTGAAACTCTTTCGAATAATTTTACTACAGCTATTATAGGTTTTTACTATTACAGCTATCAAAATTACGAATCGTGAGGTGTTTTTGAAGTATTTAGATCTATTCTTATCACAAGTGTTGCTGTGATGAGCAAGCAGAGGACAGTGAGTGTGTCGATCGCGAGAATGAAGATCTTATCATTGCAATGCAGTCTCTCTACTCTCTAATGCAGCAGACATGATGATGTACAGTAATATCTTCGTTGTGCAGTGTAACGTGCATCATTGAATTCATAACGAGTTTGGCAAGTGTCCAGATAAACTCGCGCTGCGATTGTTCCTTGATCGCTTTCTTTCTGTATATAATTCACAATTTAAATACGATTTTTTTTCATCCTACTAAAAGAAATGATGTGAAGTTGATTTTTAATCACTGGCCTGACTTACTGATGCAAAAACAGTATTGAACGATTTTAAAGTGAAAGATTACCTGTCTGAACTGAAAAAGAAAATAAAATGAATCCATTGTTTCTTCAGAGGCTCTGGACGAAGGAACTAAAATATACTTTTGTGTTCATGTGTACATCCGAAGTCCGAACACTGATCAACTCCCATGCTTCGGCTGCGCAGCTCCATCTCGTCTGTCATTGAACATGGGCTGGCATATGCAAATGTTCAGGGGTCGTACATATTAATGATCCCGACTGTTGCGCAACAGTTGGTATTATGTGGAGATTCGCCTGTTTTTCAGGGGTGTTTTTCAAAAACGAGTTTTAAGTAAGAAGGAGAAAACAATGGTGTTTGAGACTCACTGTATGTCATGTCCATGTACTGAACTCTTGTTATTTAACTATGCCAACATAAATTCAATTTCACATTCTAGGGCACCTTTAAATGTATTTTAAAGCTGCCGTCAGCAACATTTTTTTGATCATATTCAGTGAAATCGACACTATAATCCGACAGAACAACATAAATAAAGTGGTTTTAGAAAAAAAACCTGAGCTTCTAGCTCCATCTGGAGCGTGTTATTTGTTTTGCAAAAATCCAGTGCTCCCTGTTAGCTGTGTCCAATCAGCCCAGGGGGTGTGAGATCTGACTGTCAATCACAGATCGGGCACACGCCACCCCTCGCGCACGTTACAATCACATGCACACGCCTGAAGTTCGCGCAGTAAGGAAGAATGATGGCGGAACACTAACAAACCAAGTAAGCTCATTTAGAGTATAAGTGACGTTAGCAGTTGCAATAGGCTATATTGGTAGATTAGCCAGAGCAGCATACCTCCAAATAATCCATGGTGTTGATGAATGCTGATGACGGTCGCGTTCACAGAAAACCTGGTGCGCACGCACTCGAGCACGAACTCTGTGGGAGGGTATTCGTTGATAGTGGGGGAGGGAAATATGAGTTGTAAACATTCAAAATGTTGCCAAAGTCTACTCAATCAGCCATAGTTGCCGACCACAGCTTTAAATATAATATATACGATTTATTTATTTTTTGCCACTAGGGGTCGCTAATCTCTTACAAAAACAAAGGTGTATATTGATGAGGCAAAGCATCAAGCGGAATTATGGATCTTGTCGTCAAGCTGATGGATCTTTTATGGATGTGTGAATACAGTGATGTTTTTAGTCATATACCAGCGCCACAGGTATAAGGACATTCCATTCTGCCGAACTACACGCACGCAAGACAGTGCTGAATTAATACTCGAACAGGTCAGTTTATCATTATTTATTGTGCTCTAACTGTTACACTATCACACTATACAGCATTTGAGTGTGTTGAATGTTGTTAGTTAGGTTTTTTGTTGGCTGTATGAGACTAGCAGTAAGCTAGATCAACATTAGAATAACATACAGATCATATAACATTTCATCATGTTGAACTAAATAACATTATTAGACAGGTGAGCAAATGTACATAAAATTAATCAAAGTACATGGAACACTCGCGTCTCTGTCAAGTTCAAGTTAGTTGCGGACATGGAGCTCTTGGCATCTCGAAAGATTTTGATCTTCATTCTAGTCCTCTTCTTTTTTTTTTTTTGCTTGCCATGGTCCCAAATGTTTAAACAAAACAACAATAGCGTGAGCTCCTGCTAAGCATAAACCAGTTGTCCACATCTGTAGCCAAGGTTACTATGGCAGTACGAGCAGAAACCGAGGGTAATGCCAATTTGACGCCATTAACTGGCGATCTCCTCACCCCTGCAGCTGACATGTCCCGTTTACTTGGTTAAAATTGCAAATTTCTCATGATTTACAAATAGTTGGAAACATGGGGGATATTGTAAGTAATCAACTAAACAAAATATATAACATTAGCCTAGTGATTTTTGGACATTTTACTGCAAAAATCCTACATATTGTACTTTTAAATACTGGGTGCATTGATAAATATAGCCTATTCTGCGCTCAAGGCCATGCATAGATCTTGCCGCAAAAGCAGGCTAATGATAATAAATGTTTCTTGAAAAATAATGAGGCATTTTAATTGTTTATTAATAAACTAGTGTTTTCTAAATCAGTGTCGGCTACAAACATATCTACATACATCTCCGCAGTAAAGTGGATGTGTCTTTAGAAAGGAATGCATCTTTCATACGGATGACATAATCTGAAGATATTTGCATTCAATTCAGTTTGATTTCTCATGTCTGTGAGGCTAGTATACGCTGTGTTTCTGTTTATTTTTGAGACGCACTCCAGTTCACGGAGACCATAAAAGCGTGCCCTGATTGTTTTATTTTATTTTACAAAAGCACAACGTTTTCTTGTTATTGTGAGTTTGCACAAATAGAAATTGAGTATTTTAAGTTGTTTTCACTGTTTATAGAAAAATACAAGTAATCAAGATGTTGCTGCGTCTTTATATTAACATTCCTGATGCGATGCCCCAGGCAATTGCCTGGCTTGCCTGCCCTATTGCGACACCTCAGCGTAGACCAGTGTCAAAAAAATAAATAAAATATATAATCCTCTTTGGAATAGTTGCTGGAAAGGATTTAAAAATATTTGTAATTATTATATTTTTTACTTTGTTGAAGACAAAGGTCTGAGCCAAAGCAATAGATTGGCTTGTACTGCTCAGCTCATGTAGTTAACAATACCATATTGATGTGAAGTTCCTTCTATTGGTTTTTGATGATCACAGCATGCTTCACGCAATTGTCCTTTGGGACCTCAGCAATGTCAGCATCCCATGTGAACTTTTCCTGCACTTACCATTAATTGAAATGGACTTTGGCGTCGTTGATTTCCTTCATCGTTTTGGTCTATTCCTAATGAGAGCCTTTTGTTGTGGCTTTTGGCTGTAGGATTGATTATTTATATATTTATTTCCTAAATATCATCCTTCTAAAACCCCTAATAATGGTGGTGTAAAAGAATCCCACAACAAAACCACAGTTTGTAGGAATGATTTGCATTTTGACGTCAATGGAAATGTGTTTCCTGTCTTTACTTTGGCCTGCCCAGTCAGCAATAATGGTGGTGGGAGCTTAACTAGAAGACAATAAAATAGGATTCTCACCACAAATTCATTATTTGATATGCATAGAAACAAATGCTAAACATTTATACATTATATCAACATTCATTATTTTTATGGAAACTCTTGGTTTTGTAGAAATTGCTGGCTTATTTATTTATTTATTTTTTTTAACTATTAAAGAACATTTCCTGTTCATTGCAAGTCCTTTGTTACTTCAATGCATCATTAATCCTAATCCTTAAACTACAGACATATTTGAGTACAAACCAATTGAGAATTTCTTGTTGTCCATGTAGAATGTCTTCTTGGACATTCTACATGGGCAACAAGAAATTCTCAATTGGCAATATTTGGCTCGACTTTCTTCTTCAGCTTTCCCCGTGTTACATGCTGATGTGGAGGGCGCTAAATCCGCGGCTGACTTTAATTTAATACATTCTTGATATTCCAAGACATGTTTGCGGCTAAGGCGCTGGAGCAAATTGCTTGTGTTGCCGCCTTTGGCGCGAATATTAGCCCGACAGCACTTACATAAAATGGTTGTTTGGTCGACGTCGGATTTTTGGAAAACAAAAAACCTCCAAACAACAGACCCGGCTCCTCTTTTTGGCACAAGTTCTTCTTCGGTGTCATCACTGTCATGTTGTACTAATTCTTCAGCGTCCATCGTCCATGTAACGTGAACAGAGCGCTGCTGTTTGTTTACACTCGTCAGTGCTCAGTAGTGCAACGGGTAAGAGTCCGTCTGAAACAGTGTTCTGCGCACTCTACTGGTTGCGTCAGCGTAACGGTTCGTTCCGAACGTTGTGTAATTAAATACACCGGTATGGCGGTTTATTCAAAATCAAAATCGCTGACGAAAATATAAACCGGTTTTACGGTTTGAACCGGTTTACCGCCCAGCACTAGTTTAAGTCTGCTTTAATATCAGCTGTTATAGGAATGTAATTGTGGTTATAAATAGCAGAGACCTCTTTAGGTAAGTGCTGTGACATTTTTGATGAAAATTCATTGATTAGTTAGTGAGTGATGAACAGTGTCATGTTAACCGTTCCAAGATGGCGGACACATTTATGTGTCAGGAGCGGTTGAATGTGGCGTCTGCGTATACATATCTACAGAACTATCCTTTTAATAATGTCCCTTTAGGTTTATCTCAGTGTGAAAACTACTGCAGAGGTCTTGACTTGTATTGCTTTAAAAGTCTGTGTGTGAGTGTCCATGTGTGTTACTCTTTCCCATGAGAGAAATCCGGCAAGGGTCAGCGATAGGTTAACACTATACCCATGTCCTCATCAGCACTCCATTAACAGATCTGTGTGTGTGTGCGTGCATGAGTGTTTGTGTTAGGGTCAGCGATAGGCTGTGTCTAAATCAGAGGTCCACTGTGGTCAAAGGGAGGTCACCAGACGCTCATTAATGTAGACACCAACTCACCAACTCATAATCATAATGTTAACATACAGAACCCCCATGCTCGTATGATACCCAACATGCACTTTCCGCTCTATGAACATCCTTTATAGCCATTTAGACTGTAAATCCATATAGTAAATGCCGCAACAGATCTATTTAGAGTTAAAACTCTTTGTCCCAACCCCATCTGCTTCTGCAGGCTGCATGGTCGGGTTGCACCGCTGAACTTGTGCTGAACATTTTTACTGCACCGCCACCAACCTTGCTCCGCCTGTAAATCTGACAGAAAATTTGTTTGGCCTTTGACCCACGGGTGTCCCTCACGAGGCTCATACAGCCGGGGTCTGTTAAAACTATCACAGGGGAGGAACGCTCTCTTTGCATGTGTGTATAAGGACTAATGAGAGACTGGGGCCGTTTGACTCGAGCTGTAAATCTGTAACCCCCCCATGCACGCATACACAAACGCATATACACATTCGCCATCGTCCTCTGGCAGAATTTCACAGGCCTCTGTGCTCTAAAATAATGGCTTGTGTTCTCACAGTAAATACTCGCTATAGCTCTGTTGTGGTATGTTTTTGCACTTTTCACCCTGTTCTCATTAGAAAAAAACGAGAGAGAGATGAGGGAGGGGATGAAACAGCTTGTTTGGAGAGGTGAAGAGGTCATATTTATGGAAGCCCGCAGCCGTGATTTTTAGGTCTGAGTAATTGGTTAATTTTTAACAACTGCTCCGGTAAGTCTAACCAATCGTGTTGTAACAATGCCGGTTAGAGCAGTTGACCTCTGATCTGAGTGGCGGGCTGCACGGCAGCTTTCTGTCTCTTTAGGAAGTGACTTTTTACCGTCAGAGCCAATGTTTAGTGTATTTTTCATAGACTGGGCTCATAAACTTTGGTGTTATGGGAAGCAATGCGGCATTTGTAAGCGTTCACTGCATGCAATGTTAACTGCGGTCATAAACGTCTGAGAAAAATATACACAGGGATTTTGAGCCGTGTACAGGACGAGGCTGTGTTGTGTGGGCAAAAGGTCTCTGACCTCAAGGCCAAGTGTTCCTTCCAAAAACATGCACACTTAGACTGACTAATGCCGCTGTAGAATTTACAGAAAGTGACCCACGTTTTACAGTGGTGGGAAGTTTTGTGTCTCCCACACGTCCGGAGCAGAGTGACACATGTTTGAAGATATCCTTTCCTTTTCCTCACCTCTGTTATATGCTTTTTTTGCTACTATTTGATTAAGTTAGATTGTTCTTTCATCTTTGTTTCCTTCTGTCCCCTGACTGTAGTAAAGTTGATATAATTATTCAGGCATTCCCATGGCATTTCGAAATCACTTTCACTATATTTCAGGGAAGTAAAATAAATCAGTTTTGAATTTAAACTCAATTAAAACAGTAGGGTTATTTGTTGTAAATTGTGCCATTTAGGCCTGTTTTAGAGAATGAAAGAATTATTGACAGCACAATAAGCTACATCATGCACCACTTTAATTTCAACAACTGTCTTTTTTTAGCCCCCAACCACAACTTTTATTCTACTCTTGAATCTTTGAGCTCCCTGTTTTTATTTACTTAGTGAAATAAGCAATACAAGATGTACTGTAAGATGGGTTAAAAAAAGTTGGTAATACATTTAATAATTGGTAGGATAGACCCCTTTTCAGTTGGTAAACACGGTGACGTTTTTTTGTGGGTGGAGCTTCGTTGGAGGCAGAACGATCCCTCTGGCCGCTTCACTAACGCTAGTTAGCAAGTATTGTTAGCTTGTTTTTTAACAATGACTGGAGAAAATCCGATTTTATCTTAATGTGTAAGGTCAGTCAGTGTCTAGGACCACGATTGTTATTTCCAAAAGTTATTTTTAACGGACTGAACCAGATTGGCTGACCCGTAGCCACCTACGCGATGCACTCAATGCATGGACGATCTGACAGGATTAACGTTACGTTACCTCGGTTGAGTGGCCTGACTTCTACACCTACCTTAAAGAGAAACCAATTGTAAAGAGAAACTGAGGACATATAAATCTTTAGATGTCCATAACTATATGGTCCTGTACAAGACTTGTGTGTACGATCCGCAGTTCTGCCGAGCCAGCGCCAGACGACGACAATGTAAAGAGTGACATTACAGTGTCGATTTTATTGATGTGAATATTTTCTAGAAATAAAAATTCCAGATACAGCATATTCATCTTTCATCAATTCTTGCACCAAACACCACAACAAGATTACATTTAATAATAGTAAAAATAATTTAAGCTCCTTATTATGTAGCAGAATCTGTGCTGGTTTGTATTGGCCGCCTCCAGTTTTCACTTTGTTTTGCCTCCAGCTAGCGGCGTGACGTAACTGTGACGTCGGCACAAAAGATGCTTAATCAAAAATGGCAATGATGTTCAATTTGTTTACTTTAGCTTTTTGTGCATTAGTGCATCATGAACTAATAATGAACATAATGATATATAAATCTATATTTGTTAATTTATAAATATGCTATAATTCATGCAATAGTTTTATTTAACAAGAATGTATTGCATTGCTCAAAAGTGACTGTTAAGCCATTTATAATGTTAATTAATAGCATAAATAAATGCTGTCCTTTTGAACTTATAAAAAACAATAAAAAGTTACTTTTTTTCCTTCAAAAATGTGAATGAATAAATTTAGTATAAGTGGATAAAAGTAAATGTAAAGATGTTTTATTTTTATGATTTAAGTAACATCAGTTTTACATAACTATAATGTTGTCACACTCAGCTAATGCTAACACTGAACATCTTTATTTTCAGTAAAGGTTATTTTTTCAAAATCACATGTTTAAAGTATTTCGGGTATGTTTTGAACTGATTAAACCTGGCTTGTTGCTTTCCTGATTTGGTCATGAGAAATAAGAAAGCATCACACCGTTACAGGAAACAGCCGTTGCACTTCCAGGAGTTTGCGTGCTTTAGTTTTCAACCTCCGTTAACCTCTGAATCTGTCAAACGTGTATCATTTTTGACAGACAATAACACATTTCTCAGCTCATTTGAGAATGGATGTGCTTGGGTGGTCAGGGACCTCTGTGGATTACACTCACACACACACACTGTGTCACTGTAGCCTACAATACATTGGACTGAAGGCTGACCGCAGGCTGCATGAAACCACTGAACCGGGTTGAGTATCCGCCCTCAGTTCCTAACCAGTCCAAACCAGAAGTTGGGCCCAACAGCAGCCGGACCGGTGCTTCTTAGTAATTCTGACAGGCACTAACTCAACCCAGTTAGACAAGACCACTCAGTTCAACTTTGTATATGAAGGATAATTTGAATGGCTTGATCCACACAGATGTTTTGGACTATTTTGTCATGATGGCTACTTTTATGGCCATCATTTCCACTGCAGTGAAATAGTCCTAGTGTCTTCATAAAAGCTTTACCTGGTCAATGGAAAGTCATGGGTAGAATGAGTAAGCCACAATCAGTGCTGCTTTTTGTAATTAGTGTGTTTATGGATGATATAATATAATATGCTGTAAAGCCTGTTTATATGCCAGGCTGAGTCATTTGAAGAACTAAATATTTAGTAAATGGTTCCATCTTCTGACATTTTAGAGTGTGCTTGATGCTTTCAATGTGCCAGTGATATGAAATGCTGGATGTAGGGTAGGATCAGAAATTTCATTACATTGCATAATCGTACATTAAACATTTTATCTTAATTACTGTGACAAACTTCAAACTGTAATATTGTGTTATTATTGTCTTAGTCTAATTAATAGATGTAGATAGATACCCTCCATGCAACAAACTTATGTTCAAGTGACTAGTGTATAAGTAAACACTCATGACTCTGATGAGGAGACCAGTACGCCAACCTCACACCCTTGCAAGGAAGTTTTACAGTCCTGTTAAAAATGACTAAGGGGAAGAAAGAGATGGAATAGAAGAAAAGAGTGGTGGGGGTGGAAGAGTCAAGGCTTTCAGTGGCCTTCTGGGACTCACTTTCTGCCAGTGAGTTTCTTATAGCTGCCTCAGGAGTGGTGTGTTAGGTCCATGCAGAAACAAATGGCCTTGAGAGTTACCACAATTTTACACTACTAGGCCAGAGATGTGTCAGTAATCAAATTTGCAAAACCACTGTAAGTTAGAATGTTGTTACATGCTGTGTCAAGTTACAGGTATGCACACAAAGTTAATATTGAAGTATGGGTTATTTATGGGCAGCTAAGGACCTTGTGGGTATAGCACAAATAACACACACAGACAAACAGACCACAACACATACAACTGCATGACACAAGCTTGCTTGTATCCCTCAATTTGGCTACACAGATGCATGCAATGGTACATACTGATGGTGTTATTAGCATGTTTACACCCCTACTAAGAAAAATTAAATATGGAATGTTTTCAGGGAACTGCTTCCTTAATAATATCATGAAAAAGTGTCAATTCTCTGCATGGTTCTCTCCAGATTACAATACTCTGTTTCCTCTTTGCTTCGCCACATATTTCCCGGATCACAGCCTTCAACCGCAGTGAATGTCCAATACCCTGGTGATGGCCATTACCCTTGAGTTCATGTTGCATGGGCCACTAAAGCCTCCTGAATATATGCTTTGGACAGTAAGGTGTGTTTGACTTCAAACCCACGTCATCTTTCTTCTGTTAGACAGAAGCCTGGCAGATATGAGATCTGATTCAGACTGATATGAGAGAAAATATTGAGCCTGGAGCTTGACCAGTCTGCATGAGATGACCGTCTCCAAGAAAATGATGTCCAAAATCTCAAGCTTCTGTAACAAGCTCCAAAGAATTCTCCTTTACCTCATGAGCTCAATATCATACAAAACCTTTCTGTTCATAGAAGAACGGTGATCCCAATGTTTCGTCCATCAACTGCTGATGGATGACCAAACATGAACTGTTCATTTTACTTTGAATTTTTTTTACTTTCAGTTTGTAAAGTGGCTTATTTGTACCATTTTCCCTCATTAATTTTTTTATTTTTTTATTTCCCTCACTGTTCTTTGACCATTATTAATCTCCCTGTAGAGAAACATGCTGTTATATCAATATATGAGAGTGTATAGAGTGCAAAATGTGCTGGAGAATGTTATTTATGTATATTACACGAACACTCACGCATGCTGTAAATTATTTGTTCATATGTATTTGTATTTATGCGTGTTTGTGTGTATAAATCTGAATGCATGTATAGTTATATACATTTTCATTCAACTATACACTACATTTTTACAATTAATTTGAATAAATTATATTGCACTATATCATTTCATTTGTTTTAAATCAATCAATTATTAGTGCCAATTTAGTGGTCTGGTGCTTTTTTTATTTTTTTATTGGCCGATATGCGCCTGCTGCAGATTTATCTGAATAATATTACTAATATATAGATATATCTGATATATAGATATATCTGATATATCTAAATAATATTACTACTGCATTATACACATAAATAATATCGGCCGATATATCGATATCAGGCTTTTTTTTACTTCCTAATATCAGCATCGGCCCCAAAAAATCCATATTGGTTGGGCTCTAAATATTATATATAATATATTAGTAATTTATTCAAAGTAGGGATGTCCCAATTAAGTTTTTTTGTGTCCCTGATCCAAGTCATTGAATATTGAATGTCTGCCGACACTAGTCCTGATCCGATACTTGTATTTTCCTAGTGTGTGGAGCACACTTCCGAGTACATTACATTTTTTTTAAATCAATCCAATGTATATAGAGCTGTACAGATTTATCAGGGGCAGAATCTCAAAAGTAAAAAAGGGGCAAAAATATTAACCCCAAAATGTATAATTCAATTCAAGTTAAAATCAATTTTCCATCCAATTTAATTACACAAATCTAACGTAAAAGTTAACATTTTATTTGAACTTCACCATGTTCAGTTGACGTGAATGAATAAAATAATTATGTGAACTGATGACCTGTGATTTAAGATTATTATATAAACTTTTCTAATTTCAAATAAATTGTTTTTCCTTGCTTTATATAACTCTTACATTTTCTTAATTCTATTTAACATGTATTTTGTGCAATTACTCAGTCAAAATAAACATTCAGACTGACAAGTACAGTACAGCACTAATACAGCACTTTACCAATGAATGCAGCTGTTTTAGTTTTATGAATCCTTCCAAACTGTACTTTCTGTGGTTACTATTTGTTTCACTTTTTAGTTTTAAACCTATGTGCCAAGTAACGGGTCTAAATTTCAACATCAAACATTCTTTTCACATTTTCAAGGTAAACATTTTGTTATCACTAGCATAGTACAGTAATCGATTTGTGCTTTCATCTGATCTGGAATTTGAAATACGAAAGTAATTGGTATCCATTCCTAAACAATCAGAACACTTGGAGAAAAGAAAAAAAAAACTACAAAAATGTACAATTTAACAGGAGTTAATCTTTTTAACAAATAGCATGTTTTCACATTTCAACATTTAGGCCATAACTACATTAAGTGTCGTACTCACTGCTTCAGCTGCCTGACCAAGCTATCCGTTGAGTATGCTGCATACTGTACCTAAAGAAGATCTCCCCCAATAATGTCCAATGTTAGTTTTGGTGGTGGAATAGGTAATTACACTGTTGCTGAACTCTGTGTCCGCTCCTGAGGCTGAATTTCAGCAGAACACAGGAACTAAAAAAACCTGAGGCCAAGAACTGTTCTTGACTAACAGTCTCGGCTCTGCTGCAAAAGAGTCATCTGATAAGTACCTGGACTGAGTCAATAGCACTAGAGCTAACATCTCTCGTGTTGAGAGTATCAGAGCTACAAAAGCAGGAATGGTGCAGTCTCTTGCATGCTGGAGTTAGTGTCATCAGAAAAATTCATTTTAGTGAGAATTCAAACGTGAGTTTGAGACTCTGAGGGTAGCTAAATTGAGAGTGTAGATCAGTCCCAACAGCATTACCAATCCAAAGGAAACACTCTTTAAGTACTGTAGCAGCTGCACACCCTCTATCAATATCCTCTGGCTCGTCCTCAGCACCAGCACCTTCTTTAAAGGATCACAAAAAGCCCCAGAGTGGTGTCAGAAATTGCTTCTTCAGGTTTGTAGTCCATAGCCAAAACAAAAAAACAAACATTCAATTTTTAAATAATTAACACCTTGTTAAGTTTCACTGAAATATTGGTAACATACAAGCTGGCAATTTGTTTAGGTCATTACAAAAAGTACATATACAATTTAAGACTGAAAGAAGTTGAGGTTTGTATATGTGTAACAAGTAGAATAATTGCAACAAAAAGAAAAGTGGATTTAAAGGGTTGGTATAATGCCCCCTTTTACAAGATGTAAAATAAGTCTCTGATGTCCCCAGAGTGTGTGGTTTTATCTCAAAATACCCTATAGATTATTTTTTATAGCATGTTAAAATTGTCCCTTTTTGAGGGTGAGCAAAAACCCGCTGTTTTGTGTCCTTTTTAAATGCAAATGAGCTGATGCTCCCTTTCAAGAAGAGGGCAAAGCTTCAACAGCTCGTGTCCTTGTTCTGCCTTTTATGTTCAAACTGTCGAACAATAGCTACTGTACGTTCCATCCACACGTTTTTATTCGAAACAAGTGATATCCAACACATTGGTCAATCAAAAAACGTATCGGCTGATGCTGATATTTAAAAAATGGCCAATATATCAGTCGACCACTAATCATCAACCACCCCTTTAAGGTTAGAAATAGGGATGCAGTGATGCTTTCATTGACATATGCAGAACAATTAGTTCATGACATCAAGACTAGATTATTGTAATGCTCTACTTTGGTGGTTACCATGCACACTTAATAAACAAACTACAGCTAGTACAAAATGCTGCAGCTCGAGTTCTTATGGTGCGTTCTATTATAGCCAACGAACCAACTCTGACCTCAGATTTGACGTCACGCCCACACTTCAAGTGTTCTATTATGTTTTGCGTGTCCGAGTCGGAGAAAAACATGGACGCTACCTCGAAAAGCAGTTATAATGATAGCACTGGCCGTGTACCAGGCACTTACATTACAAAAAATATATTATGACTACACTACACCTTATCAAAACGCAGCCATTTGAACTTGAAAATGCTCACTTTATTTAATGTTTTTCGTATTACTCTTCTGTTAGCAATTCTAGCAACGTTAGTAATTGCACTCACAACAACCGATTCCCATACCTACAGGGGACGCAGTAATACGAGTGATTATAATCGTCATTTAAAATACCAAAGTGGTTCAAAAACAAGTTGAAGTCTTACAAGTCACAGGGCGAATTCCGAAACGGAATTCTTGCTCGGTGTCCTTACGGTTGTCCGACGTCCGAGAGGAGAAATCCGAGGAAAGGGGGCGTGTTGCTAGGCAACGTCTGTCGTCCGATTCGGATCTCGAGACGGATGAATAATAGAACTACCATTACCAGAACAAGGAAGTTTGATCATATTAGTCCGGTTCTGTCAACCCTGCATTGGCTGCCTATTAAACATTGTATAAATTAAAAAAATATTGTTGATTACTTACAAAGCACTAAATGGTTTAGCTCCGCAGTAGTTGAGCAAGCTCTTAACGCATTATAGTCCTTCACGTCTATTGCGATTCTCAAAATTCCGGACAGTTAATAATGACTAGAATATCAAAATCGACTGCTGGCGGTAGATCCTTTTCCTATTTAGCACCAAAACTGTGGAAAAGTCTTTCTACAATTGTCCGGGAAGCAGACACACTGAAGCAGTCATTTCAAAGCTTGATTAAAGACACATCTCTTTGCCCTAGCACACACATAATACATTATAGACCTCTATAATTCAATGTTAGGCTGCATAGATTAGGTCAGCTGTAACTAGGAATACTTCCCTTAAATCCTGATGTACTCGTTACATCATAAGAAGTATGGCATCTACGCTAATTTGAGTGTCTTTGTTTATCCCGGGGTTTTCCCACAGCCTGCCGTATCCAGGCCGTATTCAGATCTGTCGGAGCTTGGCCTGGACTCGATGACAATGCGGTGCTGAAGTGCTAACTAGCCTCTCCCTATGGAGGATCCCTTTCCCACTCTACAGATATTTGATGCAATCTTTATTGTGAAAAGTGCTATATAAATAGACTTGACTTGACTAAGAAAGCATGAAGCTTGCAGTTGCAGAAAGCCAATCTGTCAGTCAAATCCGAAGCAAGATGCAACGGCAACATGTTATACAACGTCTCAGATAGTCATCTCTGGATAGTAAATGACTTTCACATGATTTGTTACAAAAGTGTGCATCACATATGCTAAACATAACATTGTAAAGAAGCATGCAAAATTGTATTGAGATCGAATCGTAGGTGGCGCTATAACTGTCAAAAAGCTTTGTCAACTATATATTTCCTATGGTAAATTGCCTGTATTGGCTTTAATTATTCTTTAATTATTTAGCTTTAATTATTCTGGTTCCTGCAAGATGTGAGTATGGGTGATAGTTGAGGTTGAGCTGTAGCTCTCTCCCAAGGATAGTTTGTTACCCATTATACTGGGCCAGCAACTGCAGAGCCAAGGCAATGATGATGATTTGAGAGGAGGGGATCTATTAGTAATAGTTTTATAGATCTTCTGCTTTGAGCCATGCAAATGGTCAATGCACTTTCTTCAAAAAAATAAAGTAAGCAACAGAAAAAGATGCCGCAAGTAATTCACTGGTAATGGAAAAGCTTTACTTTGAACTCTTGAACTGTTAAATGCAAGAAGTTTAGGTCTGACTTCAGAAATCTGTGCCATAAACTGTTATATTTGGCACTGCCAATGCGCATAACATAAAATACTTCTCAAAGAGTCTTTGTTTCTGCTTTTATGCCATGGAGTACAGATTGTCATTCTGAAGTCTTTTGAGCTTCAGCATGTTTGATTCTTTTATGAGTCAACTTGTCTGTTTCACTTGAAGCTTTCACTTAAAATGTTGTTGGATTTTGACTGGTGCAATTTACTTTCTCTGTGAAGTTAATAACAGAAAACAGTAAAAAGAGTTGAAAGAACATGTGGACCTTTAAGATATCTGAATACGTGCAGTATATGCAATGGTTGCGCGTTTCTCCACATTGTTTCCAAAAAGCAGTCAGAAATTATTAGTGAGCTGAGGCGAGTTTCCAGAGGCTTCCCCCGACTCCGTGACACCCTGCAGAGAGCCTGTCTGAAGTTGAGGAAAAGAGTGAGCTCTTTCCCAACCCAAAGACATAAACAATGAATCTCCACAATCACTATTTTGAAACTGTGAAGTACCTACAGAAGGAGACCACTTTGAAAATCTCGCCTTCATAATCTAATTTTAAACCAATTTTAAACAAATGTAAAACAAAGATTCAGGATGCAAAATTATAAAAAAATATATATTATTCTGCTCTATTTTTAAGTCGCTAATCAAATAAACACATTTATGATCTCATGAACTCCTTTGTACAGACAGCAAGGAGACATACTGAGTGACATATTGATTTCACAAAAAAATCCAGTAAATCAGAAAAAGGCAACATAACAGCATTTTCACTAGTGTCTTTTGGATCCCTTTGTATATTTCTTAGAACATTCACTGTATATTTCTTAGTACATTCATCCATTTCTTTCACACAGATCTGGAATAGTCTGTGGAAATAGGAAGGGGAAGGATTCATGAGTTAGAAGTCCTCAAGATCTAAGATGAATAGTGTTTATTGTAGCTTGGCACACCCCGTCCCTCTCAGTCAACAACGTCTTTGTGCTTTTACAAAATATGTGTGTTCCATGGATTGTTGCAAGCTGGAAATGTGATATTACTCAATTATTTTTTCTTATGCTCCCTTTACTCTCGCTCTCTCTCTCTCTGTCTGTCTCTCTATTCTTTCACCCGCTGCCCTTTCCACTTGTAATTATATGTTAAAATAAACACTAAGCCAAGAGGCCACATCACTCGACGGCAAAACGAATGACAAAGACATTCCCTCATTGAGTCAAAACAATGTGGTGAAAAGCTCCAAAGAATTTGTTGCATTCTGGAGAGGGTTTGTTCAGAAAATAAGTGCATTTATGCATCAGTATTTAACATGATGATTCACATGAAACATGTTCAAACTGTGAGTTTGATTAAACTGCAGTAGATAATGATTAGAGCAGAATAATGTGGACACTGGGAACATTTTACAGTGAAAGCTGTCCGTGTGACTTTGCTCTACTGACCCTGAAATGACCTGTGATGTCATTCTACTCCTCAACAGACAGACAAAGATGGATAGAAAACTGACCGGCTGTTATATAACGCTGTTCAAGCCACAGCTTTGCATTTTAGCTTACTCTCCCTTTGATGGTTTCCACCAAAGCAAACACCTCAAACTACGTCACAGTTCAATTTCGTCCACTCGCCTTGCCTTGATCGTCATCACTCCCAAACCATCACGGTGTTGGTTAGTAGGATATTTCCATCCAGTGTGATACCAATCCAGAACCAATTTAAGTTTCTGGGTCAAGCATTACGCCTGTTTTCTTGCCTTTTACCCTGAATGCAAACTAACCATAAACATGACAGAATCCTCTGGACCTATCTTGGAAGATTGCGCTCACCATCAAATTACCAGTCACCAAAGTTTTGTTTACCGTCGTTTGAGTGGTTGTGTGGGTTTGTCGTATTAAGGTCTCCACATTGCATCAGAGGCTGTCTTTCTGTGGAATTGAGGGAAGGCCCCTGTTCTCTTTCCAGAAGTGGTTACATGCGCTTGGCAGCCCATGAACCCAGTAGCTAAAAGCACATGCTAGATTTTATGTCCTTGATTTAAAAAAACAAAACCCATATTGATTAACTTGACTGCGTTAAATTACGCTGTGGCTGCTGTATAATTATAACATTAATCTCCTTATTTACCTCTCGTTCTTCTGTCTCTCATTCTGTCTTGTCTCTCACACTTTCCATATGTATTCTTTTGCCTGATTATGTGAATGCCTTATAAAGACCTGTTCTTAATGAATCGTTAATCTCTGGTAAATGCTTTGGAAGATTTAGAAGAGCTTTTTGACTATATTTGTGTACTGAACGTCAGTGAGGTGGTCGAATTAAACGGTTTGGATGTGTTGGATCTCTTCAAGTCCTCTCTCTGTTTTAATTCCTTATGTAACATTACACTCTGATTTTAATTTGTGCAGCCTAAAATGAACTCAGATTCTCCATCTTTTCATTATTTCACCCTCACAGACACATACTGAGGTTTTATAAACTTGGACCAATGTTTATTTAAACTGACTAGTATGTATCAAAGCCTCTTTTTGCAAAGTCTTCAGGACAGGGAAACAAATATACAGTCACTGAAAATAAAAGAAATTCTGAACACTACACGCTACTGATTATTATTTATTCTCCATGGTAACATGAACATGACCATGTTCTTTATAATCTCTTCACTGAAATGCATAGGTAAATAAATATATAATGGCTACAAGTACAACACATTTAAATTATCAGACTGCCTCGTTTTCCCAGTAGCCAAATTCGGTTTTCAACCACATTCTTTTGATGGATTGGCTGAAGCCACTCTTTCCAGTTCAAATGCCATGGAAAATCTCTTTAGCTCTGAGAGGGGAATAATACGCAGGGAATAAGTGGGGGAAGACATCAGGGAGAGTAAAATGACCTGTAAGAAAACACAGAGGTTGTCCTTTTTTACCAGGAGGTTGTCCTTTAGCTGTTTGGTTCATCTCTGAAGTGGTAAAATTCGGCAGAATTCCACCAGTGGCATAAGGACTTCTGTGGGCCTGCGTGCCCGACATGGAGGTGCTCCACAGGGGAAAGCCTCTGCCATCGCTCTGGCTCTGGTGCCCTGGACAGCCGCCCCAGTGGTTTGTGGTAGAGTGCCATGGCAGTGAAACCGCGGCGAGTGCTCCCGCTCCCACATAGTTTCTGGTCAAACTGAAACATTACAGCCCAGAGAACGCTGCCCGTCTCTGCCAGACAGCCGGCATGAGATCAGCACTGAAAACATGCGATCATGAACCCCGCTGCACAAAGCGTTTATGAATGTGCAACGCCATTGAACACAGCATGTGGTGCTTTGGTTGTTTTTCATGTTTGTCAAAGCCATATTAGCATATTATTTATCAGTGCTGTCATGGCATGAGGTCAACGAACAAAAAAAATCAAGTTGTATGATGAACAATTAAAAATAAAACACAATATATTGACTTATGTCTTTTCAATGACTTAATCTGCCACTGTAATGTATTTAATGTATCTAACTCTGATAATCTTCATTTGGGGATTTTTTTATGTTTATTACGATTTAAGTAGCCTGACTTCGTCATACTCATTTTCTAATAAGAAAATGAGTCTGATACCACTCCGTTGGGCTTTGATTATGAGGCGTGTCTTAACCGAACCAGGAAAAAAAACCCTCTGCACTCAATTGGATAGTCGGTAGACCTACAACCTATCAGAGCAACGCAGTAAGTCAACTCCTTTGCATAGCGCAGTTTTCAACTACAGAACTTACTTATTTTAGAAGTTAAATAACGAGTGTTGTCTTTTACTTACTTCTCCATGAGTGCAACCAAAGGAGAAACCACAACGACCACAGGCTTTTCATTACGTCCCATCTTCTTAGCGACAGTCAGAGCCAGCCGAATAAGTTACACTTTTCCCGAATCATGCTCCGATCAACAAATGCCTTGATTCCAGTTCTCTGTTTGTCTATTAAAATTAATGCACTGCCGATTTATTTTACAATAGACGCGACAGCAGAAATCTATACATCTCAATTCTCCAGCTGCAGTCATCTCTGAGGGAGACCAGTAAGCGCTCTTTGATAACGTGATGATTACGTCCTTGCAGATTACCTGTCCATCATCGTTTAAGCCCGCCCTGGCAATTTGATTGGCCCGTTCATTTCTTGCCTGATCATAATTACTACTCAATGTATTCAGTCCAGACTCGAACTTCCTGACCAAAACATTTTGTGGGCGGAGTTCGGGCTGGCATCCAGGCTACGATTTAAGTAAAATAAAATATGAATATGTTAATATGTCAAATCATATTTATGTTTCATCTTTCCTGGGCAGTTGGTGGCAATTGTAATGACAATTATGGAATAAAGGTTGCATGACTTTTGAACATTTAAAATTGGGAATGAGCAATGTTTAGTTTAATCCCACCGGTCACAATTGTGACCGCAGCTTTTTATCTTATTTCTGGAAGCTCTAAAAATGTTGTTATTGACTTTGGGCAAGAAATTCAACTTTTAAATGGCAAAATAGATTGTCTTGATTAAATCAATTATTGTCATGTGACTAGTGTGAAAGGTCACATGACCAGATCAGTTCACTTCCTGCTTGCACATCAATAGCACTAGAGCTAACATCTCTCGTGTTGAGAGTATCAGAGCTACAAAAGCAGGAATGGTGCAGTCTCTTGCATGCTGGAGTTAGTGTCATCAGAAAAATTCATTTTAGTGAGAATTCAAACGTGAGTTTGAGACTCTGAGGGTAGCTAAATTGAGAGTGTAGATCAGTCCCAACAGCATTACCAATCCAAAGGAAACACTCTTTAAGTACTGTAGCAGCTGCACACCCTCTATCAATATCCTCTGGCTCGTCCTCAGCACCAGCACCTTCTTTAAAGGATCACAAAAAGCCCCAGAGTGGTGTCAGAAATTGCTTCTTCAGGTTTGTAGTCCATAGCCAAAACAAAAAACAAACATTCAATTTTTAAATAATTAACACCTTGTTAAGTTTCACTGAAATATTGGTAACATACAAGCTGGCAATTTGTTTAGGTCATTACAAAAAGTACATATACAATTTAAGACTGAAAGAAGTTGAGGTTTGTATATGTGTAACAAGTAGAATAATTGCAACAAAAAGAAAAGTGGATTTAAAGGGTTGGTATAATGCCCCCTTTTACAAGATGTAAAATAAGTCTCTGATGTCCCCAGAGTGTGTGGTTTTATCTCAAAATACCCTATAGATTATTTTTTATAGCATGTTAAAATTGTCCCTTTTTGAGGGTGAGCAAAAACCCGCTGTTTTGTGTCCTTTTTAAATGTAAATGAGCTGATGCTCCCTTTCAAGAAGAGGGCAAAGCTTCAACAGCTCGTGTCCTTGTTCTGCCTTTTATGTTCAAACTGTCGAACAATAGCTACTGTACGTTTCCATCCACACGTTTTTATTCGAAACAAGTGATATCCAACACATTGGTCAATCAAAAAACGTATCGGCTGATGCTGATATTTAAAAAATGGCCAATATATCAGTCGACCACTAATCATCAACCACCCCTTTAAGGTTAGAAATAGGGATGCAGTGATGCTTTCATTGACATATGCAGAACAATTAGTTCATGACATCAAGACTAGATTATTGTAATGCTCTACTACAGCTAGTACAAAATGCTGCAGCTCGAGTTCTTATGGTGCGTTCTATTATAGCCAACGAACCAACTCTGACCTCAGATTTGACGTCACGCCCACACTTCAAGTGTTCTATTATGTTTTGCGTGTCCGAGTCGGAGAAAAACATGGACGCTATCCGTAAAGCAGTTATAATGATAGCACTGGCCGTGTACCAGGCACTTACATTACAAAAAAATATATTATGACTACACTACACCTTATCAAAACGCAGCCATTTGAACTTGAAAATGCTCACTTTATTTAATGTTTTTCGTATTACTCTTCTGTTAGTAATTCTAGCAACGTTAGTAATTGCACTCACAACAACCGATTCCCATACCTACAGGGGACGCAGTAATACGAGTGATTATAATCGTCATTTAAAATACCAAAGTGGTTCAAAAACAAGTTGAAGTCTTACAAGTCACAGGGCGAATTCCGAAACGGAATTCTTGCTCGGTGTCCTCACGGTTGTCCGACGTCCGAGAGGAGAAATCCGAGGAAAGGGGGCGTGTTGCTAGGCAACGTCTGTCGTCCGATTTCGGATCTCCGAGACGGATGAATAATAGAACTACCATTACCAGAACAAGGAAGTTTGATCATATTAGTCCGGTTCTGTCAACCCTGCATTGGCTGCCTATTAAACATTGTATAAATTAAAAAAATATTGTTGATTACTTACAAAGCACTAAATGGTTTAAGTCTCGCAGTAGTTGAGCAAGCTCTTAACGCATTATAGTCCTTCACGTCTATTGCGATCTCAAAATTCCGGACAGTTAATAATGACTAGAATATCAAAATCGACTGCTGGCGGTAGATCCTTTTCCTATTTAGCACCAAAACTGTGGAAAAGTCTTTCTACAATTGTCCGGGAAGCAGACACACTGAAGCAGTCATTTCAAAGCTTGATTAAAGACACATCTCTTTGCCCTAGCACACACATAATACATTATAGACCTCTATAATTCAATGTTAGGCTGCATAGATTAGGTCAGCTGTAACTAGGAATACTTCCCTTAAATCCTGATGTACTCGTTACATCATAAGAAGTATGGCATCTACGCTAATTTGAGTGTCTTTGTTTATCCCGGGGTTTTCCCACAGCCTGCCGTATCCAGGCCGTATTCAGATCTGTCGGAGCTTGGCCTGGACTCGATGACAATGCGGTGCTGAAGTGCTAACTAGCCTCTCCCTATGGAGGATCCCTTTCCCACTCTACAGATATTTGATGCAATCTTTATTGTGAAAAGTGCTATATAAATAGACTTGACTTGACTAAGAAAGCATGAAGCTTGCAGTTGCAGAAAGCCAATCTGTCAGTCAAATCCGAAGCAAGATGCAACGGCAACATGTTATACAACGTCTCAGATAGTCATCTCGGATAGTAAATGACTTTCACATGATTTGTTACAAAAGTGTGCATCACATATGCTAAACATAACATTGTAAAGAAGCATGCAAAATTGTATTGAGATCGAATCGTAGGTGGCGCTATAACTGTCAAAAAGCTTTGTCAACTATATATTTCCTATGGTAAATTGCCTGTATTGGCTTTAATTATTCTTTAATTATTTAGCTTTAATTATTCTGGTTCCTGCAAGATGTGAGTATGGGTGATAGTTGAGGTTGAGCTGTAGCTCTCTCCCAAGGATAGTTTGTTACCCATTATACTGGGCCAGCAACTGCAGAGCCAAGGCAATGATGATGATTTGAGAGGAGGGGATCTATTAGTAATAGTTTTATAGATCTTCTGCTTTGAGCCATGCAAATGGTCAATGCACTTTCTTCAAAAAAATAAAGTAAGCAACAGAAAAAGATGCCGCAAGTAATTCACTGGTAATGGAAAAGCTTTACTTTGAACTCTTGAACTGTTAAATGCAAGAAGTTTAGGTCTGACTTCAGAAATCTGTGCCATAAACTGTTATATTTGGCACTGCCAATGCGCATAACATAAAATACTTCTCAAAGAGTCTTTGTTTCTGCTTTTATGCCATGGAGTACAGATTGTCATTCTGAAGTCTTTTGAGCTTCAGCATGTTTGATTCTTTTATGAGTCAACTTGTCTGTTTCACTTGAAGCTTTCACTTAAAATGTTGTTGGATTTTGACTGGTGCAATTTACTTTCTCTGTGAAGTTAATAACAGAAAACAGTAAAAAGAGTTGAAAGAACATGTGGACCTTTAAGATATCTGAATACGTGCAGTATATGCAATGGTTGCGCGTTTCTCCACATTGTTTCCAAAAAGCAGTCAGAAATTATTAGTGAGCTGAGGCGAGTTTCCAGAGGCTTCCCCCGACTCCGTGACACCCTGCAGAGAGCCTGTCTGAAGTTGAGGAAAAGAGTGAGCTCTTTCCCAACCCAAAGACATAAACAATGAATCTCCACAATCACTATTTTGAAACTGTGAAGTACCTACAGAAGGAGACCACTTTGAAAATCTCGCCTTCATAATCTAATTTTAAACCAATTTTAAACAAATGTAAAACAAAGATTCAGGATGCAAAATTATAAAAAAATATATATTATTCTGCTCTATTTTTAAGTCGCTAATCAAATAAACACATTTATGATCTCATGAACTCCTTTGTACAGACAGCAAGGAGACATACTGAGTGACATATTGATTTCACAAAAAAATCCAGTAAATCAGAAAAAGGCAACATAACAGCATTTTCACTAGTGTCTTTTGGATCCCTTTGTATATTTCTTAGAACATTCACTGTATATTTCTTAGTACATTCATCCATTTCTTTCACACAGATCTGGAATAGTCTGTGGAAATAGGAAGGGGAAGGATTCATGAGTTAGAAGTCCTCAAGATCTAAGATGAATAGTGTTTATTGTAGCTTGGCACACCCCGTCCCTCTCAGTCAACAACGTCTTTGTGCTTTTACAAAATATGTGTGTTCCATGGATTGTTGCAAGCTGGAAATGTGATATTACTCAATTATTTTTTCTTATGCTCCCTTTACTCTCGCTCTTCTCTCTCTCTGTCTGTCTCTCTATTCTTTCACCCGCTGCCCTTTCCACTTGTAATTATATGTTAAAATAAACACTAAGCCAAGAGGCCACATCACTCGACGGCAAAACGAATGACAAAGACATTCCCTCATTGAGTCAAAACAATGTGGTGAAAAGCTCCAAAGAATTTGTTGCATTCTGGAGAGGGTTTGTTCAGAAAATAAGTGCATTTATGCATCAGTATTTAACATGATGATTCACATGAAACATGTTCAAACTGTGAGTTTGATTAAACTGCAGTAGATAATGATTAGAGCAGAATAATGTGGACACTGGGAACATTTTACAGTGAAAGCTGTCCGTGTGACTTTGCTCTACTGACCCTGAAATGACCTGTGATGTCATTCTACTCCTCAACAGACAGACAAAGATGGATAGAAAACTGACCGGCTGTTATATAACGCTGTTCAAGCCACAGCTTTGCATTTTAGCTTACTCTCCCTTTGATGGTTTCCACCAAAGCAAACACCTCAAACTACGTCACAGTTCAATTTCGTCCACTCGCCTTGCCTTGATCGTCATCACTCCCAAACCATCACGGTGTTGGTTAGTAGGATATTTCCATCCAGTGTGATACCAATCCAGAACCAATTTAAGTTTCTGGGTCAAGCATTACGCCTGTTTTCTTGCCTTTTACCCTGAATGCAAACTAACCATAAACATGACAGAATCCTCTGGACCTATCTTGGAAGATTGCGCTCACCATCAAATTACCAGTCACCAAAGTTTTGTTTACCGTCGTTTGAGTGGTTGTGTGGGTTTGTCGTATTAAGGTCTCCACATTGCATCAGAGGCTGTCTTTCTGTGGAATTGAGGGAAGGCCCCTGTTCTCTTTCCAGAAGTGGTTACATGCGCTTGGCAGCCCATGAACCCAGTAGCTAAAAGCACATGCTAGATTTTATGTCCTTGATTTAAAAAAACAAAACCCATATTGATTAACTTGACTGCGTTAAATTACGCTGTGGCTGCTGTATAATTATAACATTAATCTCCTTATTTACCTCTCGTTCTTCTGTCTCTCATTCTGTCTTGTCTCTCACACTTTCCATATGTATTCTTTTGCCTGATTATGTGAATGCCTTATAAAGACCTGTTCTTAATGAATCGTTAATCTCTGGTAAATGCTTTGGAAGATTTAGAAGAGCTTTTTGACTATATTTGTGTACTGAACGTCAGTGAGGTGGTCGAATTAAACGGTTTGGATGTGTTGGATCTCTTCAAGTCCTCTCTCTGTTTTAATTCCTTATGTAACATTACACTCTGATTTTAATTTGTGCAGCCTAAAATGAACTCAGATTCTCCATCTTTTCATTATTTCACCCTCACAGACACATACTGAGGTTTTATAAACTTGGACCAATGTTTATTTAAACTGACTAGTATGTATCAAAGCCTCTTTTTGCAAAGTCTTCAGGACAGGGAAACAAATATACAGTCACTGAAAAATAAAAGAAATTCTGAACACTACACGCTACTGATTATTATTTATTCTCCATGGTAACATGAACATGACCATGTTCTTTATAATCTCTTCACTGAAATGCATAGGTAAATAAATATATAATGGCTACAAGTACAACACATTTAAATTATCAGACTGCCTTCGTTTTCCCAGTAGCCAAATTCGGTTTTCAACCACATTCTTTTGATGGATTGGCTGAAGCCACTCTTTCCAGTTCAAATGCCATGGAAAATCTCTTTAGCTCTGAGAGGGGAATAATACGCAGGGAATAAGTGGGGGAAGACATCAGGGAGAGTAAAATGACCTGTAAGAAAACACAGAGGTTGTCCTTTTTTACCAGGAGGTTGTCCTTTAGCTGTTTGGTTCATCTCTGAAGTGGTAAAATTCGGCAGAATTCCACCAGTGGCATAAGGACTTCTGTGGCCTGCGTGCCCGACATGGAGGTGCTCCACAGGGGAAAGCCTCTGCCATCGCTCTGGCTCTGGTGCCCTGGACAGCCGCCCCAGTGGTTTGTGGTAGAGTGCCATGGCAGTGAAACCGCGGCGAGTGCTCCCGCTCCCACATAGTTTCTGGTCAAACTGAAACATTACAGCCCAGAGAACGCTGCCCGTCTCTGCCAGACAGCCGGCATGAGATCAGCACTGAAAACATGCGATCATGAACCCCGCTGCACAAAGCGTTTATGAATGTGCAACGCCATTGAACACAGCATGTGGTGCTTTGGTTGTTTTTCATGTTTGTCAAAGCCATATTAGCATATTATTTATCAGTGCTGTCATGGCATGAGGTCAACGACAAAAAAAAATCAAGTTGTATGATGAACAATTAAAAATAAAACACAATATATTGACTTATGTCTTTTCAATGACTTAATCTGCCACTGTAATGTATTTAATGTATCTAACTCTGATAATCTTCATTTGGGGATTTTTTTATGTTTATTACGATTTAAGTAGCCTGACTTCGTCATACTCATTTTCTAATAAGAAAATGAGTCTGATACCACTCCGTTGGGCTTTGATTATGAGGCGTGTCTTAACCGAACCAGGAAAAAAAACCCTCTGCACTCAATTGGATAGTCGGTAGACCTACAACCTATCAGAGCAACGCAGTAAGTCAACTCCTTTGCATAGCGCAGTTTTCAACTACAGAACTTACTTATTTTAGAAGTTAAATAACGAGTGTTGTCTTTTACTTACTTCTCCATGAGTGCAACCAAAGGAGAAACCACAACGACCACAGGCTTTTCATTACGTCCCATCTTCTTAGCGACAGTCAGAGCCAGCCGATAAGTTACACTTTTCCCGAATCATGCTCCGATCAACAAATGCCTTGATTCCAGTTCTCTGTTTGTCTATTAAAATTAAATGCACTGCCGATTTATTTTACAACAGACGCGACAGCAGAATCTATACATCTCAATTCTCCAGCTGCAGTCATCTCTGAGGGAGACCAGTAGCGCTCTTTGATAACGTGATGATTACGTCCTTGCAGATTACCTGTCCATCATCGTTTAAAGCCCGCCCTGGCAATTTGATTGGCCCGTTCATTTCTTGCCTGATCATAATTACTACTCAATGTATTCAGTCCAGAATTCAACTTTCTGAACTCAAAACATTTTGTGGGCGGAGTTCGGGCTGGCATCCAGGCTACGATTTAAGTAAAATAAAATATGAATATGTTAATATGTCAAATCATATTTATGTTTCATCTTTCCTGGGCAGTTGGTGGCAATTGTAATGACAATTATGGAATAAAGGTTGCATGACTTTTGAACATTTAAAATTGGGAATGAGCAATGTTTAGTTTAATCCCACCGGTCACAATTGTGACCGCAGCTTTTTATCTTATTTCTGGAAGCTCTAAAAATGTTGTTATTGACTTTGGGCAAGAAATTCAACTTTTAAATGGCAAAATAGATTGTCTTGATTAAAATCAATTATTGTCATGTGACTAGTGTGAAAGGTCACATGACCAGATCAGTTCACTTCCTGCTTGCACATCTAGAAGAAGATTTCTTCCTCAGACTACTACAAAAAGTAGTATGTAAAACATCTTAATTTACAGATAAAACTATCATATTTTGCACACATATTCTTTAAAGGGTCTACTACTTATATATTTTGAGAATTATACTCCTGCATATATATTTTGCTCGTAAGACTTGTAAATTTGTTTACGGTCACAATTGTGACTGGTAGATTAACACTGTTTCAATTGAAAACACAGGTATTGGCAATCCTACACTGAATATGCCACATCTGTGAGGAGGATGGATGATCTTGGCAAAGGAGAAGTGCTCACTAAAACAGATTTAGACAGATTTGTGAACAATATTTGAGAGTACATTTGTTGAGCCTTTTGTGTACATAGAAATGGTCTTAGATCTTTGAGTTCAGCTCATGAAAAATGAGTGCAAAAACAAAAGTATTGCTAGTTATTTTCGACTTTCAACTCAAGTGCGACTTGACTTTTTTGTTACAAGTATGTGTATACGGGAATAGCTGAACGTCAGTGTCAGTTTTGTCAAAAACATTTGATGCATATTTCATCTCATCTTTTCTCTAGGACCTTTAACAAATTGGATGACAAAAGAAGTATCAAGGGTGTTCCACTCAGATTTTGAAAAAACACCACCAACAATATAATATACTGCGGCTAACAGATTTAGTAGATGCAGAGAGTTCAGTTCATGTTTGTTGCTTGAGGTTACCATGACAGCCATCCTCCTTGAATTCATCTTGAGTCAAAAGAAAGTAGCCTTTTCTCTAAATCCTTTTTTTATGTAATCTTTTTTGCCAGATTCAGATCAAAATCGTATGTGGATGTGATTTACCTTGACCTAGTGGAGACTGCAGACCAGGCCTGTACTCTCTGCTGCGTACTGTCGTGTTACTCAAGGCTGTTGACTCTTTCTCCTCTTGGTTCCAAAAAATCTTGACACCGTTGAATGAGGCCTTGTTATAGCTAATGCTTAATTTTATTCATACTTAACCTATTTATATAACCTTTCTCCAACCAAGCTGTCCCCCGAGATGAAAGATCATTTTTGAAGGAAAGACTTTGCAGTGCTTGGCAATCCTAATCTGGCAACGAAGGCAATAACATATTACATAAGGAGCCACCATTACTGTTGTGGGCTGGTGTAATTGATGTAATTGATGTTTTTGACCTGAAGTGACTTGCATTTTCAAACAGTTTAACTAGCAAATACATTAAGGCCCGTGTTTCAGCACAATTTAATATTCAGAAATAAACTTGCTAATCTTAGTCCTTCACAGACTGCAAATAATTCAGTGTAATAGACCACCAAATGGCATATATCTAATGTGCTGACTGCCTTACAACACTAGAGGTCTATAGCAATAAATTAAGCCTGAACAGCAACACACTTTGTAAAGAGAACCACAAGTAGCCCTTTTATTCAATTCCATTGAGTCACCATTGCCAGTAACCAATACAACAACACAGCACAACAAACTTGGAGTATGTTATAAATCGCAGCCATCACAGAAAAGAAAAAACAAAAAAACAAGTGAGAGTTGTTCTCCTTCCAAACACAAAGTGTAACATAAAGGCAGGCCTGGAATTTAGATTTAATTATAAGTTTCATATGCTTTCCATCTCTCTTGCACACCCATGTACAAAACAACTAAACCCAAAACCATTGATCTTATGGTAAAGGCTGAGACCTAAATCTAAAATTCACTGAAGAAAATTTCTGTCACTTACCTGCACTCAGATATTTTCTGGTTGTAAATCATAAAAAGATAAGTATGAAAGAAAATACAGATCCAGCAGTGCTTGGTTCTGAAAGAGCAACATCTGGCCAATTACTTCTCAATCTCTCTCTTTTTTTCAGTCTAAAAAGACAATATCTTTGCACTGTTTCTCACCACTCTTGTAAAATAATTTCACCACACATGAACACACACAGTGACGTGCATGCACATAATTTTTCGAAAGATGGTCTCTAGTATGTTTTTAAAAAGGCCTGAAACCAGAACACAATGTCCTCTCACCCTCCATATGCCAATAAAAGATAGGCATACCTATCTTTGCATTGATAAATATCATCAATAGAGCATCACAGTCCCGCCCACAGCCGGTGCCGGAAGTAAAAATTCAATACAATTTCTCCATTGACATTTGAGATATAAGCCATAAAAACGTAACCATACATGGTAGACTTAAAACCAGCTGTGGCTGTACTAAGCGATTGTATATGCTCATATAAATGCCAAAAGTTCATGGGGCACTAACCTTGTTTTAAGATAAATGCCTTTTATTCACAATGTATTGGATAAGTACTTCATTACCCACAATCCAACAGTGATGCATCTGATTTGGTGGAAGTCATGTCACGTGTCTTAAACCCCGTGAAGGTACGTGAAGACTGAAGATCGCGTAATGACGTAGTGCTGGGCGGTAAACCGGTTCAAACCGAAAACCGGTTTATATTTTCGTCACGATTTTGATTTTGAATAAACCGCCATACCGGTTTAATTACACAACGTTCAGAACGACCGTTACGCTGCGCGACCATAGAGCGCGCGACACTGTTTCAGATGGACCCTTTACCCGTTGCACTACTGAGCACAGACGAGGGTAAACAAACAGCAGCGCTCTGTTACGTTACATGGACGATGGACGCTGAAGAATTAGTACAACATGACAGTGATGACACCGAAGAAGAACTTGTGCCAAAAAGAGGAGCCGGGTCTGTTGTTTGGAGGTTTTTTGTTTTCCAAAAATCCGACGTCGACCAGTTGGGCTAAAATTCTCCGCTGGGGAGAATGACCCGGCAACACAAGCAAATTGCTCCAGCGCCTTAGCCGCAAACATGTCTTGGAATATCAAGAATGTATTAAATCAGCCGCGGATTCAGCCGCGGATTTAGCGCCCTCCACATCAGCATGTAACACAGGGAAAGCTAAAGAAAAGTCGAGCCAAATATTGTTTCCATTATACAGGATAATCCTGTGTGCCAAGTAAGTTAGCACTTTATATTTATTTTATGTTTGTTCTGGTTTCGAAGCAATACTTTTGAAGGAATAACTAATGCAAGTTGCATAATTTTGTTTTAATTTCTTTAATAGACCTTAAAAGCAATGCAAGACAAAATTTCCTTTTATATTTACTTGAATGCACGTAATGTTCCTGGATTTGTACTTGAACTAGCAAAAGTATTCCAAGTTTTTCTAATTGTGTTGTTTAAAATAAAAGTTCTGTATTTTGACTGCCGTTGTCTTTGCATTTTGATTCCTCACTTCATTAGAATCATGAATGGCTCTTATTTGTAAACAGCATAATTTTCTGGGGCCATGCAAACCTGTATTACTAGTGTGGAATTATTCTACAATATTCACTAATGACAGTAAAATAGACCATCCTAAGTCAATTTACTGCAGTAATTCCTCTCTTAACCAGTAGAAAATGCATTGAACACCTGACTATGCATAAAAAAATAAATAAAAAAAAACGAACCCGAAAAAAACGAAAAACCGTTATGATTTTGAAAAAAAACGTGATATCAATTTTTGGTCAAACCGCCCAGCACTATAATGACGTAGGGCTAAGTTCACTGGTCGCACTTCTGAGATCCCCGCATGCCATTGGATGTGCAGTTGCCACAGCTTAGCTAATGAGCGAGCCAGATACTCAGTGTTTTTGCATGTTGAGCTGCAAAGGCGTTTGCTTCAGTAAATCGAGGAAAAGAAGTTTCCCTGCACATTTACTATATAAAATGGAGGAAAAAGTTCACGTGCCCGTCGTCAGATTTGGAAGTCGCTCAAAAGGCTCACTCACGGTGGCTTTCAGACGACTTCAGTGAGGCGCGGTGGTTTATGGGAGGAGCAGTTCCTTTGCTCGGAAATGAAAATATGTACACAGGCTTGTACCCTCGACTTTTTTTGTTTTTTTTTTCTTAGTTTTTTCACTCGAAATGATGTATTGTATGCTTATGAGTTCAGCCGTAGCTGGTTATCCTCAGACATGCTCTAATACTCTTTAGATATGGATGGAAATTTACTTCCGGCACCAGCGCTCTCTCGGGCTATGGGCGGGACTGTGATGCTCTATGTCTGTGTACTATATCCAGCAGCTGGGTACATCCAGTTGGGTCTGTCCATTGGGGTCTCATGGCAATGCGTAATTAGATATGATGTATTAAGTCAGTCAGATGGATGATCTGTCTAGGCTTTTCATGGCAGAATACCTTGATCAGCTTAATAGACATTTTTCGTATTGTACTCAATAATGCCTAAATTTTGCATTTAAAATGTTTATTTTTATTTTTATTGTTTATATATATATATATATATATATATATATATATATATATATATATATATATATATATATGAATGAGTTCAGATGCAAAAGCCTCTAAGTGCCATTTGAAATTTTGCCATTTTTATCAAGCTTGTATATTAAAGTTCAGTAATTTCACTTAAATGGCAATGAAGATTACCTATTAATTTTTATTTAAGTGAAATTACTGAACTTAAATTTATAAGCTCGATAAAAATGGTCATTTCAGAAGAAAATTTAAAATGGCATTTAGAGGCTTTTGCATCTAAACTCTTCTATATATATATATATATATATTAGTGCTGTCAAACGATTAAAATATTTAATCGCGATTAATCGCATTAATGCCATAGTTAACTCGCGATTAATCGCACATTTTTATCTATTCTATATAGGCTATCTTTTGATTTCTTTTGATTTCTTTTTGTTACATTATTTTTTCTCATTTTAATGCTCTTATCAACATGGAAAAGTGGATTGCTTGTTTAGTGCAAATGTTTTTTCTATTATTATTATTGAAAATAACATTGGAATAGTGTTAAATTTCACACTATATAAATAATCTCTCACACAATGTAACACTGTCTACCAATAAAAGGGTAAAAAAATACTGACAGGTCCTAATATTGACGAGGGGGTGGAGAATTCGCATCAGCTGTGTGTGTGCTTGGCCATCATCAAGTGGTGTTTCAGACAGGACGTGCTGCGATGACGATAGCTCAGTTCACAACGACAAAACACACAGATCACTTGGTCTTGTCAATGGGACAGTTTGGCAACTTTTTAAAAGTAAACTTTCCAATTCAGAATCTTAAGGCATCCATTTCGGTGTCTCGCGCTCGTCATCCATTCAAAACGTAACGTTACTATTTGGCCGGCTCGCAAGCCCAAACGAGTGTGTGCGGCACAAAACATCCTCGCGCTGCGCTCTGAAACCCATTCATTTCAATGGATTGCGCCGCGCGAGGACGTTTTGTTGCTTCTTCGACCAAAGAGAAAGCGGATCTAGCTAGATCGGAAACAAAACAACAGGCATGCCACAAACACACGTTTCGGCTTTGAGTGGATGACGAGCGCGAGACGGCGAAATGAATCAGGACGCATGGCGCGTCCTGTTGCAAAAGCATGTGACAAAAAGACCGTTAATCGCGCTCAATTAAAAAATTAACGCCGTTAAAATGGGTTTGCGTTAACACCGTTAATAACGCGTTAAACTGACAGCACTACATATATATATATATATATATATATATATATATATATATATATATATATATATATATACACTCACCGGCCACTTTATTAGGTACACCTGTCCAACTGCTCGTTAACACTTAATTTCTAAGCAGCCAATCACATGGCGGCAACTCAGTGCATTTAGGCATGTAGACATGGTCAAGACAATCTCCTGCAGTTCAAACCGAGCATCAGTATGGGGAAGAAAGGTGATTTAAGTGACTTTGAACGTGGCATGATTGTTGGTGCCAGAAGGGCTGGTCTGAGTATTTCAGAAACTGCTAATCTACTGGGATTTTCACGCACAACCATCTCTAGGGTTTACAGAGAATGGTCCGAAAAAGAAAAAACATCCAGTGAGCGGCAGTTCTGTGGGCGGAAATGCCTTGTTGATGCCAGAGGTCAGAGGAGAATGGCCAGACTGGTTCGAGCTGATAGAAGGGCAACAGTGACTCAAATAACCACCTGTTACAACCAAGGTGGGCAGAAGAGCATCTCTGAACGCACAGTACGTCGAACTTTGAGGCAGATGGGCTACAGCAGCAGAAGACCACACCGGGTGCCACTCCTTTCAGCTAAGAACAGGAAACTGAGGCTACAATTTGCACAAGCTCATCGAAATTGGACAATAGAAGATTGGAAAAACGTTGCCTGGTCTGATGAGTCTCGATTTCTGCTGCAACATTCGGATGGTAGGGTCAGAATTTGGCGTCTACAACATGAAAGCATGGATCCATCCTGCCTCGTATCAACGGTTCAGGCTGGTGGTGGTGGTGTCATGGTGTTGGGAATATTTTCTTGGCACTCTTTGGGCCCCTTGATACCAATTGATATCATGTCAATATGGACCAAACTCCCTGAGGAATGCTTCCAGCACCTTGTTGAATCTATGCCACAAAGAATTGAGGCAGTTCTGAAGGCAAAAGGGGGTCCAACCCGTTACTAGCATGGGGTACCTAATAAAGTGGCCGGTGAGTGTATATATATATATATATATATAATAATACAGCATTTTATAGAACATTGGTAATTTGTTGGCCATTTCTTGAAAATAACAATTGGCTTGTTGGTGGGATTGGCCAGAATATCAATAGTGTATCCCCTTGAAACATTTAATTGTATTTCTTTCCTTAAGAAATCACATCCTAAAAAACAGACAATGCCGTATGTGCTGTTAAATGCACATTGATCATTTGTACCCTAATGTCACAGGGTAAGTCTGTCACTAGACATGGACTGAACATGAACATCACCCATCAATCATAGCTGTATAAAATGTAAGTTTTTTATTTATTTTTTTATTTTTTTTAATTATTGGGTGACTGTCATCGTGTGGCGAATAAAATGCATTCTTGAACCAGACCAATGGCTTCCTTTGTCACTTGGGCCTCCACCTGATACTGCTATCTTAACAGCTAATATATTTTATAAACTGCGTGTGACTAAGTTTAAATGGGCACACAATCAACACCAGCAGATCCAAGCACACTACAACAGAGAAGCAGTAAGAGGCTCGAGTACAAAAAGCTCTCCAGTTGTTGACTGCATTATAATCACGTTCAACATTATGCATTTCCATTTACCCAGCCAGAGAAAATAACATAGCTACACTTTATTTGTCTTGCATGATTGGTTTTCCTAAGCATCTAGGGTTTTTTCTTAAAGAAGTATGATGTTTTCATGCTCTAGATCTAATTTTCTTCACGTCAGGTTAAGCCTTGACATACAATCATAATTCAAATATGTCTTATGTGTGTGTGTATTTATGCGTGTCTATGTCTGTGTACACTGTAAGTAAATGGAACTGGGATTTTTGAACAAAGGGGACATTCAGATGGTGCCATGGACGATCGCTGCCGGGGATGTTAAGCCACCGGCGCTGGAAAAAGTATGCGATCCAGAGCACAAAAGCAGGGGTGTGGGATCTTGCGGTGTGTGTGCTGCACTCTGATAAAAAGGGAGAGAAAAACCCATACAGTTCCCAATGTTTCTCAGGCACAGAAGCTTACTTGCACTGGCAGTTTTGTTTTGTCATGCAAGTCTGACAATGTTGAGAGATTGTGCTTTACTGTGATACTCCAGAAAATAATTCATTAATTGGGTCTTATTCAGAATCGTCCCTTGATTTTTTTTATTTTTTAATTTTTTTTTTTCAAAAGTGGAATCAAATGGCATTCCGTAATGGTTCTCACACCTGAGGTCTTTGACTAATTGGGACCGAGCACCTTACTAAAAAATTACACCTCCTACACTGAGAAATGCTGTGTAATCTACAGTAGAAAGCAAAGAATACAGCTGGGAAGATGCAATCGGTTTCCCAAAGGAATAACTGAACCAGTTCTTTTTATTGTGTCAAAAACATTTAGCATGACCAGTGTTGTCCGATTGCTGAACAAATTACCCTGAGCCAGTTCATTTTAGTGAACTCACTCGGACAAACATTGCACGGGCGCTATGGCAGCTGTCACATAGGAGACATTTCACAGGAGGCAATTGGTGATTTTTGGAGACAGAAAAATTATATATCATCTTGAAGTCACCTAAAGGGCATTATTAAGAATTTTATTGTTGAGAAGGTTGATGAAAAGCTTAAGCTCCAGGCAGAGATGTAAAGTTACAGTTCACAGTGTAAACATGATAACCCGCATATCGTTGCCATCACCGTTTGGTGCTACACTGTTAACATTTGTTATCTTGGTTATTTACAGATATACTTTAATGAAGCTAATTGACATGATGTACAACGCAGCTAGAAGCTAATGTACGTGAGTACGTCAAATGTTAGACTAACGTTACGTTAGTGATTTAAAAGATAACGGTCAAATACGTTGTTTACTTAACTTAGATCAGATGTAGACATCCTTGTTTAATTTATCCGCGTTTTGTTGTGTTGTGGTCTAGCTACCGCATAACTTTATCCAGAGCAGACACTTATCTCAGTTGAGATGTGGCTTGGGAAAGGGTAAAAAAAATACACACCGTCGCCCAGCCTCTCGGGAACCTAGTGTCAGACTTGCATGCAGACTTACTTGCCTTAAAATAACAAGAAAAAACGAATGAAAACTGATTAACTCCAATGCATTTCAATGGAAGTTGAAACAGAGAATGTCAGAGTGTAGTGCGTTAGCTGCGCACTGTGATTGGCCCATCGCGTTTGAGGACGTGGCTTAGCCATAGGTCAATTCAGAGGCTCTTCCAAATGCGGCCTTTGTTTCATGTTAAATGAAGGATACAATAGATGGATCCCTCACGGCCTTGCCTAGCCCAGAATTCATCGTGCGCCCGCATCAAATCAGTTAAGGTAACTTATTGGCCAGTGAAAAAGTCAGTCAGGAGAGGGTCACAGGTAGCAGGAAAAAGAAAAGTAAATGGCAGTGTTGTCGACATGATAACAAATAGCATGCTGGTTTATTAGTGTTAAATATAGTGAGAACTGCATTGTTTAAGTGTTAAGCTGAATAGTATTCCGTTGTGAAGTAAACCCAACGTGATTCGGAAGAACTGTTAACGCTTGATCGCTACCGCTACTGCATGTTTTTACAGTTTGGTCCCATGGAATTTTATTGGTTCCGAGTTTCTGACAACTGTGAGGGGGGTTAATCTTTTTTTAACTCTTTCGTTTAGATCGTATTTAGATATAAAATGTATGACAAATAAGGGCATGGTTAACTTTGATTGACAGCATGATTGACCGCTGATAACGGGTTGTACTGATTGGAATTTCCTGAAATTTGATCTGACAAAACACATCATGCCACCTTTGTCTCCTTTCTGAAAAGATTTTCTAAAATGGCGTTGCCTATACTGCCCATAAACGGCCTCAAAACCGTCTCTTCAGGATGTCAATGGGTGACGTCACAGATGCTTTGTCCATATTTTTTACGGTCTATGTGTTCATCCCTTAAATCAGCGAATGTGAAAGAATCAAAGGTGAGCTAAGCGATTGCCAAGAACTGTTTCAAGAGTGACGTAGCCGCTGAGGAGTTTGCTAACTGATGACAGCTTCACGTGGATGGATCTGATGGGTGATGGAAATCATTAACTCTTGCCACTTACACTCAGGTAGCCTACACATTGTTTATTTTATTTGTGTTATTATAGAGCGAAGCAGCCTTGCGTTCAATCAGCCTCAACGCGCACAAGAAATGTTTCAGGCCTGCAACAGGGTGTGTGTTTGTGTGTGCGCATGTGGTGGGCCCAAAAATACGTTGTTTTTTTTCAATTGATGAATGATATAATGGTTTAATACTCTGTGATGTATTGAGGATATTATTACTGGGTTACAGTTTGTATTTCTGATTGAAACTGAAGTTTATTTCTGTACTTCTGTACTCATTACATCGGTATGTTGGTTTACATTAAGGCTATATTTACACTGAAACGATTCTGAAGAGAACGCAAAAGTGGCGTTGTGCTATCACTTTTAATTCTGCGTTTAGACGAGCGTTTTGTGTGTGAAATCCACGTGCAGATGGCGACTCAAAAATCTGTGAAACTCATTGTAGTATGCACTCCAGGCGGCTAAGAGTGCATACTACAACACCACCAAGCCCGCACGCCTGCGTACAACCTTCACTGTCAAGCAGACCTTTGCGTTTTTCCCATTTACATGGGAACGCGGTGGTGGAGCACTTTTAAGATTTCCACTCTAGAGGGTGGTTTCACTTTTTTGCGTTTTTAAGCCCAAAAAACGCTGTCGCCGTGTAAACGAAAGGCACATTCAATAAAATATTTTTACATTTTCACCGCGAGCGTTCTCGTGTAAACGGGGCCTCAGTGAAGACAAATTTGTACTTTGTGTAAAATAAGTAAAGGTTAATTTATAGAGTGATTCATTGGAAAGCCCTTTAAAAGGTTAACCCTTTAAGTGTCTGTGTTGTGCACAGAAGAGTCAATCAAACACTGTATTTGAAAAGTCCAGTTTATTCAGAAGCTGGTTGAACACATTTTATTCACATTTAATTTTATTCATTTTTGATAATTCCTTCCGTTTATTTTCTTTTTAAAACAATTCATTGTATATTTCAGTTAAATAGTGTGTGGTCTCTTTAATTGAATAGACAGGTAGCTGTAATTGGTTAAAAGTGGTTTTGCAGAGATCTGAGTTACACTTTGTAAGAAGTAGTGTAGAACCAAGGGTCACAGATTGATTATAAAATCATCTCGAGAGACAAATAAACAAATCTGGTGTTCAAGCACCCAATATTCCAAAGGGTAGATACACCTTGGACAGTAGAGGGCGTTCACAGTTATAATGTTATAATCAAATAAACGTGCTGGTGACATATCTGTGCGAGCAGGGTGTGTGGAGGTATGGAAATACATATAAAAGGCAGATAGGACATCGATTCTAATTTGAATGCGATGATTGGATGAACAATTTTTTAGATTCTTGAGATTTCCACAGACAATATATGTGTTTTAATATTTAGACCACTTCTATTATTAACTGCCCTTCTGTTATTAAATCAGGATGTAAATAGAGTTTCGTCCAGAATAACATGACAGGAAAAAAAACTGCCTACCCTCCCTTAAAAAGGCTTTCAGCATTGGTAGAATTGTTTCTATTGTTAACTACAATATTAAATAATCTCATCTTTTGGCAATGGAATTGATTTTAATTTTTTTTCTGCAAATATTTTATTCTTCAAAAGAGGAATCAGAGCTGTAATTGTAATCATTACACCCCTCATCATTCCCATTCATGTTTATTAATGTTGTTCCGATTATTTTGTTGTACAGTATGAGGTGCAGTGTGTGAGCACATGGTAAGAGACAAAGTACCAGAGTCAGTCTGAACAGCATCTATAGCAGATTTCTGGTGTGTACACCCATATAACCACATATTTCCCTTCACTAGCCAGGTGTCGCTGAACCCTTAGGCTATGTAGCAATGGGGTATTCAGAAGCAGGGGCCCAATGCCTGAATAGGCATCCCACACTGATCCCCTCTGGTGGACTACAGGGGCCAACGGAAGTACCGCACTCTGTGTCTACACACTGTACACCCCCTCCAGACCCCCAAACTATGTCCACATTGGATACTAGGTTCCCTCAGGGCATGAGGGGCAATTAAGCTCGGTACAGACGCCTTTCTTGGGCTAAAAAACACCCTGGTACCCACAAAAACCGTCCCCGCAGTGTATGGTATTTATTTGACTCCTCACACACATACACACATATGTAGACGCACTCTTGACTAAGTACATTCTCATACCTTAGCCCACATTCAGCCCTGCCTCTCACACCTGGAACCAATGTGTGAACGACCAAATGAAGTAAGGTATGAACGGATTAATGAACAAGCACATGTACAGAGAGCTAATGAGTCACTTTATTCAGCTTTATTAATGCTCACACATACATCATTAGAGCCACCACTCTATTGTGTGTCTGGTAGACCTTCATCTGAACAGTTAAAATCAATATCGAAGATTAATTCACATTAACCATCACTTTTCCAATTGTTTTATCCCAAGCGTTGGTAAAGAACTGAGATCAGTTAGTATACATATTGTGTGTATACTTGTTTGTATGAATGTCTGCAGATACAGAGGATTTTTGGTGTGAACATGAATACGTTTTTGTGTGCAGGAATCATTAGGCATCTCTTTTATTGACCTCTTTTATGGGTGAGCATAAAATTCTTGTTTGGTAAGGACATTAATGTTGTTTAAATTTCATGTTGAGTGACTACAAAGAATACCACCCTCCTAAACATCTACTCCGTAGCTTTGACTGAACTTATCTTGTAAACATATAAGCCAGAGGCTTGCTCCAGAGGACATTTAACAAGTCACACCAGACCACATGTGGATGTGTTATTTCTTTTTTATTTGCAAAAATGTTTAATATGCTTAAATCTGCGTTGCTGTCTTGTATCTGTCTAGAATGGTTGCACTACTTCTCACCAATCTGGCTGAGGCTCTTTACTGTATATCCTCCAGCATAGTTTCAAAGCAGGTACAGGTCTGTTTATCTTCGCTAATCAATGTTTATATGTGAATAAAAGCCTGAATTAAATCTGTTCATCATGAACACGATCACTTCTCTTCAGAAATGTTTTAGTTAATTGATCAATTCATACAATATTTATTAGTTTTGCACTCTCCTTATGAACTTTAAGGCGTCAAAGTGGTAGTTCCATAGTTGTCAATAGTTGAAATCGCTCAGATTTCATTAAAAATATTTTTAAAAATAAGCGTCAAAGTAGGTAGTTGTGTGGACTCAATGGAAGGACGGTAACATCTTCAGATTTCATTAAAAATATCTTAATTTGAAGTTTTAAGTCTTTAGGTTTTAAAGATGAACGAAAGTCTGACTGATTTGGAACTACATGAGGGTGAAATGATGACAGAATGATCATACCAGAAAGACTCAGAAGACAAGATGATATCAAAATAACATTTATTAATTAATTGACCAGAAAATGAAAACAACAATATTGGATGGTAAAGTTATTTGGCGTACATGTAGTTCACTTTTTGAGGCTAGCGGACTCTGCATATCCTGCCTGAAGATGGAGGCAGGGGTGCAGTTGACCCCCGGAGAGGTATGGACAAGGACCATCCTGGTGGTGGTGGAGAGGATGGAGGTGAATGTTTGCGTCATCATCTGCGAACTCTAACATAATGATCTTTTATGCTCCAAGTATTATATAGTGATTGGATAGACCAGAAAGTCTTCCTGGCAGAACTTTACACTAAAATTTTCATTTTGGGGTGAATTAACCCTTTCAAGAAATATTTTCTTAATTGAAAATATGTTTTGTTATTGCAAAATGTACTTGAAAGGAGCAAGAAAAGATCTCCAATCTTACACTCTTTGGTAACACTTTACAATAAGGTTCGTTAGTTTACATTAGTTAACTACATTAGGTTATATGAACTAATAATGAATAGCACATTTACAGCATTTGTTAATCTTTGTTAATGTTATTTTCAACATTTACTAAAACTTGATTAAAATCTTGTTAACATTAATTAATGCACCGTGAACTAACATGAACAAACAATGAACAGCTGTATTTTCATGAACTAACATTAACAAAGGTGAACAAATGCAGTAACAAATGTATTGCTCATGGTTAGTTCATGTTAGTAAATACATTAACTAATGTTAACTAATGAACCTTATTGTAAAGTGTTACCCACTTTTTGTATATTTTGAACTGTGATTGTGCATTTTTGTGTGTGTGTGTGTCAGGGAATTAAGGAAACATGTTCCAGTCTTTGTTACTTCAGAAAGAAATTGCAAGAACAGCAGTAATCTGGAAATGAACGTAGACTTAAACACTGTTGCTTTCTTTGATGTATTTTAAATATGACATTTCATTTTTGCACAGACAATACATATAAACTGCCATATGTAAATCATGTCTGTGAAAACATGTAATGTCATCTGTTGCTATATAGTTCTAGTGCGGTTGTATTTTAGTGCCGTTCTCTGGTATGTTATATTACTTAGCTAGCTTGTCCAGTGGCCACCCCATAAACTTTACAGCTTAGATGTAATCAAACTGAATGTTTTAATTGACTTTCATTATCCTTTACAAGGCACCACACTTTTTTTTCACCACACATACACCTCTAAAACAGTACAAATTGCACCCAGTAAAGCATGGATATAAACATAAACCTCAATTAAACCACTGAATGTATCTGCTCAAGTATGATAAATGAGTGGAACTGCCATTAAAGTAAGCCTGTAAATAGTTTAAAAAGCTATTGTTTAGAAATGTAGTGAGACCCAGTGTTGTACTGCAGATGAGACAATTATTTCACTTTTTTTAAAATGTTTGTAGAGTACTACTTACTCTTAATGTTAACAAAAAAGGTATAAATTAAGAATATGCCTTTCATACTTTTGAAATCAAGTATCTAAACTAGATACAATACACGCTTTCTATTTGATTTTCCACAAAACAAACTTCAGTAAAACCTTATAAAGGTGAGTTCTCATTCATATTCACTTCTCAAAAGACACCTTCTCCCACTGTGCTTTATTTCCTGTAATTCACCTTTGTTCCACCTCAATACCATGAGATGGCGCTAATGCAGTCTTTTGTGCTTCTCTCATGTCTATTGTTTTCACAAATCTAGATGTAATTCCTCAATCTGGTACATAGCTTGCCTTTTGTCCCTCACATTATCATCAACTTGTTTGTCGCACTGAAGAGAAAGTTTAATGTGGTGTCATTTATCTCGATCCATTTATGGTTTACAGATAATTGAAATTGCTTAAATAATAATAGAAAATAAACATTAGACTTGAATCATTTGTTTGGGCAAAATGTAACTGCATGGTTCAAAAGACTGATTGAAAGTTTATGGAAGAAATGAGTGAAAGCAGCAGGGTCAGAGGTCACTGTGTCTCCTGTGCACATCTCTCTCTTTCATTCACCGGGTTTAAGTGGTTGTATTATCCTCTAAGCTCTTGCTACCGTGTTCTTCCTTTCACTCCCATTGCCCTTTAAAGAGTAACCAGAGCCAGCGAGAGGACAGCGGGCATGCGGAGACAAACACTCTAGCCCAAAAAGTGAAAGAGAGAGAAAGACGCTGAATGGAAGTGGAGGCCAACAGCAAATGGGTCTGTTTTAGAAAGTGGGGTAGTTAGCAGATAAAAACTGTCTCCAGACTGTAAAAAGATCCTTCCTCTTCTTCTTTTCTCCCCCTTCTTTTGCCCTCCCTCTTTTTCTACAAAAGAAGCACCGGTTTATCTTTGTGCCCTTAATTGGGCTCGGAGACAGAGAGCTACTCAAGGCCGCTGAGACCCCAGACGCCTTTCTACTGTTCATTCATCTCTCCTGTCTTTCTTTCTGTCTATCTCTCTGACCCTCTTGCTTTTGAGCCCTCACTTTCTTTCTCTCCCTCTCCCCTGACTCCACGCCCTGTATCTCTCTCCTGTCTTCTATCTGTCCCTCAACTTTCCCTTTGTACGGCTCTATCGGATTCTTGGTGGTGACTTTCCTTTTACTTTTACCTCACATTAGAGAAAGACACACACACACACATACACGTATCAGAAGGACAAGAGATGGAGATGTGGAGATGGTGTGTGTGTGATACACTTTGCTGAACATGGGAAACTGAGGTGCTACTCTGTAGGTTCACTGAAAGGTTGATGCATTCAAAACCGACCACAGAAGAGACTCGAAGAGAAGTGATACCATGGAGCATCAATGCGAACAACTCTTTAAAGGGATAGTTCGGCCAAAACTGATATTTAAACCATGCATTACTCACCCTCAAGCCGTTGAGATCATATGTCAATCTTGTTTCAGACGAACATATTTTCAGTTATTTTAGAAAATGTCTTAGACCCTTCAGTGGATATAATGTGAAGAAATGGGGTCCAGCTCCTTCAAGTCCCAAAAATGTGCATAAATCCTTCACAAAAGTCATCCATCCGGCTCCAGGATGATAAACGAAGGCCTTCTGAGGGTAATCCGTGCGGTATTGTCGTTAAAAAATATACATATTTAAAACTTTATAAATGAACATATCTGACTTCCGGCAACGATCGTCGTAACGTTCACGGGTGATGGAAGTCGGCGTACGTCAGCGTAGGAACCGTCTTGACGTTTCCTACGCTACGTCCTGACCTCGTACGCCGACTTCAATCACCCGTTAACATATGCACAGTAGGAACCGTCGCGACGATCGTTGCCGGAAGTCAGATATTTTCATTTATAAAGTTTTAAATATGTATATTTGTACGACAATACCGCATGGATTACCCTCAGAAGGCCTTCGGATGGATGACTTTTGTGAAGGATTTATGCACATTTTTGGGACTTGAAGGAGCTGGACCCCATTTCTTCACATTATATCCTCTAAAGGGTCTAAGACATTTTCTAAAATAACTGAAAATGTGTTCGTCTGAAACAAGATTGACATATGCATCTCGAAAGGCTTGAGTCAAGTCAAGTCACATTTATTTATATAGCGCTTTTCACAATACAGATTGTATCAAAGCAGCTTCACAGTGATAACATGAAAGTAGTACAACACAGATCAATAATATTGTTAAATGTTAAATAAACCCAACTAAGCAAGCCAAAAGCAAGGCAAAGCAAGGTGACAGTGGCAAGGAACCAAAACTCCATCAGATTGGATGGAGAAAAAACCTTGGGAGAACCCAGACTCAGTCGGGGGCCAGTTCTCCTCTGGCTTACATTCATATTGTTTATATATAAATATTAAATATAAATATTGCTTATATGTAACACGGTGCCATAACATATTGCCAGCGTTGAGTCGTCTCTTCACAGGCGTTGGGGCATCTGAATTCCCCGTGAGAGGCTGGATACAAACTGGACCTGACGAACACCATTTTTCTCAGGACAAACGTCCGAGATAACAGCAGAAAGGCAGATGGGAAATTAGCATAGCTGATGTTCATAATGATTTCCATTATACGGGAGTCTCACAAACCCTTCGCAAAAAAAAATATCTTGCAAACTCTTCGCAACCCAACCATACGTGCCGAACGAGCCGAACCGTTTGTCTAAAAGTCTGTCAAGCCCCACTGGTGCGTTAAGCAGTTTCAGCGGCAAACGGTTCTGTATGGCATAACAGAGGACTAAAAGGGTGAGTAATGCATGGTTTAAATATCATTTTGGCCGAACTATCCCTTTAACCCCTGTATTTTCCTGTATGGGAATTATTCACCAACGTTCTGGGGGTTACTTTCAAGAATGTATTAGGAATTTTTGGACTGCAATCTGATGTTTATTACACACAATGTGAATTGTCTGTGGTTGCCCAACCACTTAGGACAGGTCTTACAGGAAAGCATGGTGTCACGTGTAGTCACGCAAGTAAAAGATAAACAGTCTTTTAATGAACAAGGAGAATAAGAATCACAAATACACACTAACCTAAACAATTCTGGATAATGAAACAGGAAATATCAAACAAATTCAGTTTTTTTTTAAACTTAGAAATGCCTTCAGTGTATTGGTGATAAATAAGGCCTGTGAGGACATTTGTACATCTGCTTGATCCATCAGTAAAGATTTTAGATGAGTATCAGAGAGAGCATATCTGACATCATGATCTTAAATAAAAATAAATTTAAGATGCCATGTAGCTAAAGCCTATCGTTAATTCACACTAAAATATGTTAAATTACCTGTTTATGGTCATTTTTCTGTTGAAAGACATTTGAAGCCTCTTGTTTCTTTTCCTTTTTAAAACTGTACAACCTTGTGAAGTCTTACTGTAATTCTGCATGTGGAATCACCTGACCCCATCTTTCTCTCATCATCTTTCTGTAGCTCAAGCCCCATCTCTAGTTTGCTGTCCAGAGACCTGACTTTGAGTAAGGTTTGGAGGGAATCCCAGACAAAAATAGTCTCTTTTTTTGAAAAGGTGGGCCAGAGACAAAAAGGAGATGAAGAGAGGAATGTCAAACCGTCCTTTTTTCCCCTCTCTCTCTTTCTTTGGGATGAAGCCAGAGGATGCGCTGGCTGAATAGAATGACTGTCCGATAAGGTTGTATGCGGGAAATCTGTTACCCCCTCAGGTACACATGATGGGCTGCACGGTTGGATAGAAACATGTTTGCGAACATGACTGAATAGCGAGAATTCAAAAGAAATTTGAAAGCAAGTGATTGGAAGTGAGAAGACAATGGTGTGTCTTATGTTTTAGGTGGAAACGCTAATTGTAAAATCGTAAAAACACAGTTAAGATAATAATCTCTCGTCCCTAGATTGAAATGGACAACCTCTCCGTGAACTCACCCACGGCCTTGAGACTGGCTCTGAGCTTGACCTCTATAATGGTCTGGGAACTAAACCGAAATCCTCACGTTTTTTTCCTCTACCATTTAAGCGAGAGAGATTCTAAACAAAAGTCCCGCCACCTTCGGGAATCCTCGTATTTTCCTCCAGCTCCTGAGTGGAGCTTTTCAAAATAGCACTTTAGAGCCTGTTGTGGTTGACATGTCGCAACAACATGAAAATGAATGTTCTTTGTCCTTCATCCACCTCTGGGAGCACTCGACAAGATGTTTTTACACTCATGTTTCTAATTTCTCCCTCTTGTAGATTCAATTCAAAAATAAATCAAGGCAGTTGAACTTCATTCTGTCTGGGTTGAAAGCTCATTACAAGTCTTTTTGGGAACTGTATGTTATCCCACCTGAGTTCTTACACTGAGGCCACAGTTATTCTAGAAAGTGTAATTAGCTGTCCATCTGCTGCTCTGAGCGGTTGCCAAACCCTTGGGTCCTACAGGGGACCTGCTGTTTCAACTGACCAATTAAACATCTGGATTCATCCTTTCATTCTGTCCATTTACCAAGTTCTAACTGCTGATTTAATCTGACAGGTATTGGCAAGTGAAATCAGTGCTCATTTTTTACAGTAATTTTTTTTATGACAATGTACCTTATGACAAAAATACCTTTTAGTTTTAGTCATTATTTCATTTTCGAATGAGCAGTCATACAGTGCAAGATAAGATGTAAGTAGCTAAACTAAACAGCTGTTTTACGATAGAAATGTCAAATGACTGACAGTAATAATCAGTTTGCAAAGACTGTAGTTAATCAATCAAAGCTCAGCTTTTGGAAGGGGAGATTTACAGGTCAAAATAAATAGACTGAGAGAAAAAGAAAGAGAGAAGGTGATGGAGATGAGAGAGGAAGAGCAGACCATGCCCATGGTGAGATTAATTAACGTTACAGTGGATTCCTATTTAACACAAATGTACGTATGTTCTGTGTCAAAGACTGTGGAAACTATAAGCTCAATTTATCAACATAAGCACCTATTAAATATATTAGCATTATTATTGGCATATTTTGTTACTGCCCACCGACATGCTTTTAATGCTACTGTTTATTTTTTGTTTGTTTTTTGGGCCTTCAAACACCTTAAAATGCACGTCAAGATCAGCAAAATCAAAATTTTCGAATGAGCCTGGGCTAAATATAAAACCCTGCCCTCGATTTAATATTCCATTTCCCTTAGAAATAGTCAAAACACTGAAGTCCTTTGCAACTTCCGGGTTCACGGGGACTTTAAAGTAATGCAGTAGCTAACATTCAGTCAGTCAATTTATCAATCCAATTATTTATAATGTTTTCACATAAAAACGTGACAAAAAGACATCAACATCTCCCCTTTTTTTAATTTGACAAGTTCAATAATATATCACATCACTGAGAAAAATCCTCCATTAACTCTTTATTAAGTTTCCATTGTGCTAAATTTCTCTCTTTCCTATATTTTCCATTCTTTCCACTTTCTGGACGCCTTAATTACCCTTCAAAGCAGCATTTTTGTGCTTCGGAGTGAGTGGAGTGAAAAATGAGAGGAAAAAGAGAGAAATGGATTGTGACGGAGGCAGCAAGGCTAATAGGATTGAGCCTGAACTCGGCGGGGTAGTGCTACCCTCCTATCCGTACGCACTTCCTCTCTTCTCCTCTTCCCCACTGCGAGGTCAACCAGTCGTCCATCAGATCGCTGGCTAAACCTTTCAGAATAATAGAGTTGGATAAGTTTCTGAGACGGAAAGAGTAAAAGACGGAAGATAAATGAAAGAAAGATCACACCCTTAAGATGACGAGATCTCAAGTGATGTTTGTTGCCTGAATGGACTGGAGTCTATATACAGGAAATTAAACGGGTTGCCCTGTTAAGTTCACTCTTTTATATGCATACATAGTGTGGCACAGCATGAGAAAGAGGGGCCCGGCTCCTATACTAAGGCTAAAAAGACAGGTATACATGAAAGGATAGGACTAAATAAGGCAGACAGAGAGAAAGAACTTAGCTTAACAGTAATAGGTAATAATGACTTCCATAGAGAGTTTGCACTGCCATTCTCATTGTTTGGACCTTGTTTGTAGAGATGAAGTCACTAAACATTCATTTCTTTAGGATTTTTTTTTTTTTTTTTACCTATAGACCTTATTTGCCAGAGAAACAAGCGCACTGACATCTTTAAAGTTTTGTCTTTGAACTGATTTTTGCAATAGCTCTGAATGTTTCTGACATTTTCGAAGAGTAATTAGCTGTAAAGTGGATTCACTTATTGTAAATTTAACAGAAGTTATCACAAGCATTGTAATCTTTAAAGCAGCTGTCTTAACAAATGAAGATTTTAAAACGATCAGTTCATTCATAAATGCATAAGATCATTGTGGAAATACAAACCGGAAGATATGAAGGTACATGAGACTTGCATTGTCAGTCTGGCCTTTAATGTAATTGGTTTTGATGTAAAAATATATAGGAACAATGAAACATTTAGACAAACTTTTAATTTGGTTAAAGGTACACTATGTAACTTTTTTTGTTTTGTCCAAAATTAACAAAATTTAAATGAGTCAATACATCCATCCTTCTTTTTCATTTGGTTTTGTTGGGAAATTGCGTACACGCGTCACTTGCCCGTAGTCTTGTCATATCCGTAAATAGAGAAAAGCTGTTCCAGCTACATTGACGTGTGGTGTCGTTTAGGCATAGCTTGCTTAGTTAGTTGTCACAAGTGAAAAAGGTTGACATGGGGCATGTTAAATCTCAAACCCATTTTAAAAGAGTGCAGAACAGGAGAGAGTCTGCTGGCAAAGAAAGAACGTGACCGAGCTTGTAATAAAACAAGAATCAACATTGGCTTGGCTGTGTGGAGATGGCAAGAGCAGGGACTTGACAATGCAGAGTTTGCATTTTTATTATTCATCAGGTGAGTAAGTTATTTTATTGAACAGGTAAATTGCCATAGCTTTCTAATGGAGTTAATTGTAAAGCATTATATATTGTGAAGGGTAATTTCATTATGGATTGTTGTAGCACTGTATAAAGTAAAGGAAGGAGGTCTAGTATAAAGTAAAGGAAGGAGGCTAACGTGGGAATAGGTACGGTAATATCTTCAGCTAGCCAGCTTGAGATTATTTCCATCTAAATCTCTTAAGCCTAGTTGTGAATGTTTTATTAGCAATAGGATAATCTCTTTCTAGTTTTAGTAATGAGAAATAACCATATTTATCCACAGTTATGTTCATTTTGTATATCTATAACAAATTGTTTTTCATAAAATCATATCAAACAATGATTTGTAAACCCTATGAAGTGTCACTGCGTGCCACCTGTTAAATACGCCTAATTTATAGAACACCTTAAAATAGCTATGAATTATTTTATTTAGGCTGTTGACAACCAATAAGCATGTAGCAATATTACCAGAATCTGAGTGAGATGTAGATCGGTATATGTGTGATTTTAAAAGAGCTACATATCACAGAGAGCCTATAATCCAGAAGAGAAAGAAAGACACTAGAGCTGCCTATAGGAGCCTGGCCATCCCCAATCCATCTATTGATTTTCCAATCAGAGCTTTGGGACTGTGCAAACAATTCCACTGGAGCTGTAGAGCAGATATGCAGACTGGGTTGAAACTGAGGCCAGTCTGTTATTATGGTTGAACTGCTACGCTCAACTTCAGTCGCAGTACAATAGTGGGGCACGGCTCCAGCCGTGGAGGATCAGAGGAGAAGCCCTGCTATACTACATTTATGGCAGCATTCGTTAAAAAGTTTAAGGTTTCGAGAGGCGAATAAATGAGGCATGGAAAACTTATGAAATGGCACATTTTCCTGCCCCAGATAAAAGAGCTCAGACAAAACTATTTTATGAAGAAACCAGGGAGAAGGAAAAAAAATGCACATTAAAAAAATCGGAGCCTTTTTTGACCATTTCGCTGCTGTAGTGGTGCTGTATTTTCGAGTCAACACAAAAAGCCTTTCTGCTTAGTTTGCTCAAAGGGATATTTCATCAAAAAAATTTAAAATTCATAATCCTTTACTTACCCTCATTTCGTTCCAAACACTGTGAGTTTTTTTCTGTGGCACACAGGTATTTTGAAAAATATTATTTTGGAACCTATTGACTAAACAATTAAACAAAGTTTAAACATTATTTAAAATATTTTTACTGTAAAAAATAATTCTGTAAAAAGAAAACCGTAAACTACTGGCAGCTGTGGTTGCCAGCATCATGCCAATCAAAATACGATATGTTACTGTTTTTGAAATGAACAGCTAAATACCGTATTGTCAGCTACAGTATAAAACTTCAATTTAACAGCTATATGCTCTTACACAAAAACAGTAATACACCGTATAGTTACGGTATGATGCTGGCAACTAGAGATATGCGGATGGGCTATTATTTCATCCACAACCACATCACAAAATTCATAATCCGTCCGCCATCCATCCGCACCAACATTTTTGACCAATGTTCAAAACCGCACCCGCCCGCCATCTGCTGATTGTCCGTGGCTGTAACCGCCAACCGTGCATCTGTTTACTGTTTTTTTACAGGATTGATTTTACAGTGCAGCTCACGGACAAACTTGGAGCAAAATCCTAATTACAACATCGTATGACATTGTATCATATGATGCTCATAAGTTTCTTCTTAATGGGTTGGTAGATGATGACACCAGTAAAAGAATGAAAATTGCACTATAAAATCCCCTTTAATTGCCTGTTTTTACCCTTCCTGCTTAAGAATTTCTGTCTGAAGAATGGATGACCTTAGCAGAAGTGTGGTTTTGTTTACTCATTTTGGTTCATTGCAAAAAGGGCACTGTGAAAGCGAACCACACCGAACAAAAAAGATCAACATTTTATTCCACAATTTTAAGCCACAATTAGTTTGAAACACTGATTATTGTACCTTGAGCTCTGGGAACATTCTTCCCACAGCAAAACATTTAATTAAATTTAAAAAAAAGTTACCGTGAAAACACTCAACCAAACACCTCCCAACCATAACTATTGTTCAAACTCAGCAGCCCCTCGTATGGAGGACCCGGTCCTTCTGTCTTGATCCATCAACAGCCAGTGGGTGAAAAAGTGGGGCATAACAAGCAGCTCTCGCCAAACAGTCCCTGGAGGCAGCAAGCACATTTACTTAGCCACCGTTTTGAAAAGGGGATGAAATAACAAAAATGTAGAGAAGGAAAGGGCTGAGAGAGAGACTGAGTGAGTGGAAGGAAGTAGCGTATGAGTTGAGATGGCATGCCAAGTAATTTTATGCGCGCTATTTCCTTGTGTTTTTGCAGAGAACAGTGTAAAATGTTACCCACGCGTCAAGGTGTCAGTGGACGGAAAGAGAGGAGTTTTGTATGGCTATAGAAATACTGATGTGAAGGAGAGGAGTGACGAATAACTTTCATGGACACCTGGCTGAAAGACCATAAATCAGCAAAGAACAAACTCTGAAAAGAAATAACATAGTAACTCATGAAGAGCAATTACAAAAATACTCATAATAGTGTATCTTTGTCACATTTTGAATTACATAAAATTACAAAATCATTAAAAACCCAATGTAACAAGTTAGTGACGTGTGAAATAGAAAAAAATGTAAGACAGTGATTTGGTTCTATCCATCAGTTGTTGATTTGATGGAGGCGTTCTGAATGTGAACTTGCAGTCGATTGTAAGAAAGAGGTGTGGGTTAAGGCCACTTTTTCTGCGTCGAGGGTACGCCCTAAGTGTACGGCGTAGGCTACGCACGTAGGCGATGCCTTTGTGAGCATTTATACTTCTGCGTTCAGGTCTTGGTTGCTCTGCAGTTCTGCTCCGAAACGCTAGTTGGCGGCGGAGGGTTTAATGTTCCACTGTTTAGATTCCTCGAGTTGCAGCTAGCTTACTACAAGCCTGAAAGAGACGGATCACGTTGGAGTTGGAGCTTATTGTGGTGGAAAAACAGTTAATTTTAGTGAAATTACTAAAACTGAAAGGCGAGAATGGAGAAGACGTCGGAGGAGATGGTACGTGTGGAAATGCGTGAGAAGGTACGTGGGGAAATGGGTAGGAGGAAATGCAATGCTACCAAGCCGACCAATCACAGATCTTGCGGCTCCGCAACGTGTAGTTACATTTTTGAGGAGGTGCGCGTCAGGCTACGGCAAAGGGTACGCGGTATGGGGATGCGTCTCTGCGTATGCTACGCCGTACCTACTGCGCGCACCCTACGCAGAAGTATAAATTGGCCTTGACGGTGATTAAAAGTCCTGCATCCATCACCAGAGAGAAGTCGGTAAAAATATATATTTTTTTAAATTAAGTCTGCGTGAATGCATCCTTTACAAATAAGGTCTATAACATGATCCAAGAAGTGTGTGATAGCAGGGGTGGCCCATCCTGCTGCAAAGGCGTTCCCCAAAGTGTCTCGTTCCCTTCTCAGGGAACAGGGGTTACAGTCGTAACCCGAGACGTTTTTACATAATTTAAATGCATTATTTACGTTTAGGAATTCGGATTGATCTAAACAGGTTTATCTAAAACAAATGAGCTTTTGAAATGTACGCATTTACTTTATTTACATACATTTATTCATTTAGCTGACGCTTTTATGCAAAACGACTTACAATTGCTTATATTATGTCAGATGTTGCACCCCTCTGGAGCAACTAGGGGTTAAGTGTCTTGCTCAGGAACACATTGGTGTCTCACAGTGGATTTGAACCAGGGTCTCTCACACCAAAGGCATGCGTCTTATCCACTGCGCCATCGCCACCCCTTATCCTTTGAGGTTCATAGAATATTAAAGAGCACAAATCAATAAAGGGGTGAAACATGTTAATGTCACTATTGATCTTTGATGATAATTAAATTCAGCCAAACAAAGAGTAAAAAGTCCCATCTGGGTTTCATTTATAAATAAATTTGGTCTTTATAAAGTGTTGGTCTATGGGATTGTTTCTGAATATTGAACTGTCACCTTTGGCAGGTTTCTTGTAAACGTTTCATCAGTTCCACAGGCGTTTGTGTTTGTAAAAGGGTTTGCGTTTCAGATTCTGTAAATATGTTGAAAAGGCATGTTTGTGTGTCTATACAAAGGTACAAAAGCTTACAAGTATATTTAGTTTTTCTGGACAGCTACAATATCGCTGAGACAAACTCCTCCTGCTGCTTTCTTGTAAACGTGGTTTTGGAATTGTCTGCAAGCCATACACATGGACTTTTAACCTCTGGTTGAGTGCTATAGAGTAGACATGTTGCCTTTGAAAAGAAAAAGTTGGGTCTTGATCAAAGAAAGCACGTTTCTTTTTTTCTGTTGTGCCAAACATAAATTTGATAGAAGTCACGGAGAGTGAAATATGTAATGCTAAGGGCAAGAAAGTTTCTTCCTACTTCTAAAATTCGAGCACTGTGTGTTTACCCTGACACTTACTGTTATGATTGTGGCTTTTACATGGGGTAAATATATGAACCGAAGCCAAACTGGTTTCATCAGCAGGAAAATGAAAGTTATTGGAATAGACACCTCTCCTTGGAGAATTCAGTTGCACTGCTATTGCATTTTTTTCTTGCCTTATATATTAAGGGTTGATAAGTTTGGATGTTGCTCAGAGAAGAAGGTCCAAAATAATCAATCACAAAATGCCTTGATCCAAGTCACATGAGCTTTCGAAGTGCATTTCTGCTTTAGGCATCAAGAAGCTTGAATGTTTTTTTTTAAATTCATGTTTTTGTCACATTACATTTTTACTATGCATCGGCCAGATACTTTCATTCAACCCATGACTTTGGAGTTGCTAGGGCCATGCTGAACTGTTTGAGCTACAGGATTTTAGTTTATTTATCATTTTATTTGCCAATGAGACTTGAATGGTGCAGAGCCTGTGACTCTTTACGCATCCACATTTTAAAGCCGTCCGTTTCTTTGTTTTTTTCCACTCTGTGAAAAGTATTTAAATGCCTGGGGTGTTGTAATGATGTCTTGGACTGTTTGTGGGGACAGTTTTTAACACTACACGTGGCGTGGTTGTCGAATCTATCCGGGAACAGAATATACATGTACGTCCACATTCCACTGAGGTCATTGGTCAGCATGGCTAGCACCTTGTATACAGATTTTATGTGTCCGCAGGTCCTTCGAGCGGCCTTTAGAAGTTATACAGCAATCCTTGTATACAGTGTTCCCAAGCTGTTAAGACGCAGCAGATGTAGAGAGCCGGGCTGTATTGCCATGCCCCCGCCACCACTTCCAACCGCAATCATTAGCCACTAGCGCGCCACTAGTGTTTAAAACCAGGATGTAAATGGGTGGGTATAGTCTCCACAGATGGGTGTTGATGGGTTTGCTGAGAAAATATTGTAAAACGGAAACTGCCTGTTCATTATGGGTGGGGTTCATGTGATACTTGTCATGGTAGTCTGGTTGAGAATCTGGCACTTGGTCTATTTTCCCTTTGCATAAAGGTGCTAGTGTGTTAAAACTGGGGTCAGAGTTGACAATGTGGTGCTGATGGATGAAGTCGGACAACTTACAACTCACTGTGATGCCCAGCTGGAAATTGTATTGATTTGACTGACAGAATGAGACGTTGGTGCTGTACCTACTGGAACCAGAGTTTACAGAACCAGATTAACTTCTCTATAGAACACTTTTCTGTGGCAGCACTTCCAGGTTCTTCTGGCATCCTGGAAAAGAACTGTTTTAGAGTAGCGCTTTGTTAAAATTGAGGTGAAAATGACCAAAAATTCTCTACACTGTTTACATACAATTTGATGGATCAGGACAAACTCAGATTTTGATGGTTAAGTTAATAAATTGTGGTAAATTATGAATTTTAACTGGACAGTTTTATATTGAGCAATTCAGTTACAGTGAAGTTAAACTGGTTTATAGCCTAAATATGAGATTTATGTACATAAGATGAATCACTTGTTTAAGATTGTGATACCTTATTTGTAAATTGCTTTAGATTAAACTGTCTGCTAAGTGAATACATGTAAATGAAATGTATTTCTTCACTATAAAATATATTTATCTTTTTATAATTGTTGTTTTGTCTCTCTGTCTTTTTGCAAGTCTTGAGAGCGCAGTCTCATCCCAATTCGTCATATAACTGACGTCTTGGGACATCTTTTGACCATTCGTCAATATATGCCTTTTTAGGGCCCCCTTAAACGTCGGTAGATGACGCTATCAGATCCTAACTCTACCCCAGACCTAAACCTAACCCTAAACCCAACTCGTCACCTAACTGACGTTTAAGGTAAAGCGTCAGTTGTATGACGGCCCAGGATCATCATCTACCGACGTTTAAGGGGGCCCTGAAAAGGCATATATTGACGAATGGTCAAAAGACGTCCCAAGACGTCAGTTATATGATGAATTGGGATGAGACTGTGTTAATAATTACAAGACTTGCTCTTGAAGGATTTTATTTTTTTATAAAGTTTAAATCATTGAGTGTCTATTTAACTCACACCGTATTTCACTCCTTTCCTGAGAACTGACTTCATTCTGTAAAGTAACACTCGAACTCATTATCTCAACTCAATCTGTTTCTGTTTCTCAATCTGATTATCAATCCAAGATCAGATCTTTTGAACGTCATAATAAATTACATTTCAAAAGTACATTTTGGACAGCTTTGCTATCTGTGATCTTAATTAAACTAGCTAAACCGACATAAACTATCAAAAATGTGTGTATTTCTTTTGTTTTGCATTATGCTTCCAAATGGACAAATAAGCAAAGACAGATGATCACATAACAGCAGAGGAATGTAATGTTCATTATTGAGCACGGTGCTAAGTATTAACACGTCACGTACATAAAGAGGAAACAGATAGAGAGTGTTTTTGTGAGCTGGTTTTACCGCTTAGAACGTAGGCTGAGGCTTCGCCTTTGGATGACCTAGCTGGCTTTTGTCATCATCTGAGATAGTTATGGATTCCCCAGACCTGTGAGCTGGCCCAGTGAATCAGAAATGTGCTAGTGCACCTCTCCTGAATTTACAGAGAGCTTATGGGATAGACTGGTGTTCCCTCTGATCCAGGCATGGGACAGACATTACACATCACAAATGAAGATAGATGACTATCTAAAACAGTGTGTGTGTTTAGATATGAAAGACACAGGGTACAAACTATTGGATAAATCTCAAATGTAATATTTCTTCATTTGACTTAAAAACCATTTCATAAATATTTCATAAATTACATCTATATCACAATCGTATTTCGGGACAAGTGTGACAGTGTTTCAGGTCAGTTGATGGAACTGACACTTATCCTTTCAGGTCAGTACTATATTACCACTGAAAATTTTACATTCATTGATTTTGTATCCATTTTTATTCCCTTGCAATTTGAAATGTTTGGTGTTGTGAGGTTTTCTGACAAACAAGGATGAGGTTTTGTGGAATTTGCAGAAATTATTGAATGAAATGTATAGTTTTGCATCAATAAGAAAAGTGTTGAACTTGAAAACTATATCAGTTGGTAATTTTACATCATATACCACCGTTTTCTAGTTTGTAGGTTCATAAATGTATAGCTGTACAATTTTAGGCTTGTCACAAATTTTCTTTTTGTAAAACAAAATATAAAAACAAAACAAAAATGTTACATATATGAAACAATATGCAACGTATATGAAAATGCATTCAAATATTTTTAAGTGAACATTTGTGGTAACAAACGTTAATCTCCAATTTCCCAGCCAGACCGAAGAGTTCCTTAGAGAAAGAACTAAACATCTCAGTCTCTCGTCTATTGGCTAAATGTACAAGTAAAAATAAACATTAATAAATGTGTATATAGAGCTGTTAAGTCCTGCCCATCCGTTAAAGCTCCAAGTGGACCTCTGAGGTTGAAAAAGCGTCAATGCAAGTGAATGAGAGAAAATAATTATTTTCTGATCCCGTCTGAATTGTGCCATGAATGTAACATATGTTGTCTGTGAATTTTTTATATCATTTCTCATGTAACGAGTTTGACAGTATATTGTATGATTCTTTGGCTAGCAGTTGTGGAATAGACATAATGAGAAAGACTACACGTCCCATATGTGACGTCGCCGCATAACACATTTTTTCCTCCACAAATCACGGTTTTCACCACGCTCAACTAGTTTGTCCTCTCCCTGAAAGAAGGCGGTGAAGTGCACCAAAGACACAGGCATGTTTAGCGGGATCCGTGTTCTAGTGAGGGTGATGTATATCAAACACGTCGAAAGAGTTGTAGTCCACAAAGTGCTCTCACACAAAGTCTAACCGTATGAAAATTCTACCCGCTAAATTTTAGCATTCTTTACACTAAACATTATATAAAAAATTCACAGACAAAATATGTTCACATTCATTGCAAAATTCAAACAGGATTAGAAAAATAATCATTTTCTCTCATTTACTTGCATTGACTATTTTTCAACCTAGAGGTCCAGCGGGTTTAGCTGAAGGGGCGGGACTTACCAGCTCTATAAGAAATAAGGATGACCAATTTTCTTCTTTAACCAACAGAACAGAATGTATCCCTGTCCTGAACTGCTAATTAGCTGCAACGTGTTGCCTTCATGTTACATTTAAATTCTCCAGTATTACATAATAAAAAAAATAGTGCTGGGCAACGATGCAATTTCTTTAATCGCGATTAATCGCATGAATTTCTTGTGATTAATCGCGATTAATCGCATTGTTATGCGGAAAATTGAATAATGAATTCTAAAGTAATGTATTGCACACTTTTGATTTAAATGTACTGCTATATACACAAAAGTGCAATAACATGTGGTTTGCAAAAACTTTAAACAGGTGCTTTATACCAGCATAATTCTCTTTTACACAGTAACAATAAAATATTTATTGTAAATCTCAGCTTAAACATTAATGTAATCAAATCAAATATTAAAACAAAGCTATTTGGAACAGGGGACTACCTTTTATCTAGTTAAAACAAGTCCAGTTTTCTTTTCTTTTTTTCTCCACAGGTATCTTTTATCAGGGAGCAGCAAAAACAGTCAATGTAGTCAGAGGTCATGGCCACTACAGATAAAAGTCGACCAACGTTACTTCTCTGATAGTAGCTTAGGTTTGGTCATGGCATGGTTTCCCACGTACTCTAAGATTAGGCTACATTAAACAGAGGTAAAGCCCAATATAATTCTGCATTGAACTTCCGCCGTAGGCTGTGTGTAGCGCGCATACCCTGACGTGCACCTCTCCAAAAATGCAACAACGCGTCAATACGCGTACCTCAAGCGCTGTGATTACTGAGAATCGCTCCCCGGGTTTCACATGCTCCCATAATTGTGCGTCAACACGGACAACGACACAGAAGTATGAATGAAAACAAAAGAGGCTCCTGCGTACATCCACGCAGAAGTATAAATCAGCATTTTGAGGTGAAGTGGTCGAGCACAAGGTGCAGCGACAAGCGGGTGCGTTACTGTGAAACTGTTGCGTTCAAGCTCGCCTCACCCCATGGATCACATCCCACCCCTCCTGTGATCCATGGTTTAACTGTAGGCCCGTTATTCAGAGCCAGTGAGCAGCGGACTTTAAAAAAAATATATTAAAAAAACTGCGTTAACGTGCGTTAAAAAAAAATATCGGCATTAATTAATAAATACGTTAACGCGATAATAACGCGTTAATCTGCCCAGCCCTAAACAAAAAAATCCTCTAATTTGATTGGATATGCGGTGTTCAGAGTTTTGATATCCAGTAACAGCAGTTAGACGTTTCATTGTTTGTATCACTCCGCTTGTCCAGAGATCCAGACCAAAGTATGTTAGCGATGCGTAGAGGTGAGAAGACATCATGTTTTTGTATTCATAAACTGTGATCATTTAATTTGTTGGGTTTGGAATGACTCAGTTTCTTTGTTAGAGTATCTTCATTCCATGTTGTGGTTTCTGGGGTTTATTAGTCAGTGCTCAGTCATTCTGATGGTTATGTGTCACAAGAGGTGGTCATACACTTTCAGATTTCTTTCTAAGCAGTACCAGAACAGATTGTCATAAAAGTTGTTTGTTAATCACAGCTGCATCAGAGTTGTGGGAATGAATATAAACCTTGACTGACATCCTGTGAAATTCGTGAGGATTTGATTCCAAAATCGTTCAAATGCTTCTGCTTATTGGCACAGGAGAACAAGAGAGCGGAGATCGTAGTGTAGAGAGTGCTAACCTTCATGTGAACTCGAGAAGGATGAGTAGAATCACAGATATGTCCTTGGCTCTGCTTCTCACATCTCCATGTGTGTTGCATTTGTAGGGTTATGTTTGTTGAAAGAACCTCTCCTTTGTTCGTGCTGTTGAACAACTATACATCTTGAAATGTTGATGGGTTCTCTCACAACTCTGCTAAGCTGCATGCGACATGGACATCTTTTTGTATTAGCAATTTCATTAAAAATAGCTTCTCCTTGCACTCTTATAAAACTAAAAAAAAAAACAGTTTCTGCTTTTTAGTATGTCTGTCGTCATCATAACCACTCTGACGAGTTACCAGAAAAGTGGATCATAGCCACATTAACGATCTTCATTTCTGTCTTTCTGTCACTAAAAATGAGATCATTCATTTGTTTTGTCTAACATCTGAAAGACGTCCTGACCAGCGCCAGATTGAGATTTGGTCAATGTGACCTCCAGTGAAGGGGAAACCCCACAGGATCTTTCTGTCACTGTTGGGAAGCGGATTTCTAATGAATACAAGGTTCCAGTTCAGTGATGCGCCATGGATGGAGTTAAAAACATGAGAAAAGAAAGGACAGTCCTATAGTTTCCTGTTGTTACACAGTGGACTGCACTAGAAGGAAGCAAACTCATCTGCAGTGCACATTGTAAGTCTCCATCACTGCACTTGGAAGAATGTTTTTTTGGAGCTTGACTTCTATAGAACTGGGTTTGGAATGGATAAAGGCCATTTGCTACTGATAAGCATTGAACTCTTTCTGAAGAAATATTTCTTTATTACGGAGCATAGATGTGCTATTATTATTATTTCCCTTTTAAATCAGAAACTAATAATTATCTGTCAGATATACATTGAAGATTATATGGAATCCTGCTTCGGTCTTAGAGACAAAAAAATAAAAAGGCTATTTTACTTTCAGAATTGAATTTGTGATCATATTTTAGATACAATTTCTACATAAAATGTAACAATTGTGACTTTAAAATCACACAATTATATATTTTATTTTCTCATGATTGTGAAGATTGTACAGGCTACTCAAGAACACTCTACAACTGATCCCTGAACCAAGCTTTGGTGGAAATGTATATTTTGGGATGGCTGTCCTGCAAGAAAGTTAATTGATCATATAGTCAAGATTTCCACTTCCTGCAAGAGTAAACACCCTCATAACTTGTTTGGCCATAGAGATGGTGTTCTTCCACTCAGAAGGTTTCTTTTTGCACCCGACTATACCGCTTATCCAATAGGTTCAAGTTTGGTCACATCACTCCATTAAAAATTCTTCTAGAACTCCACAGGTCTATCCAAATTAGTTTTAGCATATTCAAGTTTTCAAGGTTTCTTCTTGGTCAAGAGTGGCATTTGGCAAGAGATCCCAACATGAAGGCCATGCTTGTCTAGTCTAGTGTTCTTCTTCTGCTCTGCATTGAAATGTTTTTCCTCCTTTCATCTGGTCATCTTGCAAGTCTTTGGCAGTAAATTTAGTTTTTTTTTTCTCAGTTGGTCTCAAATATTTTAATCCCCTTAATGATACTGTGCTTTTTCTTCAAAACCCTCAAAGGTTTTCTGGTAAAACACATTTTAAAGTTATGAATAAGGCTAAAACTTTAGCATATTCTGGCATATTAAAATTTTCTTGTTGCCAGAAACTTTATAATGTAATAAAACAATTTGTTCTCTAAAGCTTTTGCAAGAGATCTTTTGACTTGGCCATATTTGCTACTAAACTTCAGCACATGCATGGGCTAAATGTATGTATTTAGGTTTGTATGTGTAACAGCAGAAGCTAATTCAGTTTTGTATTTTTTGAGTTTTGAGTTTCCAAAAGCTTAATTGTGTTTTAACACAATTTTGTACCATACAATACAAATAAGTGACTTAAAAACAGCAGTCTTGAATATGGGTTATCACTTTTAATTTGCCACAAAACTGTTATAGAGACAATTCCAATGGTAAATTGCTTGTGTTGGCTTTAAAAGGTATTTTCCATCTATGATCAAGATGGTTAAATGCTTGCTTGATAAATCTTTATAACTTTTTATGCATGTGTGCTTAAAGGCCCTAAATGCTTAAACCTCGATAAATGTTGCTTGCAGCTTTATTTTTTTTTAAATTGTATCTTTAGAAAGGCTCACATTTGTAAATCATCATATTCTCCGGGGGTGAATAATTTTGATTGCAACTGAATATTTCTCATAATCATGTTGTTTCTCACAATTACAACTTTCTCAAAACTGTAGGTTTTTATTTAGAATTGTATGACACAGATATAGTTTTATATATTATATTGTGATTGTGAGAAATTGTGAGAAATATTTTTTTTTTACTTTTTTCTTATCTTCATTGCAACTGCATCCCTCACAATTGCAACTTTATTTCTTTCATTTTTGTTATTTCTTTTATTTCTTTTTTTATTTTTCATAATTGTCACTTATTCTAAATTTCACCTCAGAATTACCTGCTTTAAACTGTCTTTCATAACTTGACTATTAGGTAAAGAATGTAAAAAATGATTTCAATCTCACCCTTCTGCTCAGTTACAAATCATGAATGAACTGGTGCAATTCTGCCCGTACTTGCTGGAAAATTAGCCAATTATGAGTTAGCTAGGGGTAATTGTACATCCGCTGAACCTCGGCAACCTTGGCAGCTTCGGAAGGCAACATGCAGAGATAACTGAGACTTTGTCAGATTCTATTATCCATAAACCCACATCACTCAAGAACCATTTCGTAAGAGAGCTGGTCTTCCTCTCAGACCAGTTAAATAATGTTTACAGTTTGTTGTTTCAAACATGGCCATGACTACAAGGTCAAAACTGTGACTGTGATTCTTCAAGACTATTGTGGGCTGTTCTTGTTTTGCTTTGGAAAGTGAAGTTGGGTTGGGGGGATCACTTAATGAACTTGAACTCCAGCAACCCTTGACCTTCGCAGAGGAGGCTGGACAAACAGATGGGGTCAGGGATGTGCTGGTCACAACCCTGCTGTTTTCTCTATCAGCAGGGAAGAGTGGAACCGGGGTCACCATGTCAGAGGTCACAGTTCATCGGAGAGGGAAGAGTAACACATGTAAGCAGACATTAACACTCGGGGATATTAACTCACATACTCTGAAACTGACACTCATATAGGGGAGAGAGCTGGTAAGCAGAAGAAGGAACCAGAAGGATCGAGTCTGTAGGCCTGCATCTGGATACCAGATGGCAGTTGAGTCATGCCTGGGTTACCAGGGGGTTGGGAGCTGTCTGTAAAGGAGAAGAGGGGGGTGAAAACACACACACATGATTTTTCTCTTTCATATATTAGCTCTCTTTTTCCTGCTTACCCTTTTCCCTCTCCTCTTTTTCACTCGCTCGCTCTCACACACGATCTCTGAATGCATAAGAATGGTGTTCTCTCAGGAGAGCGAGCCCCTGTGGAGAGGCAGATTGCTCCAGGCGCAGCTGACCTAGGGCTAAACCCGACACCTGACTTACTGTGCTGCTGACGAAGAGTTCAGCCCGAGGGTGACGCATACCACACTCCTCCATGTAGAAAAAGAAAGAGCGAAAGACGCTTTAACATGCAAAACCTTTACTAAAGAATAACAGGGTGAATTTACAAGAAAACACTATTTGAGTTTTATTTTTTTACTTAAATTCACATTTATTTTAATGTTACTTTTCAATTCTTTGTAATTATTTGTAAAACTAGCAATTTCTGAGTGAAAAAGTAAATCATACACAATTTTTTTTTTCAGTGTGGTGTATTGCGAACTTCCTATTATAAACAAGGGAGTTTTATCTACTTTTAAGTTACACACACGCAATGGTTGTGTAAACAAAATGTTTGCATGTCGCTGGACAAATGTGATTCGGGTGATTCTTTAACTAATGGTACTTTTCTTTTCCCTGGATAAAATAATAAAATCTAAAAAACATTTCTTCTTTTTTGTTTTTGTCAGACTTACTTCACCCTAAAGGGAACTTATACAAAATTTATCATGGTTCAATCATTCTTTTTATTATATAATATGAGGCCTTTTATGCATGATTTTTACTGTTTTCCCCTGTCCCTAAGCCAGACTTTGTACCTTCAACCTCGCTTAATTCTAAATTAAATATTTAAATAATGTTGATTTTAAGTACAAATTATAAAATAATGTCTATTTCAATTATACATATTATATATTGCAATATTTATTCACATTTTCTTATATTTTTTTATAAGTAGAACCCTTGTTCCTTGGGTTCACTGTCATTTCCGCCACACTGTACAAAATAGAATCCTGAGATCATTGTTTTAGGTTTGAATACTTAGTAACCATAGCAATAGAAACTCCACAGTGAACACATGACTGGGTGAAAGGGTGACCTCTTTAGGGGTAATGAAAAGAAGAAAAATCAAGGTAAATATGACTAAAACTGAGAATATGTTTATTGGCCGTCATTTCCAAACGGCTCATATTTCACATGGACGTAAAAATAACTGGATAAAATTAATTTAATAATGTGTAATTTGTGTATATTAAATGCTAACTGTAAAACTAATATTAACAGGCTAACATAGCATGATATTTTAGAGGAAAAGGGGGAAATGTCATTTCCGCTACAGTCGTTTCCACCACGGTGTTCATTGTGGTGGTAAAGACAGGTTGTGGTGGAAATTGCATTGTTCATGCTAAACAGCAAATTATTTTGGGCTATAATACTAAAACGTTAATGTAAAAACAAAAAAAAACATACAATTAATTAAGTAAAGGTAGTAAGAAATATTTTATTATTTATTATTGCTACAATATTGTTGGTAAATAAAGAGAACTTGGGTGTTTTCTTGGGCTGTCAGATAAAAATGCCAATTAACATATATATATATATATATATATATATATATATATATATACATATATATATATATATATATATATATATATATATATATATATATATATATATATATATATATATATATATATATATATATATATATATATATATACATATATATATATATATATATATATATATATATATATATATATATATATATATATATATATATATATATATATATATATATATATATATATATATATATACATATATATATATACATATATATATATATATATATATATATATATATATATATATATATATATATATATATATATATATATATATATACATATATATATATATATATATATATATATATATAACACACACACACATATATATATATATATATATATATATACATACATACATATATTATTCAATACAAATCATCGCACCCAACTAAAGGAAGGTTTCTCAGACAGATTGAGAAACCAACTGATGCTAAAAAACTGTTTGTAGAAATGTTTTTATTTTCTGAAACTGTCTAGCTCAAAGAGTACCATAGTTGAAGAATCACCCATACATTTTCTGAATAATATGTTGTGTTGAGAGAAAAGCCCTAAAATCTAAATCTAAATCTTAAATGAACATAAAGTATTTTTTGTTTGTTTTTTGGTTTCCTTATGAAACACATAATTTCAGTGAAACATGATTTAATAAAACCAATTACACTAATACTTAGTTTTTTTTTTTAAGTTCAATTCATTAATTATTTTGGAATTGCACAATTTTATTTCATACCTTTTGAAGGTTACAGAGTATGGTTGGTTTTGTGTAATTTCTTCACAATGCTTTGCTAGCTTACTGTAGTGTTCTCCACTCTCCGCTTATCATAACTTATTCACCTGAATTGTTTCATAACACAGATGATATCTTTTACTGTCAATAGGCACGTACTGAACTCAGCGAGATGGGTCAGAAACTGACTTGAAAGAAGATCAAATCTGAAGAATTTGGACAAAAAAGGTTGTGACCTCTTTTGATGTTCAGCAACATGAAGGAATATTTTGTCTAGTTTCTTTTGGCATGCCCTGCATTCTTCAATACAAAGGTCAGATAACAGACAACATCTCAGTGTGTGAGCTGACATGGAACTGTTTTATGAGGGAATAGTAGGAGATAAAGAAATACAGCATGAAAGTTTGGACACAAACTCATACCTCAGCTCTCATAAGGAACAAAATGGGTGTTTTTCAGTGTTAGGCATTCCAGGGTGGCTCTCTGATATGTCAAAGAATTGGACAGGATTAGAAGAAGCTTTAAGCAGTAAGGTCTACCTTACTTTAAACTAACCACCAGCCACTTCTCTGACAGTATGAGAAAAGTTCATAAATTAAACATTAGCTTTGATGAACTAAAAGAGACGGGGGAACAGCTTGTTCATTTGGTTTAAAGCTTGGAAAAGTAGAGACCACTGATAAAATGATTCAGACGTCACCAATAATTTATTGATGGTAAAACAACTTCAAAGTATAAAAAAAATTCTTTGGTTTCTAGTCAAACTTTATATTTATTAGAAAATTGTGGAATACTAACCATGTACATCATGTTTTATGTCAAGTAGTCTGTCTCTAAAAGTTGTTTGGTAACTTCCAGTGACGTTGACAATAAAATAACCCCCTTCTTTTTAGATCTGTAGATTGTCAATCCCAAAAAGCACGGTGTTCAGTACTTCTGGTTCATTAGGTCTCTAATGTTTCCCTGAGTGTTGACATGAATCTGTGCTAAATGATCTGCTCATCCACACTGAAAAATAATTCAGTGGCTTATTATACACTCACCGGCCACTTTATTAGGTACACCTGTCCAACTGCTCGTTAACACTTAATTTCTAAGCAGCCAATCACACGGCGGCAACTCAGTGCATTTAGGCATGTAGACATGGTCAAGACAATCTCCTGCAGTTCAAACCGAGCATCAGTATGGTGAAGAAAGGTGATTTGAGTGACTTTGAACGTGGCATGATTGTTGGTGCCAGAAGGGCTGGTCTGAGTATTTCAGAAACTGCTAATCTACTGGGATTTTCACGCACAACCATCTCTAGGGTTTACAGAGAATGGTCTGAAAAAGAAAAAACATCCAGTGAGCGGCAGTTCTGTGGGCGGAAATGCCTTGTTGATGCCAGAGGTCAGAGGAGAATGGCCAGACTGGTTCGAGCTGATAGAAGGGAAACAGTGACTCAAATAACCACCTGTTACAACCAAGGTGGGCAGAAGAGCATCTCTGAACGCACAGTACGTCAAACTTTGAGGCAGATGGGCTACAGCAGCAGAAGACCACACCGGGTGCCACTCCTTTCAGCTAAGAACAGGAAACTGAGGCTACAATTTGCACAAGCTCATCAAAATTGGACAATAGAAGATTGGAAAAACGTTGCCTGGTCTGATGAGTCTCAATTTCTGCTGCGACATTCGGATGGTAGGGTCAGAATTTGGCGTCTACAACATGAAAGCATGGATCCATCCTGCCTTGTATCAACGGTTCAGGCTGGTGGTGGTGGTGTCATGGTGTGGGGAATATTTTCTTGGCACTCTTTGGGCCCCTTGGTACCAATTGAGCATCGTTGCAACGCCACAGCCTACCTGAGTATTGTTGCTGACCATGTCCATCCCTTTATGACCACAATGTACCCAACTTCTAATGGCTACTTTCAGCAGGATAATGCGCCATGTCATAAAGCTGGAATCATCTCAGACTGGTTTCTTGAACATGACAATGAGTTCGCTGTACTCAAATGGCCTCCACAGTCACCAGATCTCAATCCAATAGAGCATCTTTGGGATGTGGTGGAATCGGTAGATTCGCATCATGGATGTGCAGCCGACAAATCTGCGGCAACTGTGTGATGCCATCATGTCAATATGGACCAAACTCCCTGAGGAATGCTTCCAGCACCTTGTTGAATATATGCCACGAAGAATTGAGGCAGTTCTGAAGGCAAAAGGGGTCCAACCCGTTACTAGCATGGGTACCTAATATAAATATTTACCTAAATATTTATATATTACCTAAATATTTGAAAATGGATAATTAAACTTTTTCTGTTTCAAGAACCACAAATATTACTTAATTCAAGTCAAAATACCTGGGCCCGTATCCCTAAAGATTCTGAGTAATCCTCTCAGAGAGCTCCTAACTTAACCAAAAAATTCCTTGCCAGGAGTTTTAGCTTAAAAGTGATTCCAGAACATTTCCAGTGAACTCTGAGCAAGGAATGGATGGAAAATCCTATCTTAGTGAGGAGGTGTGGTTGACCCCGTTGCTAGGTATGAGTCATCATTTCAAAAGCCGTGATTGGTTGATCCTACAAGTTTGATGAAAATGAACTTTTGGTAATAATGAGCAAAGGATGTACCCTCAAATCAATAAACATGATTATACACTCTAATCTTATGCAGACTGCAATTGTAAATATTTCACATTCAAGAAAATATCTGGAAAATGAATAGTAAGCTGTAGGGGTTATAGCCTAACATTAGAATCTTAAATATGTGAAAACTTAAGCTCATTACACCCTGTTCAAGTAATGATTTGTGTCTTATTTTCTCATGTTAATGTCCTAGCTGGCATATTTTGTACTTTCACTCCAATTGGACCCCATTAAAAAAACAAGATGGCCTATCTGAAGGGGCTGTCCTTAATGAAGTAGAAATTGACATATAGACAAGTAGACATCTCTCCTGCCTCCTCTGTTGGCCATTTTGTGCAGCTGCTTAGGGGGAACTCCTAAGCCACTAAAAGTCCTCTTCCCTGCTGTTAGCAGATCTCGCCTCAGGAGCCCTTTTAAGCGCTAGGAATCTTAAGGAACAACTTTTATATTAACTGGGATTTTCGTGTCACTTTTCAGGGGAAATTCTAAGAAACGTCCTGACTCTGAGGATTTTTTTAGAATTTGGCCGCTAGGAGCCATTTTTTTTACAAATTAGGGATACGGGCCACAGGCGTTTTAAGTTCTGATAGAAGCTAATGAAACATGCAAATGTTCTGTGGCACCAGATACAAATGGCCAAGAAGGAAAAGAAAGATTTCCATGTGGGTTTTCTAGACCTTGCCAATGGATTCGAGCTCAGTGCCTCATGAGGTGCTGTGGGCAGCCTTCAACTTCTTCCCAGAGGGTCTCAGAGGGCATCACAAGGCTGTTCAAAGTCTTTTCCAGGACCTCCAGTTCTGCATTACAGACTCAGGCTCCGACAACTGTCTGGCAGCGCTTGAGAGATAGGCATGAAGGCAGGCTGCAACATCTCCCCACTGGCCTTCACCATGGTGATAGAGTTATAATTCGGGCATCTCGATGGGTGGTTGGAGGGGAACATCTGAAAAGTGGGCTGTGGCTTCCTCCAGTCAGGGCATATAGAGTGCCTTCAGTTTGGTTTGCTCCTCCGCCTCATGAGGCCAATTCCCAACTATGAGGTCACCCTATCCCACGCCAATCGGTTGAAGAATCCCGGATCCCTTCGTCAGAGGGGCTGCTCCCGCCTTAGCCACAAGGAGCAGGTGGAGGCCAGGTGTATCAGTGGCACAGGCAAAGTCTGCTCTGAGACACCAGGACATAGTGGGCCAAGTCCAACATGGCAGAGGGAGTATAGGGTTGGGAGCAACAAAACCCACATGGCAGAAGGCTACTCCAGCTGAATGCCGGCGCCTGGTGTTAGAGGAGGTGCACCACCAGGAGGAAGTGGACAGTTGTGCCAGATTGGTGTCCAAAGCAAGGCCTCTGGTTGAGATGGGAAGGTGTGGAGAGGAGGAAGATCACTTGGAGCTAGCTGTGGAACATGGAGTCCATTATGCTGAACTTTACCATCAGAGCCACATATGATGTGATGTCCTCCCCAACCAACTTACATCTCTGTTTTGAAGAGGATCCAGCCTGCCTCCAGTGTTCTGCCCCATCAACCCTGAAACACATCCTAGTGAGCTACAAGACCAGCCTTACGTAAGGTAGATACACCTGGCGCCACGACCAAGTGCTGAAGTGCCTGGCTGCTACACTGGAGAGTAAGAGGGTAACCGTCAACGCCATTCCCCTGGAAGCCCAGATTACCATCCAGCAACCAACATCCTTCGTCGCAAAGGGGAGAAATGGTTGATGCAATTGGATTTCCTCCAGACTCATACCCACTGAACGCATTCCGGGACTGGGAAATTACACCTGAAATTGCAGCGAGCCAACCTCCAGAGTGAAACACACGATGGTCTAAAGTTAGAAGTTCACCCGCAAATCCATCTCAGGCATGAGAACCAGCACTGATTACGGTGGATATTGGATAACAGACCAGTTGATTAGACTTGAATTACTTGAATGTTGAAATAGTTAAGTTTTTACTTCTAAAATGTTTGTTACATGATTTGGCAATATTGTATACATGTTAAAACAGTACAAAATCTGCTGTATCGTAGTACTCGTCGAAATTAAAGGCCAATGTCATGTATACCGGTGGTTGTACAATATAGAATATTTTTTACAAAGATTTAGAGGAAATAAAAAAGTTTATATTACTGATAAATAAAAACCATTAATATTACTCATAAATATTGTTTTTTAAACGTTTCCCCCAATTATTTCTAATAATTTTTTAGATCTACTTAAGTTTTTTACTTAAACTGTATAAACTGAGTAAATCTATGTAACTGATTTCAGCTGCTTTAAAATTTAATCAATATTGAAGTGTAAAAATGTTTCACCAAAAATAATATGTAAATCGTAATCATTGAAATGGTCACAAGAACAAGTAGTAAAAAAAAGTAGTAGAAGTAGTGAAAGTATTAATTAAAGGCTGGACAATTTTGTAGTATGCACTGAACCGGCTCCCGCTGAACTGGCATGTTTGCATTTGTCAGTTCCTCAGGTCCAGGTATCAGTCATGAGTGCTACTATGCCAAAATCAATACCTGGTCCTTCTCCCCAACTAGAGATTCATATTCCATATGGCTCAACTGTCTAAGACATGGGAAGAAATTAATGTTCATAAAAAATAGTTATGCAAAAAATGCAAAAAAAACCCAAAACTATATATATATATATATATATATATATATATATATATATATATATATATATATATATATATATATATATATATATATATATATATATATATATATATATATATATATATATTTGTTTTGGGTTTTCTTTTGCATTTTTTGCATAACTATTTTTTTTAATTGTAACTATATATATATATATATATATATATATATATAGATAGATAGATAGATAGATAGATAGATAGATAGATAGATAGATCCTGTATGTGTGTCTATGCGTGTGTATACACTGTTCAAAAGATTTGTTTCGTTTTTCAGTGATGAGCGCTGCGTTTTATCCAAAGTTGAACATTTTTCATCTCTTGACGACCAGTAAAAAACGCTGGGCGCTCGGCACTTCAGCTTGAAAAAACGCTGCAAGCGCCTTGTTACGCTCATGGCATTTAAAAAACGCAGCGCTCCCATTTAGAACAATTGAAAACATACGCCATGTACATGAAAATATGCTTTGGTGGACACAGCCTAAAGGCTGCACTTATTTGCTAAAAAAAACAGTAAAAACAGTTGTATTGTGAAATATAATTGTTTATTATTTTTAAATACATGCACGTGCTATTTTTTTGGAAACCGTGATACTTTTTTTTATTCTTGATGAATAGAGTTAACAAAACAGATTTTCTTTTTATTCGAACAATGTATCTAACAATGAACACTTCTGATCAATATAATGCATTCTTGCTGAAAAAATACATCTTATTGACACGAAATCTTAGAATGTTGATATACTTTACATAATAGCTTTAATTTTGGAGAGAGTGAGAGGTCTTTATTATAGCATTACAACCAGAGAAACCAAAAGGAATAAAGGAAATAAAATCTCACTTTACCCGTGTGGGGTAGGAGAGACATGCAGTAAAACAAAACGAAAGCTTCTAGTAATTAGGCAGTAGAATTCACATGGGGCAAATATCTGAATAAAAATGTGCTATCCTTTCCCAAAGTTGTCTTTTATAGCATCAATTTATAAACGTTGCGTGTCTGGAGCGTGTTTCTCAGTAACTAATGGTGTTTAATATACCCTCTAAAAGTGTGCAATATGTTCCTTAGTCTTTTACTACGCTGTTCGGTTTTATTTACTTGTTTGTAATTTTTTTTTTCATCTCACCCAGGTGCTTGTAAATTTGCTCGTTGACAGAGCACTCAAAGCATACACTTGTGAGTGGCTTTTTGAACTTCTGAGGCCCCTAAAGGCTCCAGATTGGCTGATTAAGAAAGGATTTATTTCAGATTGCTCCGAATCACACCATTTTTTATGAAGACAGTTTCTGGAAAATTTCCCATTTAGTAAGCAATCTGCTCCAAAAATAAACTTGCATGAGATGCAACCTCTTTTTTAATAAAAAAAGCCCAAAACTTGAAACAACTTGCACCATTATACTTTAATATTCAAAAGTAAAAAAAAAAAATAAATAAAAAAAAATCCCTGTTCTCTTAGAAAAATCCGTCTCTTATTATCATTGCTCATTCTGTTTCCCATCTGTTTTGTTTGACATTACTTTTGCTGGAGCTAAGTGGAGAAGGAACGCAGTGTGTTCAAGTATGACCAGCATGTGTTTTCTTTATAGAGGTGTTTGCATGAAATGATGCTCTGAGACTCCTGTAAATCAAATGTCGCATGTTTGATTTAGAGTGTGTCTTTGGTTCTCAGTGGGTTCCCTTAATGGGCCATGATATATTAACTTATGAGGACTATTTGTATTCTATTACAAACAGGAAGGAGAAGGATTGCAGTGACTGAAAAAAATTCATACAAAGCACAGTTTTTATAGTCAGTTAAAAATCTGCTCATTGCATGGGTGGCTCCAATTAATTTGCTGATAGTTTCTCCAATAGGATTGCCAAATGCCAATAGCGCAGTAAATTACTTTACTGAAAGATGTCTCTTATTGAAAGAAGTCCCTTTTGATAGAAGTCTCTCACCAAGGCTGCAGTTATGTGATCAAAAAGTAAAAACAGTAAATATTTAGAAATAGAATTACAGTTTGAAATAAATAACTTTTTTATATTTTGAGGTATTTTAAAATTAAAAGTAATTTATTCCTGTGATGCCAAAGCTGAATTTTCAGCAGCCAACGTTGCCATCAGTCTTCAGTGTCCCATGATCCAGAAATCATTCTAATCTATTAATCTGATTTGGTGCACAGGATACATTTCTCAAGATTTATGAACAGTTGTGCTGCTTAATTTTTGTAATGTTTGATCAATTTCTTTAAAACTCATTTTATGGTCCCCAAAATTTTAAAAAATGTTTTAACAGTTTGTGCTCTCATAATCTAGCTCTGAGAGCTGACTTGAACTGCAGTAACAATAAATGAACATGATGTTTTTTTTCCTCTCTCTCACAGCACTATAGTGTGGCTCTATAATTAAACCAGGTATATGTTTCCACTATCAGTGATTAAAGGGTTAGTTCACCCAAAAATGAAAATTAAGTAATTAATTACCCACCCCCATGCTGTTCCAACCCCGTAAGACCTTTGTTCATCTTCGGAACACAAATAAAGATATTTTGGGATTAAATCTGAGAGCTGGATCACTACTCCATAGACTGCCTAAGGGACTGGCTCTTGACGGCCCATAAAGACATTAAAGAAAATGTTTAAATATTCCATGTGCCTACAGTGGCTCAATTATACGTTTATCAGACAACGAGACTACTTTTTTTGCGCAAAAAAAAATAAATAATAACGACTTTATTCGACTATTCCATTACTTCATTATGGGCACATGCGGAGAACTGAGATGACGACGTTCTTCTTCGAGTACTTCTTGTTTACCGTCCCCGAAGTATTACCGCCCCCTACCGTATAAGATGATGTGCTGATATAGCCGGAGAGCGATCATCATCTTATACGGTAGGTGGCGAGTAATCTCTTAAGCGGTGAGCAGCCTTCAATGGTTTCAATAAGCGGTGAGCAGCCTTTTCTTCAATGTCTTTATGGGCCATCAAGAGCCAGTCCCTTAGGCAGTCTATGGAGGAGTGATCCATCTTCTCAGATTTAATCAAAAATATCTTTATTTGTATTCCGAAGATGAACAAAGGTCTTACGGGGTTGGTACAGCATGGGGGTGAGTAATTAACGACTTAATTTTCATTTTTGGGTGAACTAACCCTTTAAGCTTTTGAATAGGCATGGTGTTTGGAGGCAGCCACTTCCTTAACAAGTCATCATGACCAAATGCTTGCACTCTGTGTGTTGAATAGAAAGTTCTAGTCTCAGTCTATGTTATTCTTGCTCCAGGGGAAGAATAACTTATATGGTTAAGTTATATTAAGGTTTTGTATGAGGGCCTTTGTGTCTTGTTCAGCACAGGTGTACTTATTACCAACAAATGTATGCATATACTGTATTTAAACTGGTTCCCACGTGTGTGTGTGTGTGTGTGTGGCTAGGATTTAGTGAGTTTGAAGTGAAAGTATTTGATGAACGTATACTGTGCGGAGAGCATTCACTCAATATTAGCTATTATCTCATTTTTGACATAGGTGGCTTTTAGAGGCTTATTGCATCGGAGGTCTTCATAATATACTTTCAGGTGGAACCATTCTAGGATCTGAGACTCTGGTTGTGTGCTGATGCAAATGGTGATTCAGTCATTTATTGGTGAGTAAAAAAGTTAAAGTGGTGATGAACTGAGAAATCTAATTTTCCTTGAGCTTTTGACATCTAAGAGGTCATCATATTCGATTAGTGCATTACACGCATAGCTAAATAACATAGACCTACCTCGTGATGACAAAGTCCAGATCGAGCTACCGAGCAATACAAGATATTGTGCATTGCCTGGTTGTGGGAAGACAGTTGCTGTATATGCTTCCTCTGGATTCCAATAGGAATGCAAAAGTTTATTTTTAATGACATTCCAGCTGATGAGGGTAAAACATTGTCCGTCTGTTCGCTTCATTTCACTGAGGATTGTTTTGTAAACAAGACTGGATTTGCAGACCGATTAAGATTAAAGGACGGTGCTGTGCCGTCTATATTGCATCTGATAGGAATGGTGCAACACACAGACTCTGGGTCAAACATTTATGGGGTGAATCATTTCGGTTGCCATTTTACAACATTGGACTGTTTTCAAAACAATTTTCCCTATGTACACTGACGAGGTTAGTTGAAATTCATTATAATATGCAAAACTGTTCTCCACTCACAGCAACGCATTCTCATCCTTTATCGTCATATAGAACGCTATATGACAAAACAACGCCTATACTACACACATGGCATCCGTTATCGTTAATATAACACGCGCTATGACGGTTAGGTTTAGGTGTGTAGGTGGGTAGGGTAGTCTCATATTACGCTAAAGGATTTATTGGATTTATTACGCCTTGGGTTCGCGTGTAATATTAACGATAAAGGGTGCCATGTGCGTAGTATGGTGCCGTTTTCTCATATAGCGTTCTATATGACGATAAAGGATGAGAACGGGCTCCTCACAGCAGTGGGCGAGACGCCCAAAAGTCTTTAGTGCGAGACGCCCATAAAAACCGAGCGTTTCTGAGCTGGGCTCAAAAACTAGGGTAGAAAATACCGGTAGCCTATTACTTATTCATGTTAATGTTTTTGAATGCAAAATTTCTCCTTAGCTCTAGCTTGATTTCTAGTCTAGCTTTCTAATAAACATGGCATTGTAAACTATGAAAACTGTTGCTTCTGTGACGAATTGCTTATTCTCTATTTTAAGTCACTTCGGTTAACTTTGAGAATGGCATGGTTAGTTTTTGTTTCTTTTAAAGGGGGGGGTTTAGTCCGTTTTTTCTTTGCATAATTGTGTTTATGGGGTGTATTACAACATGTATTTGTTATTTGTTGTTTTTTTTTTAAGTCCTATTTTTCATAAATTTCACCTTTATTGTAAGCCGCGCTCACCTCTGTTGCTGGAACGACCGGTTGACTTCCTGATTCTATGAAACCACTCCCTCAGAAACTCTTTATGGGCTCAGATTGGTTAGTTTGTGCCGGTGTGTTGTGATTGGCTAAACTGCGAAGTGAGCGTTGTCCGGAACCGTCACGCCCCTTCCCTGTACGGGAGAATGTTGCATGTGGTCCGGTCAATGTAAATAATGCTGTCCATAGGCTTACTGCCGTATCAGTTCTGAGCCCTCAAATTCGACCCAGAAAGCGCCGATAATGAAGAGAGACAGTCAGAACCTCCTCAAACACGTTTGTTACAAAACGTTTCTGAATGGTACGTGTTTGATTTATGATTATTCTATTATTACATAAGAAGTTTGATACCCTGTTATAATTGAAAATGCTAATGCTGCTTGTTAGCTTTTTGACATACGTTTTTATCTTGATTAAACATTTAATACAAATTATAGGGTTAGGGTTAAAAAAACATCTAAATAAATGGCTATTGTAAACAAACACTGTTGACATTGATCGCGTTTATGAACAAATCGCAAAATTACGTCATAAAGTAGCTATACCTGGCAAATACATTTAATAAATATATATGATTACTAATTAAGCTTCAAAGTGTACGCGTTTGTCAGAGAAACCCGAAATAACATAACAAAGTGACTATAAAAACGGCGATGGCATTTGTTTACGTCCTTGCTAAAACGAAACCATTAACGTTACGTCTAAAATTATACTAATACATTTAAAACGATTAAGTCTTACTTACAGGTTGTTGCCCAACAAGTGCTGCATCTGGTTTTAACAGTTGGAACAGCTTCAGGTTTGAGCAAAAGTTTCTTGTGTAATCCGGCATTGAATTGGTGTAGATTCAGGAAGCTGTCTTCAGTGAAATGTGCCGCACAAAGAGCTAAATTACGATTGTAATTGTCAGAAACATTATTAAACATAAATGTTAGCCATTGTTGACGGACTAGAGCATCCGAAGGAAGCCCGAACACAGAAGACCTGACATCTGGATGAAAATAGCACACTTTAGACGGCATGGCTAAGTTAGCTCTCCCCTGTAACTCTTCCTCTTCGGCAATGACGCAGCTATATGCGCATGTCCTATTTTTCCATATTCCGGAGGGAGTGGTTGATGCAAATGTGGGGGTTAGTGACGTACCATAACCCAGCTGTAGTCCAAATCCAGTCGTTTTTGTAGGCAATTATACTTCCTGGTTTATAAAAGACGATATCTCTGCTTACACTGAACTTTCAGCGCTGCAACTTTGCAGATACTGTTCATGCACCAACAGCAACATTACACACTATTTAAAATCAAAAATGTGAGAGCAGGAAAAAACCCCCCCTTTAATTGATTATTTTTCAGAACCACCTGTGCCACTGATACCCGTATGGTTATGCTCTTCACAGACACTGGGTGAATGTCCAGTGTGCCTCAGCTCATAAATTCTGAATGTCCATCACCAGTACTGAAGAGAAAGCACAAATGTAGTGACGGTTCAGTGCAAAATCTGAGCTGTGGAGCTGGTCTGAAATGTGGAGAGGTCTTTTTAGGGTGAAATGTATATGATTATCGCAACATGCCAGATGGCCACATTGTGAACTTACATTTTTCTGGGAGGGTTCACCAAAGTTCACCTGCTCTAGACAACACCATTTATATGAATTGAAAAGGACAAACTTCAGGTTCTCAACTTTAGAAGGTAAGATCGCATATCATGTTGAGCAGCTGGAAGGAGAACCGTGAGAGAAAGGTGTCATTTTTCTAAGCTAAATCTACATCTATTTGTCAAAGTGATTTATGGAGAAGTGTAAGGTGTCCAGTCCAAGCATTTGCCGGAATACCAGATTAAATGAATCCAGGAATGCAGTTTTAGCTTAAAAATGGAGCAGCGAATAAGAAAAATGGGAAGACAGGCCGAGAAAAGAGACAGGCTGTGATTCTATTTGTGGATAATTGACCGTAGGGCCAGAGATGGTGCATTTCTGAAGCTCGTAAAATGTAATATATTGTGCTCTGCTCCGTGGTGCGAGGTTATTCAAACAAACCACATGAATGCAAAGTTACATACCGGTAATCCTTCAGTGTTTTACTGGCAGCCTTTACAGAGTTCTCCAAGGTCATCAGCATTTTTAGAGCAAACGAAAATAAGTGGTTGAGTTACAGGCAGTGAGAAGGGCAGGCCGGTGGGGTCCTGAGACGGGTAGGGGGTGAAAGGGGAGAGATGGAGGTGAAGACACAGAGCAGGAGGAACAGAATGGGGTCACATAAGAATATTGGAAGACAGCAATGAATGCCTTTTGGATAGATGCACTGAATCTATGGATTTTCCACTTATGGTTTCAAATGGCTCTTTGTTATGTGCTCAGCATTTTACCAGTCAAAATATGCAGATGAACTGCCTGATAAATCTGTTGCATATTGTTTTAGCCCCACGGAAAAATGTGCCTCTGGGAGGTAAGAGCAAAATAATGCTTGTGGATTTTAGCTCTGACAGATTTACCTCAGCGGACTAGGGGACAGTTTCGAATGCAGAGAGCGAGCCAGACCCCCCAACCTCCAGGGTCTCAGAACCGAACCTGATATTCCAGGAGACGTTATTATTGTGTGTTTGCCAGCACTTGTCAAACCACCTAATTATATAATTATAATCATGCAAACTTGAAGTTAAATAAACAGTCTACTGGAGCAGGGCTCGAGGAGGCCAGGGAAAACGATTAAAATACATCTAACCAGCTCCCCTGTTGTGCTTCCTCTCTCTTGCTCTCTGTTACTCTCTCTCTATCACTCTCTCCTCAAGTATTCCAACAATTTGACAGTCTGATGGTATTTATATCTCATTCTGCCTCCAATTTTTTTCCTCTCTTTCACTGCTCTCCCAGAATATTGTTATGATTGGCGGTGTGGTACGAATATCAGTGCTGCGCAATAACCACCGCGGTGTGTGGCACCGGGAAGTAGACGTGACACGCAGCAGCAGGCTTTTCTTCACGTGGTTCTCCATTTGTCCAACACATAGAAGATGCGCATAGTTGTGACAGTTGCAAATCTTTCAAAAAACAGAAAGGCTTTAGGATTTTTCTGGCAATTACTGTTGTTTCTGCCAAGTGAAGAGTTGCAGTAGAGCCACGGTTAATGTAATGTTCCATTTGACGGTCTAAGTGATGTCAGATTTGTGATTCATTTTGACATTTGCTAACGATCCCCTTTAAGGGATTGCATTTATTGTTTTTTAAAGATTAACCTCAAGTGAGCATTAGAGCATTAGTTCACCTAAAAAATTGTAATTCTCACCCTCAAGTTCTTCCAAACCTGTATGAGTTTCTTTCTTCTGCTGAACATAAAAGAAGAGGTTTTGAAGAATGTCAGTAGCAAGACAGTTGATGAGCCCCATTTGCTTCTATAGTATATATATTTTTTTGCATACTATGGAAGTCAGTGGGGTCCATTAAACTGTTTGGTTACCCATTTTCTTCAAAATTTTGCAAATTAAATAAAAATGGTTTACATCATAAATACTGCATTTGTTTTCTTGTACAAATTGTCTAATTTTGTTTCACCCACGGCTGTTATGCAATAGGCTCTCTGTAAACCAGCTCTTCCAGTTATCCTTCTTTCGTGGATACGACCACTTTGTTTTATAATCTATTTATTGCCATAGAAAAGGGAGCTGTGGAGACAAGCAGCTTTGAGGGAAATTATAAGTTCTGGGAATCAGTGGTAGATGGACGCATTGCTGGCCGTGCAACACTGTAGAGTCTACCATCGCTTCTGCGACAACTCCAACACAAATGTGTCTGTCCAGTCGCCGGAGCCTCTACAGCTAATAAAACTAACCTTTCCAGTACATGCCAGTCCGCCTCACTTTAGAGCAGGCAGCTGCAGAAATCATTTTTCGTCTAATTAAACCGCTAGTCTCTAAGGACTTCACAAAGGAACAAGGCAAGTGGATCCAACTCGAGACTGGCTTAATCCAAAGGAAAAAGAAGAGGGGAAAGGGTGAAGAGTGTTTAACCGCATGAGCCCTCAGACAAGTACAGGTGGAAGCACCCCCACTGGAACCTGGAAAAAGTCAAGATTATTTGGAGTGGGGCGATGACAGGACACTGGCATATTGCAGAGAAATTAGCTCTATAGCAAATAAGGTTTAGATGTGGTGCAAAGGCTGAACACCAGCGGCAAAGATGTGTGTGTGTGTATGTCTCTGACCATGTGCTTGGGATTGGCTAGAAATTTAGCAGGAAAGCTGCCAGTGTCTTGCTACTTCTATCCAATTATGAAATGGAGGGAGATGAAGGTTAATTAAACTGAAAGGGTCAAACTGTGTGGGACTGAAACTATGTACCACAGGCTGAGTTTCTTTCCCTCTATTCAAGTCATTAGGCTCATTTCCTCTGGCCTGCTGGAATCATATGATGCACAATGTAAAACTGGCCACTTACCACTCCAGCTGTGCTGGGTATGCAGGGAGAGTGTTTAGAGGTGGAAAGGAAATTAATAGATTTATTTTGCAAGAATGCATTATATTGAAGTGACAGTAAAGACAATGTTACATGGTCACATGGGGCGATTTCATGTTTTACTTTGTCTTTAGTGCGTTATGTGCATTTATAAGATCTGTTAAGTTACAAAGCTCAAAGTGTCAAACCTGAAGAGATATTATAAAAGTTTATAAAAGTTAAAGGGTGATGAACCACGCTACCGAGCAATACAGAATATTGTGCAGCGCCTGGTTTTGGTAGACAAGCACTGCATAAGCTTAATGTGGATTCCAGTGGGCGTTTATTTCCAAGTCTTCAGTGTTTCATAACACCGTCTAAATGTATACGCAAAGAAAGAAGGCGTAACTTTTATTATAGCTGTGTTATTTTTGCTGTTGGCGCTGCCAAGCTACATTGATTGGCCTTCCAAAAGAGGACGTTAACAAAAGAGGACATTAAACCAAATACACAAAATAATGTTCTTTTTAGAACCATCATATGACCCCTTTCATACACTGTAAAAAAGCAAAAATTAACTACAAAAATTTAGTAACCTGGTTGCCTTAATTTTAAGTTGATTGAACTGGAAAAAGTGAGTTAATACAATGAAGGAGATTGATTTATCTCTCCACAGAAACTCAAAATAATAAGTTATCTGAACTAAATAAATTATTTGAGTTGATTTGACAAAAGAAAACAAATCTTGAAAATATTTTTTTACAGTGTACAGGATGTGTTCAGAGAGTTAAGTCAGACAGGTTTGAAACAACATGAGTAAATGATGAGTACAGAATTAGAATTTTTAACCCAGGGTTAAAAGTCCCCTTTCAAAATGACAAGTGTAAAAAATGGGCAACATGACATCATGACTTTTGGGTAACGCTTCCTTTTACAGTACAGTACTTACAGGGTACTTACAGTGTACTTACCTAGAAAGTACTGGTTAATATAAGGTAAGTACATGGAACAGGGTTAGGTTTAGGGGTAGGTTCAGGGTTAGTACTAGTTATTACCCAGTAATTGTAGTTACTAAAATAAGTGCATAGTATTTACATGGGTAACTGGACTGTAAAAGGAAGCGTTACCGACTTTTGCGTAAACATACATGCCACTTTCGACTCAAATGGTGTGTTATCTCTACGCATTTTGGGCTATCCCCTGTGTATGCCTGTAATGTCTCTACGCCATTGACGTCCGACTGATTCCGCCCTGCACATCGCCGTCAAATGTCCACGCAAAATCGAAGCAAAATGTAGATCGACATCAGGGGAGCGATATTTTTTTTTCCTGAGGATGGTGAGGGAGACTCATAAATGCCATTAACCCCAGTGACGGGTAGGTTTAGGGACGGGGTTGAGGTAGGTCATATATTTATATATACAGTAATAACGTTAAGTCAACGGCGTTCATAAACACGCCAAAAATGGAAATACGAATCGACGTGTTCATACACACACGCTACTTCAGTGAGATCAGTCTGAAAATGAGTTAAAAGTGAGATTAGATGGAGTGTGAAAAGCCCCCCTCCAAAAAACTGTAAACTTCATCCTTCACCATGCACTGTTTTGTCAGACTTTCTTCACCGAAGGTAGACAGAGCGGCTATTCTGCACGAGAAGAGACAACATAATAACAGAGTGCAAAGGAAAGAGAGCGAGACAGAGGGAGGGAAGAAACCGTACAAGACAATTATACAAGAGCAAAGTTGTCCCAGTGGAACCCTTCTCTGCATGTAGTGAAAGTTTCACTTCCCATCTGGGTCCCGCCTCTCTCGGTCTGAGGTCCAGCTCACAGTTCTTCCCTACTGCAGAGAAGAACCTCACACACGTATACAAACGGAGACACACATACACACCCTCAAGAAGAGGATGCTCTGTTCAGATTTATGCACCCTGGCTACTGGTTCTCTCATCATCAGACTGTCAGGGAATGATCAGGGGAGGCAAGGTCTGAGAGTCAGCTCAGCAGCACACTTGCTCTTCATTGAGACGAAAGGATGGCAGGACGCGCTGGCCAAAGGAGCCTCAGGAACAACCTACGCATCCATCCATCAATCGCTCTTGACCGGATGTCCAAGAAAAGCAAGACTCAGCGTCTGGACAGGCACTGGAAGATGAACACAGAAAGAAGTGACGAGGAAGACGAAAAAGATGATGGCAGACAACCAAAAAAAAAAAGAAGATACACAGATGTTTTATTGGAACTCAATGTACTACTGAGGTCATCCTACAAAATAAGCTTTTGTGAATGAATTAGTTTTCTCTTTGTGAATGATCATGTTTTGTGTCCTGCAGATGAAATGATATCATACAGATTTTGGAAACACAAAAGTGACAATTTGAGTAAATAATGACAGAATTATTTTTGGGGGTGAACTATCTCTTTAATACTCCTGAAACACAATAAATGCATTTTAGATTTCCTTATAAGAATCTTCGAAGTCCGGCTCCAAACTAGCGGAGCAGCCATTCCAAACATTCTTTTTTAACAAACTAATAACAAACTTCCCCTTTCCCGGTAAGCTGTGTAAGACAGTTCAAACACAAAAGCATGCTACAGCCAATAACTTTCACTCTGTTCCTCTTATAAGTTGTTGTATTTTACAGAGCCTTTTTAAGAGCAAATGTTTTTGTATTACTGGTCAAGCCCATTTTTTTGTCAGTATGTTGATCTGACAGTATAGCAGAGCAGTTAGCCTGTGGTTTAACTTTTTGACAGTCACATTTCATTCTAGAGAACTTACTTATTACTGTTTTTGGATGTTGACCAGTGTTGGATGTAACTAATCACTAAGTAATTAGTTACTGTAATTAAATTACTTTTCCCTTGAAAATGTAAAGTAAGGGATTACTCTCCATTTTTCTGTAATTTAATTACAGTTACTTCTGATGTAACTGAGGTAAATAGGGCCTACTGTGTATAAGATCAATCTAATCTCACAGTGATTCGTATGCATTTTATGAGGTGTCTAAATCGTACGACTGCACTCATCTTGTAAAATATGTATGAAAAAAGTGTGAAATGTCATGAGATCAGACATAAAACAATAGTGGGTTTAACATGAAAATGTATTGTCTTTTATAATGTATGTTTTATAATGTAACCTTCTCCACCTTGGTCAGTTTAAGGATAATTCATGCAATTTTATAGTGTTTATTTGAGAGAATTAAAACAGATTCATGTCTATCCTTGTATTATTCAGCTGGTTGAGATTGATATGGGATTTTGAAAGTAATTAGTAATTAAAAGTAATTAAATACTTTTTTAGAGAGTAATTAGTACAGTAATCTAATCACACTGTTGAAGAGGTAATTAGTAACTAGTAATTAGTTACTTTTTTAGAGTAACTTACCCAACACTGATGTTGACCTATTCTTTTTAGCCATTTTTAAAAGGTGTTTCACTTTCAACATTTTTTCTACATTTAGAGCTTCTGTATTTCAGTCGTTTTTAAAATATCCAGTCGAAGTCCATACTTTCAATCATGTGCCCCCTCTCAAAATCCTGCCACCTAAAGACAGCAAACACCTGAGAGCGTTTTTGAATGGCTTAAAGATGTCAGCCTATTGTCAGGGTTACTTAGTTGGAATATTTGGGATATTTTATGTGTGGTATTAACTCACAGCACCTTCAATATACTGTTTCCTGTCAGAAACATCTGTCAGATGTTGAAATGAACATCAACAATGGTATTTTGTAACACATTTAATGGAGGAGACTTCAAAGACTAAAGTAAGTATCCTGTAGTAGTTTGGGAGTTATGATTGGCACAGTTAAAAGTGAAAGCTGCAAGAGAACTAATATTCAGAACATCCTAAAACAAAAGGCCAACTCTGTCTCAGCCTATTTAGTCTGTATAAATTCTGTTCATGACTTTTTAAAGCCAGTGTGCCAGTTTTATAAGTTCATTCTTGACCTCGGTGAATGCAATCAAAGCAGATATTAAAAACTCTTGTTAAATTACAACATTTTTCTCACCAAATATACAAATACAGTCAGTTGAACTTGACAAAGAATGAGGCACTGAAATGCAAACTACAAAATAACCAAAACAGTGTGTGGTGAAGACATAAGGCAGCTAACCTTGTGCTGTATTGTGATTTAATGACTTCCAAAGGGAATTGTATTGTTTGTAAGCTGGACTGATTGATAACCTTGAACAACTAAAGTTTTGGCCAAATGGATACCCTAGACAGAAAGAAAATGAACCTCACTTCTTCTGAGCATTTACTTAGCAAGTATATCCATCCATTTAAAAAGACGTGTTTTACACTATTACAATTACAAAGAATCTCATTTCTATTTTGATGTGGTTAATAATGTGATTAAATAGAGGGCAATGCATACAATATAAATGAAAACAATATTTAATATATTCGTACTCTATACTGTGTGTATTTATATATATATATATATATATATATATATATATATATATATATATATATATTATATATATATATATATATATTATGGGCTGTGCAAAAGTTAATTGCGATTAATCACATCCAAAATAAAAGTCTGTGCTTACATATATTTGTGTGTGCTGTATATAATTATTTTGTATATATAAATACCTATGCCATACCATGTATATATTTAAGAATTATTTGCGTTAAATTATGTATATATATATATATATATATATATATATTATATATATATATACATAATCTATATTATATAAATATCAATATTTTATATATAACACATTTTCTTAAATACATACATGCATGTGTGTGTATTTATATATACAAAATAATTACATACAGTACACACACAAGTATATTATGTAAACACAGACTTTTATTTTGGATGCGATTAATCGCAGTAAATTTTTGCACAGCCCTAATATATATTAGTTTATATTAAACATATACCATCTCGTTTTATTGACAATCTCGGCTGTGTGACTTTTTAGATTGTAGCAAAATGTAAACAATGTTATTACCCAGCTCTAATCTGTTAAATGTGAATATTGTCACAGATTTGATGGACGTCACTCCATCACAAGGAGCACTATCCTCTGAATTCGAATCACTCGCACCTGCCACTGATTATCGCCTCTTCAAGATGCACATATAACCACAAACCATATAACCACATACTTGTTTATTCACCACCAGTGTGATGATGTGCGTGTATCCCCATTCCATCTGCTCCACATTCACAATCTCCATCGTCATCTGCAAAAGCAGTAAAACTCGGTAATCATTCCTCGTTGACAATCTGCAATAACTCTGATTTATTTACCTGCATAGTCCATTTGCACATAATTTGCTTATAATCTCTGGTTTCTCCAATAACACCTGTCTCTGAGTCTGCGATTCCATAACAATTATAAAATATGAACATTTCTAAACCTTAACATCATGATTTTCTGTGAACCTGCTTTGAGACAATATGCAATGTTAAAAGTGTTATACAAATTAATTTGACTTCTGCTAAATTAGATTTAGTATATTCCTGCCATTTTCTTAAATTAATATACAGATTTGTTTTTATTTATCTAATTTCTTATGGACAGATGTATGAATAAAACCAATATCTGTGACAGGATAAGTACATTATTTTTCTATTGGCAATTTCTGTACTTCTGTACATATGCATTTGATTCTTTTGTTTGCATGACTGGCATTGCATAATGTTGATACTTTAACAGTTTAGGAAACAAAACAGTTCATATTGAATTTGGCCCAGGTTAAATATTCTGTAAATTTTCTTTTATTCAGTCTTTACCCATTAAACATGAAGAGTAAAAAAGGATGCAAACAGCCAAAACTGAAATATTGCTTCTGGCATCGCATAAATTGAGTTTTAAAGTCGTATTTTAAAAATAGAATGTTAAGTATTTGTTGAGAGAATAATGTTATTATTGGTTTATCCATGAAAAAAAAAAAATCAGAGTCTGGACTCAACCTTCCATGACTCATGGCTCTAGGAAATACCCGAATACCGTCATCATTTTTTATTTACAGTATGTAGCTGGAAGATACTAGATACTCTTAGATAAAGATAAAGAAAAGCATAGGACCAGCTTGACCTGAAATAACCTTGGTCTTGTACATATATATAATGTTTTATTTGGACAACAGGCATGGGTTAATTCTTTAGATTCTGATGCAATTGTTACCAAGTTTACATGTACAATACGTTTAAATAATTTAGCAGAGTTGAAAAATTTAAGCAACTATAGGACAACAATATGTTAGTGCTGTGTGCAATAGTGTTTAGCAATTTCTTGAAAAGGTCTGTGATAGTGGTTTAATGGGATGGCACAACAAGGCACCGTTCACTTGCAGAATGCACGTTTCTGGAGGGCACATAGGTCTGAAGTAGTGAGTTTCGGTACAGGGGTGCAAAGCCAGTGGTTGTTCTAGGCAATCATGGGTGCCTTGAATTTAAATATGAATTTGGCTATTGGCAATCAGTGCAAATTGATAAAGAGAGGTGTGACTCTCTTTGGCTTCTCATGACCACTCTCACTGCTGCATTCTGGATCAGTTGCAGAGGTTTGACAACACAGTACAGAAGACTTACCAACAGAGCATTACAATAGTCTAGTCTGGACAGAACAAGAGCTTGAGCAAGAATTCCAATAGGAAGGGCCTGATTTCCTGAATGTTGTATGAAGTAAATCTGCTAGGACCGGGCAGTTCAAGCAATGTTTGTGAAATTTAACTGATCATCAATCAAAACTCCAAGGTTGAGCCTGTCCTGGAAGGAGTTATGGCTTACAAATCTAACTGAATGGAGAAGTTGTGATGAAGTGTTGGATTTGCCAAGACCACAAGCAGTTCTGTCTTTGCCAGGTTGAGTTGAAGGTGGTGATACTTCATCCAGTCACAAATGTATGACAGGCAGGCTGAGCTCCAAGTGCTGAGCCCTGTGGCACCCCAGTTGCTACGTAGATGTTGTGATTTGGATACCTCAACCATTCAAGACACCCTGAAGGAACTACCTGAGAGGTAAGACTTGAACCACTGGAGGGCAGTTCCTGAAATGCCTTTTATCATGAGGGTTGATGGAAGGATCTGGTGGTTCACTGCATCAAAGTAGCAGACATATCCAGCAAGATGAGTACTAATGATTTGGATGTTGCTCTTGTCAGTCTCAGAACTTCAATAAGGGATCGTTCTGTATTTATGTAATGGACCACCGGAGGAAAATCAGGGGAGGGTCAAATCTTTTTTTTTTTTTTTTTGGTCTAGGGAGAGGGTCACCCAACTTTGTATTCATGAAAACAGCTAAATTTAAAAATGGCTTGTTTGGTGTATATTTTTTCCACGTATATCTATGTAGCTCTCTCAGCTCTCTTTTAGCGCAAACCAGTACAGAAGTAATCAATAAATTATCTAGGAGGGTCATGCCTTTTTTTCCACAATCATTTTGGAGGGTCATATAAAAATGTATTGCTGGTGAAGGGAGGATCAAGTCTGACTAGATCTAAAAACGGTAGCCCCTAAAAAAAACGAATAGTCCCTGAACCGAGAACAGGGCAGTCTCAGTGGAGTGGATGCTTTTGAAGCCAGACTGGTTGTTGTCCAGGAGTTTGTTCTGTGTCAGAAAAGTAGAGACTTGCTTGGTTGAAGATGACTCGCTCAAGTGTCTTAGCAATCAATGGAAGAAGGGATACCAATCTGTAGTTTTCTAAAAGTGATGGATTTAGAGTGGGTTATTTAAACAGTGGAGTTATCAGAGCCTGGTTGAATGCTGTGGGAAAGGTACCAGTGTGAAGAGAGGTGTTGATGATAAGAGTGAGTGCAGTCACAATTGTAGAAGAAAAGGTCTGAAGTAGATGACTGGGGATAGGATCAAGCGGACAGGTAGTATGGTGATTGGAAAGAAGGAATTTATAAACTTCTGTCTCTGAGAGCGGAAAGGAGGGGAGAGTGTGTGTTTGCTGTTAAGATGTGTTTGTCCGCATTATAATCAGTGATGCTGTCTACATTGTCCTGAGAGTTCTGACAGCTTTGAGTCTAGATTGATTGAAGGGCAATAACCCAATTGATTTGGGTAAAAACAAGCTTCCATGTCGCCCATAAGACATGCATTTTCCCGGCAATGCTCCAGATTCACACAGGCCCAACAGTAGCCCTTCATTCGCTAACTCATTTTAAGTTCTCTGCAGCAGAGTGGGGCAATTTCCTGCCTGCTAAACTTTTCCTCCATCCTCTCTTTGGCTCAGTCTCGCCCAGAGATGTGGAGTAAGGGTCACTCGCTGCAAGACTCCTGTTTGCCTTGGAGTCCCTGGGAGCGGTGAGCTGAATATTCAACCTTGTCTTCTAGGGGGAATGAATGAAAATACTGAAACAAAGACTAAATCAACAGTTGCTCTACTTATTCTCTCAGTGGTACAATGAAACACATTATGTTTTTCGTTTTCCCTCTCCCTCCTCTCCACTTTAGCGCATAGCATCTTGCGCTCCGTTGTCTCTTGCCATTGTTATGATTAAGATTCTTTCTCGTGGTGAACCCAGAGCGCCGTGTGATTCTTGGATGCCACGCTGCCAAGAGGAACAAGAAATAAATCTCAGGTCGGGTTTATTTTGTCTGCCGCCTGCGGCAAAAGAAAACAGAATGCCTAATAAAAGACTTCCTTCTAGAGGGGAGCCTTTGCAAATTTGCAGGTTATGACATATATTTTTACGAGGAAAGGAGGCCAGGAGATTGTGGAGAAGCATGAGGTGATTTGGGGGGCAGGGCAGTGGTAGTTTAGCATGGGTTGTCTCATAGACTGATGCTAACATGTATTTTATGTTTTAAAATACTTTAAATCAAGCATAAGTAAAGAATAAGCCTGCTGTTATTTTTTTCTTTCTCCATGTGCATGTAAACTCTTCCAGCATTTCTTTTTATATCAAAAATAAAGGTCGAGTGTGATGCACCCTGGGCGGTCTTTATTAAAAAACAGCAGAACTTTACAACCCGACAAAGACTTGGAGACTTGGAACGATCATAGCCATTTATCAGCAGAGCTGAGGTGAGCTCGCTGTTTCGGGTCCAAAAACAGTATTCCTGTGATATCTTCCTCAAAAGTTCACACTTCTGAAAAAGGCAATGAACCAAATGTTGCAGAAATGTTTAAACATGATATTTTAAACATTTATTATACACTCTGGTCTTTAAATTTGATACCCCTTCTCCAAATTCCTACAAATGACAAGGCTCAGTTCAAAAATGGTGCAAATTTTATAAGCCATTTCAATGTCGGGCCACCCATGTATCCACCGAGAGTCTATTGAAGGCTTCAATCACATATAACGCATCATCACAAAACTAGGGCATGGAGTCAAAAACATTTCTATTTTACATCTCCCTGGGTTACTATGAATAGGAACACATATTTCCAACAACCTGGTGGTTTTGTGTCCATGACTGCTGCTGAAATACAGATTTTTCTTTTTTCAAACATTAAAAAAGTCCTGTATGAAAAATTATTGAAGTGTGAGTTAATATTTGATTTTTAACTTCATATGCTCATTTCCTCCATTTTTTACATTTAAATTATCTTTTGCTGTCATGTAACACTCACTTAAACTTAAAACTATCTTAAAGATATTTAACATGTCAAATGTTATCTTAAGCGAATCTCAAAATGAATATACATTTTTCATACTCTACATTATAATGTTGAAATACCTAAATTCATAAAGTTAGATTTAAATGTTGTGTGTTCAGACAAAACAATATTGAATTGCAGTGCACTGTAATTATCAGCTTATCCTGTCAAACAGCATTTTTTTTGTCGATGCATCCCTACAGAGATATTTTGTTGCTTTTCGTTTACTATTCTTAGTCACAATGGTCATCGCATCTCTGTTAGAATGATAAAGTAGTTCGGATTAAATCACTATAGTCTTTATTTGGATCTTCACCAGCAGAGCTTTTTCTACACTGCAGACATGCAATAAGCCACTTGTCTTTTTTAACTCTTACCCCTACTGCCTGCGTAGTCCATTAGCCGATAGTTACCCTCTGCTCCCCTGGCCCCCAGAAAGAAAGAAAAAAACCTTTGCTGTCCACATAGTGGAAACTCTTTGGATCTCCAAACTCCAGTCTGCTCCATGTGCTATGGTTTTGCTCAATGGAGAAAAGAGGCCTGGATAGGCATGAAAGCAAATGACAATGTGTAAAATAAACAGATATAATAATTGTTTTAATCACCACTGGGTTTAGGAAAGAATTTATAATGACATTAAGAAAGAACGATATCAAGAGCTTGAGTCCCACTAGTTTGTGGTATTTGTATATGCGAGTATGTGCCGATGATTGTTTAGCTTGCATACCTCTCATTCATTTGCTGTTTAGGCCTTTCACTTAAAGCTACAGTTTTGAGAAAACGTTAACTTAGCCTGAAAATTTTAACGAGCACAACTTACAGGTCCCACCCCTTGCTCTCTGCTGCGCTACAGCTCCTCCCCCACACAGGCTAGTAAGCAGGACCACCGATGACGGGAATAAACAGCTACGGCACATTCACTAAGTGGGGACAAAACATCAACAATATGGTTTACATTGACTAAGGCCTACCCATATTTAGACTCAAATCATTACGTATTTTGCAATGCATGGAATGTAACTTTATAACGTTGCACCCTTTCTAGCTATAAGTTATAAATAGCTTGTAAGATAATAACGGTAACCAATGTAACACAAGTAATTATTTTAGCGATATGTAGGCCTAATGCTAAGTTTCTCATGAGCTTTTGGAAGTTACTGTTAAGACAAACCATTATTTTCTAGAAAAAACAACAACGGAATTGACTCAAGATTCTTGAATGTGCCAAAATAAGTCATTTTTGACCAAACTCTGAAGTTGTGGTCTTTTGCCTTTGCACGGCAGTGCTGGTCTCTTTGGTATCTGAACACAAAGAAACTTATGACAAACACCACAGTGACTACAAAAACCTATATAAGAGGGAGTTGTTATGGAGAGGAATTGCAACTGGAAATACTGGCTCTCTTCTGTGAAACAAGCGATTGTCAGAAGCTGTAAAGTTGCACAGTCGCTGACCTTGTGTACCGGGGTATTTCTGTTTTTTAATAAGCTGCCATCTACTGTCAGGGAGTGAATTTGCACTTTCACTTGGTGCATCACCAGTCAGAATTTATTTTAAATAGAGTAACAATGTTTAGGCATTTACTGTGTCTTTCTAATCAATTTATTAATTCATACTAGCTAAATAAAAGTATTTCTTCACAAAATTGTTATATATTAAATTAATTTGTTCATTCAACTAGTGGGCTTATGTGTATTCTCATCAGTTTAACAGATCCATTTAATCCATCGTGTAAGAATGTGCTAATCGTGACAAGTCAGTTCTATTGATATTCACACGGAGGTGACAGACATATTCATAACAGTACTAGTATTGTTTCATTATTGCTTTGTGTATAAAATTCAGGAGCCAACAAAGGAAATTGAGTGGGAGAATTCTTGGCCAAAAGTCTGCAGACAAGTCCTGCTCCTGACCATGTGTTTAGCATTAAGGACACAACTCAGGACAGTATTCTCTTCTTGCATCTCTCTACTCTCACTCACCTACACTCCAAATAGGCCACAGGAGACAGGAATGCTGATGAAGAGTCCAACTGATAACATCATCATTGTCTCCATTTGTGTTCCTCCACTCTTTTTGGAGCGAGAATTTTTTTAAAAGCATAGTGAAAATACATAAAGGCTTGAGAGAGAAAAGGGTGAGGAAAACAGTTTAAAGTCTGAAGGAGGAACAGCGGCGACAAGACTGAATAAAAAGAGTACTTTTGAACGTGAATGGGAAAGCGTTTTCAATGTTTTGATAGATGCTGTAAAGGAATATTTTTCAGACCTGTCATATTTTTTAAATGAAAGTGTTTAATCACTGTAGTGATGTCATATCCAGGACATCTACCATTTCTGTTTGGATATTGGTGCATTCGGAACACAAATGAAGATATTTTTGATTAAATTTGAGAGCTGTATCACTACCACATAGGCACCTTAAGGGTTTGAAACTTGATGGCCCAGAAAGACATCGAAGAAAATGTTTAAAGGGCACCTATTATGCCCCTTTTTACAAGATGTAATATTGGTCTCGGGTGTCCCCAGAATGTATTTGTGAAGTTTCAGCTCAAAATACCCCACAGTTAATTTATTATAACCATTTGAAAATGTCACTTTGGGGCCTCATTAAAAATGTGCTGTTTCTGGAGGTATGCCACCTTAAATGCAAATGAGCTGCATATCCCCGCCCTGCCATTGGACGAGGGCGTAACTTGATACCTAGTGCAGTCACTGTATGCAGTTGGGCTGAGAGAGTCAGAGATCCGTGAGAGACACGCTGTTTTGAATGTCATTCAGTGTACGTTTGAATCGGAATATACAAATAGTACGAACAAACTCCGGGAGAATAAACACAAATGAGAATGGACCAGTACGTCTCGGTATGGTTATTTGATGCATTTATGTACTTATAGGGTTGTAATCGCGTCCCATTTGAATTGATGGATGTGCAACACACACACACAAACACGAACGCTGGCGCAATATTTTGAAACTACATACACATTCTGTGATAAAGATTGCACGACAAGCGAAATTACATTTATACGAGGGACCTGTTGCGTCATGTTTACTTGTCATACAGATGCTTCAGTGGCAAATGTGAGAAGATGTCTAACTTACAGAACAAGAACATATATGCAGTTTTTAATACAATATCTTTAAATATATATATTTATTTATAAACGTGTGGTTACACACTATACAAACAAGGTTTAAATTATATGCACAGTCATCCTACGAACGACGACAACAACTTTAGACGCATTTGTTGTTGAATTGTCTGACATTGACAGAAAAGATTATTTGCTCAAAAATCATAAAATACACTTACTGTTACTGGAGGTGACGGTGGATCGCAAACAGTAAGTTAGACAACGCTCCACACTTGATGATTAACTTTTAAGCCACAACAACAGGATTAACCCACGAGTCCATGACAGAACACTTAGACATAACAGGTCGTCGTTGAAACAATGGAGGATGGTGTGTACAGATCACGGAGGGCGGGGTCTCTGCCACAACTACACTGTCAATCAAAGCCCTTTCCCATGTTCTACGTCACAAAGAGCTGAATCTTAGAACAGGTCGTTCTGAGACAGTGGATATGATTTATTGAGATTGTAAAAAAAACACTGGGTGGATTTTTATCATTCTTGGGTGGTTTTGCTCACACACTGCCAACACACATATATGTTCAAACACCATGTAAAAGTGAATTTTCCATAATAGGTGCCCTTTAAATATTCAATGTGACTACATTGGCTCAACTATAAGTTTATCAAGCAACGAGAATACTTTTTTTGTGCGAAAAAACAAACAATAATAACGACTTTATTTGACTATTCCTTTTCTTCCTTCTGGGCCTGAGACGAGAGTACAAGAGATTTCCACGACGCATGCGCAAGAACTCACGTTATTTTTTACTACTTCTTGTTCAGTTCTCGCGCATGCGACGTGGAAATCTCTTGAACTCTTGTTGAACGAAGATGAACGAAGGTCTTACGGGGTTGGCATTTTTGGGTGAACTAGCCCTTTAAGACAGCTTGTGAGGTCTCTCAAGTGGGTAGGAGTTACCAGTAGGGGCTTGTTATGGCACTGAGGAGACAAAGACGTGTGCAAATCTTTCAAGAGAGGAAGAATGTTTTTGTAATGTTGGACGACGAGCAGTTCATCGAACGGTATCATTTCGACAGAGTAGGCAACTAGGCATCATCTTTGTCAATGCTGGTTAACGTTGGTTTGAACTTACCTTTAATGCTGCACTATATTTGTGTTGAATGTAAATTTCACCATTCAATGTGAATTTATCTGAGAATATTCTTAAATGAGAAAATCTATCGAGTGATTGGTCCATGCCTATGTCATCATCAAAATCCCGTTTGTGGCACAAAAAGTGTCATGAATCATCTTTTAGACTGACACTTAAGATTTAGTCCTTCAATTCACTTAAATTACGACTGAGATGCTTGATAACTAACTTTTAAGCGCAGCTTTGAGCCAAGAATGTTTTTACTCTCAAGTATTTTCTTAGAAGTGAGTAATTCTCAGAGGCTTGATAAATATGGGCCCAGATCCACAGTGAACCACAAAACTCTTTGAGGAATTCAAGAAATTCCCAAATGTTTTATTATTAGGACCAGTCCTAGGGTACAATCCATCTTGAGGCCCACCAAAAAACATTTTAGTGAAATATTTGTTTTCTGTTTGTTTGTTTGTTTGTTTGTTTGTTTGTTTGTTTATATTTAGATAAATGTTTCATGGAAATAAATTTATTTTTGTTATTCTTCCTTGGAATTGCATTACATTGAGTAGGCCTAATTAGGAATTTCATTCCATTGTAGGGTTATGTTATAATTTCACTCTTATCTATCATTCATTCATTCATGCATGTTTATTGGCCGGTGTGGTGAAGAGATGAGTCCGCCTGAAGAGATGAGTGCCACCTTAGGTCCCCATAGTATGCCAGTAGTATGCCTGATCTAAATATGTTCTCGCTATAACCTGATAAAAGCAGTTTGTTGCCATCAAGTAATATGTTTATTTGTTTAGCGCTTTTCAAGTAATACGTTTATTTTGTTTAGCGCTTTTCATAGTAGGTTGCGTCAACAGCAGAGGAAAAAGTCCACGAAATGTAAAAATATTACTGTTATTGTGTCATGAAATGTAATTTAAAGAGTTTTTAAGTCGAGAATGTAGTTGTTTAAAGCTCAAATCTGTGGTTTATTTACTATCTAAGTACTAACTATCTTTTATCTACTATGTAAGCTAACTAAAAAACACTAAGAACGAGAAATGTTTAAATGTACACTCTACAGCTTCGGTTATATACTAGTATATGAAACTTATAAGTTAAACTACATTAATGACTTTACGTTTATAACGTACTTCAAACGTCTCTTATAATAAAGTTATTTTCTCTAATTTGTAACCAGGCACCAAAGCAATTACCAAATAAAACTAGCTTTAAACCAATCGGATCGCTTGGGTCCTAAGGTAGGACCCATCTCTTCGGGGGACTCATCTCTTCACCACACAGGCCAATTAATCGGGCTGATTTTTAGCATTTTTTTATTAATCGGCATTGATAGATTGTGCTGAAAATTAGGCCGATAAATAAGCAGGTGCGTATGCGAGCAGTTAAGCGCTGTTGTGGAACATGTGATGCTGCCGTGTGTACCAAAACCTGGTAACAAGCCCAGCGGCTAAATTATTATAGTAGCCTGCGTTGTATAGATAAGCTCCAACGTAATCAATTCTGTTTCTGTACCGGATAATTTCTCTCCCTCTGAGGCTGCGTGTGAGACTCTGCAGCCATGCCTTGTTCACAGACTTCACACAGCTTTAGACAGGCCGGTTTCTACGGGTTGAGAGTGCTAAGCAGAGTGAAATCATAATTAAATAAAACTTAAGAATAGACTGATATGTTCCACATTGGAGTGTTCTTCAGCAGCTTTGCAGTGAATGTAGTAGCCATAGACTGTAAAAATAACCCTAGTCTGCCAGTTGATCTTGTAATGTTGTAACTTTGTGGAGAGGGAGCTGTCATTGTCACAGTGTTTAAAACTACTAATACTAATAACTACAAATACTGCCTGTTGCCGTGGTTCGACCTTGCACTTTTCACGATTCATGCAGGCCTGAAGTCTTGTATATGGTTGATAACAGGCTCTGTATCTCTCAAGGCCTGGTGCACAGATCAACCAGTCATTCAAGTATGGAAGGATCTTTATACCCACAGCCTGTGACACCACCCTAGTAAAGGGTGACACCACCCTAGTAAAGCTGAAAGGGGAGGACCTCAAATTGATATGCTTGGCCTTAAAAAGCAATATAAGGGATATTTTAGAATATTGTCCTGGCATTGATAAGAACAGATTCAGGCAACTCCTCCTGTATTGCCACGCTTTTCCTCCTGAGCCCCTGGGGTTCCACTTCCTCTGTGGTGCATCCTTGACTGGGGAATGAGAATGCCAATTGTGAGTGCTGTTCTGGAGGAGCACATTCAGATAATCTAATCAATCAGTGTGAGGAGACCTATATATAAATAGCCAATTGACCTCTGTCCCACAGCAGTTTTCCAGCATCCCTTCTCTATCCCAACTTTTCACTCTTATCTGTTCTTAGCCCATTGAGGGATATGGAGGGGATACTCTAGGTTTGGGCCACATTCCGAATTCAGAGTCACGCCACGCCAAATACGCACACCCTTTATTCTATTTGGTTGTAATTATGAGCTTGTGACAGACATAACCTTTTGGGTTTACGTAAATACATGCCATTTTTGTGAGTATTTGACTGTTCTCTTTGCTTGCCCATGTTCAGCTCCATTTCTGAATTCACAGAGAGGAACAGTGCATGTTCTCTTTCATGCTTTAATAACTCTTTTTAATATCAAGCATGTCCCATTTTATGGAAGTCACCTCACATATTTTTACTTATTTGAAAATTAAGATGGAATGGGACACGATAATCGATTTTTCTCGAATTATCGTATTTTCATAATTGTTTGAATCTGAAATCTAAATCAAAACTCAAATTCAATTAACCGCACAGCCCTAGTACCGGGCCAGTTGGATTTATATCTCGGATTTAGAACACCACAAGTTTTCCAGGCTGTCTCAACAAGATATAGCATGGCTAATTCCACTAGAGTCCACTGCGCTTGGTTTCATTTATTGCATCATTAGGATAGCAAGTCCTCATTCAATCAAGTTACATTTGTCCGACAATAAGGATCGATTTCACGAACTCTTGGAAAACTCCAGATCTTTAAGTATTTTCATTTTTGGCTTTTGCAGAAATCCAAGACCACTGTTATGGGCAGATGGAAACCACATTTACTTAGTTGTAGCTTGTGTTCCTTAGGCCTTTGAACACTGGTCAGGAAGAAGATAGCAAGGGAGTACTCCTCATCAGGACAGGCGGATTCAGGGGATCCTCAGGTCACGGACCATGTGATCTGAAGTCTGCACAAGGAAAAAGCAGAAAAGATGAAATGAGTGAAGTTGAAAATGAGGAATGCCTTGGCAAAAATAAAGAAGTCAGGGCATTTTTAAATCGCTGTCAGCACCTGACAGTTGGTTGGATCTACCGCAAATGCAGGCTCTGGGGAACAGCTTAGTCAGGCTTGTGAAATAGTTCAGAGAGAAGGAATGGAAGAAAGAATGGCACAGTCACGGTTATTTCAAGAATTCAAATCATAGGCAGGGAAAACGGCTCCAAGCCCACACCGCAGAGTGACGAATTTGAGAAGCTCTAATCACAGTCAAAGAGAGTCCGCATTCCCAGTGGTCTGTCTCCGATACGTTGACCCCAAGAACTTTGGTCACAAGAAGGAAAGTTTGGCTGAATCAGCTTTTGACAAGTGTGATCTGTGTGGGAGAACTTGCAGGCTTGCTTTCCTTGTAGCATCCCCATGTTCATAATTACTGCTGGAGGTGGATTCGAGTGGGATGCAAGATCTTAAGGTTTGGTGATGAGAAAAAAAAGCTTTGATAATTCCATATTTATTTACTGAGAACTCAATAAAGAACTGGAATATAACAGTCACACTATGGCAGTGGTTTCATCATGTTTTACTGGCAGCACATGAAGCCGATTGTATCATTTTCACATGGCAGGGATGCAGGCCCACATTATACTAATCGAGACTGACCACCTACTGACAGAATAGGCAGCCACATTGGCTGGAACAGAAGAACTGAGAGAGAAATTGTCCAATTCCAGTCAACCCCTCAGCATTTTGGATCAGACATTGCCTCTGTTTATTTAAATTTTAAGTCAAATACATCTGTTTCAGAAATCATATTATCTTAAAGTAAGGTTTCCAAATCACTATCGCTTACACAAGGTTATCCAACAATTTTGGCATCCCTAAATAGTAACAGTACACCCCAAAACAAAAGGAATGTCTCATGAATGTCTGTGACTGCCTGCACTCTACCAAAATCTGTCTTGGCAGGACTGAAATGCAAAATGTTTTCTTCCTGAGACCCCAATAATGTCTAGACTGGCAGAAAGTTGATGTTACAAGAACACGACTAGGATTGAAAAGGCTCTGCTTATTTAGCACTTGACAGTCTTTTGCTTCTCTCCCAGTTTTGCTTATGGGGAAACATCTTAAACTTTGAAATATTGTGCATATGAGGCCTTAAAGTTCTCATACTGTATGGCATCTATTATGCACATAGATGTCATCTATTGTGTACATATACATGTACACATTAAATGGTTAGTTAACTAAAAAAAAAATCATAATCATTCATTTAATTCTTACATAATCCTGCTCCAAATCTTGGATGACTTTTATCTGTGGGACATAGAGAAGATACAATGAGTAAGTGGGGTCTCATGTTGTAATAAACTTCACTGATGTTAATAGCTTGTTTTCACGTGATCGATACGCCACTGCGTTGGCATGGCGCGAAAACGCAGATGGAGGGCAGGAAGTGAATTTCTATATTAGGACATACTGAAATGCCTTTGTTTTGCATTGTTTATGGTTGCTCAAATCGATCAAACCACAAAGAGTTTTTATCGTGTGCCAAAAGTTGTTGTTCATAAGGGGGAAAATACAAGAAATTGACAGAAAAACACCGGGAAAAAATGCCTTGTAAACCTACTGTACGTCTGCGGTCGGGAGGAGCCGAATGGGAAAATGCCTGTGTGTGTGCGTGTGTGCAGTGATCACTTCGTCAAATGTGAGTTAATACATTATTTATGTGGCTTATAATTACATTATTCAGGTGCTTAAATACACTTATGTGGCTGTTTGTGTAACGTAACAGTTTCCGAACGTTTGTAAAGTCAAAGTATGTCTGTAAGACGAGTTAGTTGCTGATATCTACAGCCTCGATGGCAGGCAAATCTCTCAATTCAGTTAAAAATCGGTCCTCTTCATAACTTAAGGATCACGTCCAACATATGTTTAGATTTTCTGTTTATATATTTCTCTTGTAATAGCATCTAAAGTAGTACAGTACGGATTTTCCTCCATCTCGTCCATTGCGCTCTTCACTCCTAGCCCTCCATCTGTAGTTCGCACGTCAACACAATCACGTGACTGCAAACCACCTATTGTATGGGCCAAAACTATTGGAACATTCATTAGAATAAGTCATAGAAAGTCATACATGTTTGGAACGACGAGAACTATTTTCATTTTGAGATGAAAGAGCTTAATGTCATAGCTGCTTGCATTTGCTCAATCATATACTGTTGCATGAGCAATAATGTTGACCACTCAGCACATTCAAATATTTTTTCCTCAGCATAAGAACTACAGTCTTTGACATTTGTTTGAGATCTTTCAGGGGCTCTTTAGAGCGAAGCATGACTTGCGGTAGTTGTTTAATTGTTGTTGTCTCCTGGCTCCTCTGACTTGGCTCTGTTGGAGAAAGATCTGTTATGGTGTTCACTTCCCGGCAGAGGGGTGAGCCCGCAGAAAGAGTCGGCAGCTTGTCATCCAGACTCTGGTTACACTGTAAAGTGATTCATTAGTCTGTCTAACTTTTCTAGCCCCCAGACTGTTGGGTACTTAGAGAATACCAAGGATGGACCATATCAAGTCTTGCACGTACAAGTATTTCAGCCTCATTTGTGATCAGAGGCTGACTAACCATTTTCTTTTTAACCATAATCTTCCTTTTCTTGCAGGTGTGGTTTTACAGTCACAGTCTGGCATCAGCATGACAGTGCTTGTGGTGAAATATACTACGCAACCTATAATCATGCAATGTTAATGAAAATCATCTGAATAGATACCACTGTTCTCGCTCAAAAGTTTGGGGTCCTGAGAAATGAATCTGAATGAATCTATATCGACTTGAATCAAATAACGTTTCACACAGGTTTCTTGTTTACAAACATCACAAGGTGCGTGCGCATACCAGAGGCAGAAAGCCAGATTGGTGAGCTGGTCTGCTACTGCAACAACCTTAAGTATTGAAGCTTTACTTATTGTTTGTATCATTTGTATATAACTGCTGATTTAATAAAACATGATTTTAGTTGGATCTGTTTGTCTGTCTTAAATTTTGTTCTGTAATATGTATGAATTATCTTGTTAGGCGAGTAATGTAATAGCCAATGTTAGCAGTGCAGCATCTACTGGACTGCCCAAATTTGCTTTTATATAAATTACGTTAAGCCTATTTTGACTTACAGACACCACCACTATGCTACTAGCCTACTACACGAAACCATTACACATGTCTTGTTTTCTGCCTTCCGGTTTTAATGCGCAAGCAGTGATGATGTTTCAGAGAAATCCCTGTATATAGTAGTCATAAATAGTTGCCAAAAAAAACTGTATTAATCATATTACGATTACTTTGGAAACCAGTTGCACTAGCAGTCAATTGAATGACTGAACGATTTTAGAGGCTTCTGTTTAGTATGAAAGCTTTTGTTTTATGTGGCCACCAGTGATCACTAAGGAGTTTATAACATGATTTAATTTAGGCAAGTTGGAGCTTGTAGAGGTTGAGTTCCTGTGTTCTTTAAGCTTTCAATTGTTTTGCTCATTCATTTCTTAATTAGTTTCATTCAGATGCCTAAAAGTCAACAATGAGGGTCTGTTTTTATTTTTACGTTTTTTAAAGTGGATGCGAGTTGTACGATGTGTAAAGATCAGGATCATGCTGTCACAATAATCTTCAGGTTGTCTTAGTTATTGTGGACTTTTAGTTGTTCTTTTATTATTATTCATTCTCATGTGTCCCTTTTTTAATTTCCCGCAACTTTATTTTGAGGGTCACCATCATTATGAGTTTGTTTGGTTCAGCTGTGCTCTATTTATAATCTGGTTTGACTCACTGTTTAGGTTTTGTCTTCAGTCTTTCATTGTTTGGTCACGTTTACATAGTGTGTGTTGCTCCCGTCTATTTGCCTGTTCTTAGGATTATTGCTATTAAACTCGTGTTTGAACCTTATTCTTCATCTTCGTCTGTTTTCCTGCAACCACCATGACAGATGACCGAACCAAATATGGAATACCCTGCAAGATATGTTGCAGTGGCTCCAATGAGCCACGATGTCTTTGGTTACACCGAACAATTTTGTCCATCACCAGCCCCTACAACGACGAGACTCTGAAGTCACTGTTCTGGATCGGGGGAAATTACCATCTTCTCATTGACTGCCCAGACACCAACGGACTGAACTGGAAAGAAGCCATAATTCAGTGTCTGGAGAATGTCCTTCACTATCCAGGACACAGCTAGACACAGAGCACAAATCACTACCATCGACCGCAGAAAATTTGTGTGAGGCCCCCGCAGGCAGAGAGCAATAAACCCGCTGCGAAGCGTCAGCCAGAGCCCAAGAAGAAGAGGACAGACCTGACCCTCGTCCCGGAAATGGCGCTCCATCGTGAGTCTGAGGGGTCAGACCTGATGGGGCTCTGCGACATCAGCAGACCAGAGAATAGTGAAGATGGACAATGAGGACTGGCTGATAGATTTCAATGAGGAAGTACTGATTATCATCCTATCCCATCCAGTACCTTCATCATCACTGTTTCTGGAGATTCATTAATTTAATCAACCTGCATGGGACTGTGCTACACTCACCGTTATTTTGTCAGGATTGATATTGCCACCACCACCGTAAAGCTCAACCAGTCCTCCAGCCCCGCCGGGTCTACTGTGTCGCCTCTGGGGGTCCCTGTGATATCGAGCCTCTGTTCTCGTCGCTCAATCTCGACCTGTCGGCTCCCCTGGAGACACTCTGCCTTACGGCTCCACCGAGTTCCCTCGTCCTGCCAGCTATCCCTTGGTCAGGCATCACTCTACTTCCACAACAGACTTACGGACCATACTCTCGGCATTGCCGAGGACTCAAGTGTATTTTCCGCCACTCCTTTGTTTTCATGGTCACTGTCATTATGAGTTTGTTTGGTTTAGCTCTGTTCTATTAATCATGTTTGAGTCGGCGGGATGAGTCTCTAGAACGGATTCGGTCGATGTGGTTACGATGCTGGTTGGGGTGTGTGGTTGAGTGGTGATGTCCTCATCAGCCTCACCTATGGTGAAGGTTGAGCCACTCAACCGCAGCACATGATGCAGGTATTGAGCTAAGGTGCCTGGAATGGCAGCCGATGGAGCTTGCTGTTGCAGATGATCATCCAGTCCGTAACCAGAACACAGACTTTAGGATGTTTTCTGCCCAGTTTACCCCTTGAGAAATCTCCAGGAACTGCTCAACTTATGCCAAGTTCAGACTGCACGATTTTCAAAGTAGTTGGGTCACTGTTCTTTTCACACTGCATGACTATCTTGGCCAGCATTCATCGCTGCTGTGTTCACATTGCATGATGGATCAGCAACAGAAGGTTACACACTACATGACTTTATAATAGAAAAAAAATCGCAGACAACTATGTCTAGCACGCTGCCCACAAATTACGTTTCACAACAAACAGACGTGAGATGTGACTAGAAAACAACCCAAGACCACACGTGCAAGACCGGGGGTCTCACGTGAGACTTTTTCTTTTTCGACCTGGTTGTGGTACAGCTCAGATGAAACGTCAAACAGACACGGGTGCTCCTGCCAAATTTCTACAATTTTTCTTCCATTTCTTGGGTCAAATAGACAGAGAAGAAACCTTTTTCTGAAACAATGCCATGCATGTTGATATGTGATCAATAACTCCTCCCCGAACTCCCCTCTGCTCTGTATCTTGCTCTCTCATTGGCTGTCAGTAAACGCCGATGTAGTTTTCAGCTTTTCAGTCAGGACACTTACACAGCAGGATTTTGAATCGCCAACAGGTCCCGATATTTAGCATGCCAAATATCTCACAGGCATCGACGACACATCTGCGATTCTCTTCAGATCGCGTCTTTGCTCATTCACACTGGGTGATTGTCACTCGCGTGAACGAGCGCCGATTTGCCTGTGATTTCAGGCATTTGTCTGTGATTTCTCGAAACCTATCGGCGAGCCAAAATCGTGGCTAAAATCGTGCAGTCTGAACTCGGCATTACACTTCAATCTGAAGGTCGTCCTGGAAACAGGTTACCAGACAATTAGTAGGATTTATGAGGGTCCGAGAACGCTCATCCTTTCTTGGTCGGTTCTGCTGTCAGGGTGTGGTGCGGGTAGAAGGAGATGAGTCCAAAGTTTCAAAGCAAAGCATTTACTTACAACATTTTAACTTAAACTGGTACAGACAGGCAGAAGGTACACACACTCAGCAGACATCAGACAAAGACTGACTGAACAGAAGGGAACTAAATACAAACACAGATTAACATTGATTAACTAAACACAGGTGATACAAATGAACTGAATATGATGACACATGACATGAAGATAGGCAGATAAGTCCAATGAACAAACTAAACAGAAAACAACTGTGACAATCAGAGATCAAACGATAATCATTTTGACCAATATTGTTGGCTTTATTTTACACTTTTCTACTATCGTTTTTTTTTTTTTTGCAATTACAATCCTACTGTGCATTCAACGTCAGTAAACAGTGGTATTCACTTGTAAATAAACAAACTCATTTAATGACAGGGCCTAATTCTGTATGAATGATACAACTTTTTGTACAGTACACCTACCAGATGTGGAAATATATGAGTGCTTTTTATTTTTGTAAAACATACATTGTCTTGACTTCAGCTTGTAATCAAACATTTATTTCATTTCAATTATATTTTCTACAACCTTTATAAATGTCCAATCTAGTGGCAAATTATATAGTCAGTTAGAGTAGTAGGTTCCCCCTTAGTATCAAGCTGGTTACGCATGAAATACTACATATTTTGGCAGTAGGAATTAAGACTGTGCTTTATGGTGCCCTGTTTAATCTGCTGGCCAAATGGTAAGGCATGGAGAACAAAAGATTTTTTTGTTCAAAACAGGAAAAAAAATCTATTTTGTGCTTATGGACAGATGACTACAGACTCATCTCGCCATTTCCGTACTTTCTCTCTCTTTCTCTAAGCTGTTATTTTGCTCTGCAATCACAGTCATGTTTGTGTCTGGGGACCAGAAGTCCACTGCCATGAAATTCAATTAGTGACTCCAGATCCACAGGCCTCACCTTCTTTTGATTACAATTCTTTTTCTTCTTTATTTGAAACTCTTTTGTTCTCCATTTCTTCTCCTACATCTTCTCACGAGGGAAGTGTGCAGTCTAAAGTGCACTCGCACAATGTGCAGGGACCTCAACGTTCCCAAGTTTTTCTCTTTCTGCTTTCTTTTCTGAAGCCGAGAATGTCTGAAAGTTGCTGTTAAACCACATTGTCATTAGTTGGTTACATCAGAACAGAGGGAGACTGGAGGAGATTTTCTTCAATCACAGGCCATCTATACCCGGCAGACATACTGACTGCAGCTGTGCTTGTCTTCATCTGGGAACCGTTTTCACGAGCACCGCTCAAGCCCTTACGCCCTAATAGGCTGATAATCCATACACGGTTATACAACATGTGATTTGGCCTCTCGCTGTGTGTTTATTATTTATGATTTTTCTGGGAAAGGAGTCACACCGCAGAATGTGTTGTTAAACTTGTGCAGATGGAGGGGTTCCTGTGTTTCAGCATTGATTACTCTTGCATTGATTGTTTAGCACTGATTGAAGTAGAACCCCATGCATGGTGACCTTACTTTCAACTCCAATAAACAAACTCTGCATGTGTTTTGCAAAGCTTTCAGCCATCATACTCTCTGATGATGGAGGACTGTTTCTATCACGGCACGTTAATGTAGAATATTTTCAATGCTTCCTCTAGAGGAAACTGTACAGTCCTTAATGTGAGATGCTGTTCTCTCGAATAGGTAGATTGATGTTACTCAAACATTCAAAACGGAGAGAGAGAGATCCCCTGGTTTGTGATTTCCAGTATAAATTTATGAAATAGCATTTTTGATAAAGGCACTGCTTCAAAAGCCAGAGGAGATCTGTAAATTTTCCCAATATCATAAATACTTTTCTGGTAAAAAAAATAAAGAAATAAAAAATCAATGTATGATGGTCGTTCTCTCTGATGTGTACGTGTACTACACACTCATAGACTCATAGACACGAATAGACACACAAATACACACTCCACCTCTTCATCTCTAAAAGTGGCTTCATGATAAATTGAGGGTTTCTATGAATAGCAGGTTGACATTTTCACCGCAAGTTCCAGCGTTCAATAGCAGCATTTCAGAACCCCTCGGTGAAAGCCCAAAGACAAACACGTTTTCCAGCATACTTTCCAAAGTGTAGATGTTGCAGAAGTGTCACATTACGAGAATCTTACCTCTGTTTGTGTGTGTGTGTGTGTGTGTGTGTGTGTGTGTGAGAGAGAGAGAAGAGGAGGCCAAAACGAAAGGTCTTAAAAGTTCACAGCCTGCAGTGGAAAGTGTTTCACCATCTCCCACAGATATCCTCACTTCTCTCCCTCCTTTAGCTACCGAGCTGGAAGCAATTTGGTTGTTACTGAAAATCAGTTGACGTGGGATTTCTGACAGTAACAAAACAAATATTTCACCCATTCATGAACTTAACCAACATTTGATAAGGAAAATCTGGCATGGCCAAGTTTAGGGCAACTCCCAATCTGTTTAATTATTTTATATATTTATATACAATATAAATGCATGACATCTTGAAAGATATCCTGAAAGGGTGTGCTCACATCTGCCCAGGCATGTGTTTTTCTTTCTTGGTGAGGTCCGACTGATGTGTTTCTGTGTCTTTATTTTGCCTGTGCTGACATGTTTATCTATGCTGGCTGTTTTCTCAGTACACTCTAACCTCTGGCTGTCCCCTTTCTCAGTGTTACAGGTGGAAAATGCTGTTTGTGTCTCCGTCTCTTTCCCTGAGTCCCTCAGCAAACTCAGCCAAGCTGATACATCACATCAGTCCTGTGGGCCTCATCTTCTCACTGTCTGTCTCTCTCTCTCACTGTCTCTCTCTCTCTCTCTCTCTCATCTCACACACACACACACACACATTAAGTCCCATTTCATGATGCGCTTCAACATTTTTTCTTTTTTTAATCATAGTATCTATCTATCTTTAAGGCTTATAAACTTTGTGTTTCAAGACTTTAGCACATTTTCCCAACTTTCAAACAAGGCTTTGTCAAGATTCAGATTTTTACTATTTTTATGTTTAAACTGGAATTGCTATTGTGCATCCTGTTTGCTACATCAATTCTAAATTCTGTTCTGAATGACGCACAATTCCTGTAGCACACTGTACAAATTAATATGCTTTATCTAATCAATAAAATTGTGGCAACAGATTACAAACAATATTATTAATTAAATTCAACAAATTAGAATTGAGTAATAATTAATCAAATTATTCCTCAAAAGTTAACCATTTAAAATGAGTAAAGTTTCACTGAAGGAAAAACCATCATTTTAAAACAAACCTAAAACAAACACCAATCACCATAATGGTGACTTAAATGTACTTTTTTGGGTACGCTTTACTCATTTCAAATGGTTAACTTTTAGAGGAATTCTATTGTTAAATGTATCTATGCTACAAACGAAACCAAAACTAGATCTGCTCCACCATAACATTTAGTTAATGTGAATGGGAGTCATGTACTGTAGATTTTCTGTGTTGTGTAACAGCATACTCATTTGAAGATTTTGATCAGAACAAACTCTTTATTTTATTTCACCCTGTTCAATCCTGCTGGTTCCTTCTTCCGGAACGTCATAATTCAGAAATTAAACAGATCATAGTCTGGTAAACACCCTCTGCTTTCCCTGTCTGCCATCTTTTTCTTTCATCACTCTTTATTTCTTTATTCTATTTCATAAATATACACACCCTCCCCTGTTGTCTTTGTTATTCAACACAGTTGAGCCATTGCATTTGTTCTGTTTGAAATATATCTTACAGTTGTATCTGATGACTAACTTTTGGGGCAAACTGCCACATGTGGCTTTCCAGCATCTTTTGGTCATCTGTGGCCTCTAGGCCAGTGGTGAAGACCAAAGGTATGACTAAGGTGTTTGTTTACACTATCCTTTCCTCTTTCCTGCAAACATCCGCTTTTCCGCCTTTCACTATTTCAAAACTCTGTTTAAACTCTCACTTTAATTTTTTGCCCACTTTGCCTTTCCTCCATGTTTCTTTCATTGCCATTCTCTTTGAGAGGGGATCATGTTTATGTCTCCAGTCTGCGTTTTAGTCAGTCATACCAGTATGTCTCCAGTACCTAAATCCAATTACATAGTCTGAGAAAAAATAAATTAATAATGACCCTTAGAATGTTGGTTCCTCATGAAAGAAATACGCACTTAGATGTTTTATTCATATTTTTCTTTTTCTTTTCATATTTGTCTGTATAGCCAACACATGGGAAATTAATTCAACAGATTATTAAAAACAGAACCATGCATAAACTCCACACACTGGAGATCAGTAATATTGTACGAAATGACTTAACACCAAGCACCAAAATGTATTTTTATTTCTGTTTGTAATGGTGTTTGGCACTGCCAAGCAACAAAAAACGTTCCTAATCAACTAGAGTCAAGAGCAAGAGAATGAGGTGGAAAGGGTAATGTTTTGTTTAGTTTAATAGTTTAAAAGAATTTGACAAGTTTTACTGCATTATTTTATGTGTGTAAGTTAACAAATGATTTATGTTTATGTTTCTACTAAAAGTTGACTGGACAAAACATATACATTTCAGTTTTATATTATTAGTTTGCACATTTATTCTGAGTAAAGTCCATAATAAATATTAACATAACATAATAAATCCAATCACATATGATCATATTCATTAAACATCCGCACTGTACATATAGTAAGGTAAATTCAGCCATCTCCAACTAGATTTTTTTTAAGTGTAATCTATTTGCCTTTTATTTTACTAGGATGCAGATGTAAATAACTGCTAGACTGCAAGTCTCTCAAGATAATGGAAAAAATGCCTTTTCTGATTTTTTTTCTGATCTATTTTAGTTAAATTTTTTTTACAAATTTTCTCTATATTTTTTTAATTAAAACCTTTTTATGTGACCTTTGACATTTTTTATTGAAGAGCCTCTCATTTAAATGATGTGGTTCTTGTGTGACATAAGATTCATGTTGTGTCTGGTATCTTCCCTCCCTTTTCTCCTTTATTGTTGGTGGAATTCAACCAATCCCCTCCCATACCATCACATCCCAGAGTCCCCAAAACCAGAGCATCTGGTTGTGCCTCAGCACCCACTTCCGACCACAGTTTTTCAAACAGGCAGAGGGCCTTCATTCCCGAAAATAACTTGGACAGCGAGAGGCAAGCATGTATACTCTCAGGGGCAATAGCAGTTTCTGTCTCAGATGATACTGTATTGTAAAAAGTGTGAACAGGACATCTTATGCTTCTGTTGCATATGACCTATGTTACTTGCATAGTTATTTTCAAGCTTTTGGTTTGAAATGAACATGCATTGCACTCTGAAAGGACTTGAGAGAGAGAGAGGAACAAACAAAAGGAAAGTATTCATTAGCAAAAGCGCTGTAATCATGCCGATGGTTTGGATGTAGTCAGAGGCCTAAACACAGTCTATACAAACAAAACAAAGATTGAAAAGCCTCTGTGCTAATATAGATTCATAAACAAACCATTTCACATTTTCTCTGTCATATGTAGCTAAGCTCACTCAAATGTATTTATTTTTATCTACATAACAAACTTTTAATGGGCGATACGTAAAGCTTTTAAAGCAGCAAGGCTGCCAAGCAACTCAAGCCGACCCCAAATCTCTCTAACAAAAAGACATAAACACATATGGAGAAAACTCTCGGCATCGCTCGCCTGTTTATTTGGATTTTGAAATCAAAAGAATTGCACGAAAATATTGAGAGCAGAAATTTCTCAACCATATCTTCAGCTGTGCCTTGTCATCTTGTATGACTTGTGTGTAACATGCAAATGTTAAAATATTGACTGTATTTTGCTTAAAAAAGGCACAAACTTAATCCACAAAAACTGAGCCTCTGAATAAAGTGTGTCAGTAACACGCATTTGAGCAGCTGTAGCTAGCACTTAATGTGAGATAGATGGAACTCAACCCCCCCAGTAGGCAATTCCCATGTTGGTCCACTCAATACTTCTGTCCTTACCACAGGATCATTAGGCTTTCATTTACCGTTTCCCCAAACGACTTTTCTTAGGTCAGTTTGGGGTCAATCCAATAGTCAGCAGAGGCTTGGGGAGAACTGTAGTGGATCTGAATAGGCAAACCAGATCAGATTTCAGTCACTGTACTCCACTTCCCCATCTCATCAAGTACCCCTGGAGAATGAGGTCACACAGAACTACATTCATTTATGGCTGTTTCTATGGGCACTTTTGGCTTTGTGGACTTAAAGGGATAGTTCACTTTGAAATTAATTTTTTTATATGTTTTAGCTTACCTCAAGGGCATCCAAGATGTAGGTGTCTTTGTTTCCACAATATTTTCAATTTTGATATTTTTCGGTCAAACCGTTGTTGTCTATCAGTCATATAATGGAGGTTCAGGGGTCCTCCCCTCAGATCACCTCAAAGAGCAGAGAAGTCAAAATTAAACATGATTAAATGACTCGTAAATGTAAGTACACATTGATGGCCTAAGACACGAAATGAGCGGTTTGTGTGAGAAAACGAACAGTATTTATATCGTTTTTACCTCTTGTAATCACAGCCATGTCCAACTGATCTGACGGCACGGGTACTTCGGTCTGCGCATGGGCCGTAAGTGATCGCTTGCGCGTCTCACGTCACTCATTGTTTACACAGAGATTTTGGAAGTTTTACCTTTCACTAAACATATTTAGATATACAGGAAATCGCAATGGAAGACGAAAACTTTTCGGATTTTATGAAAACTTCCAAATTTCTGCACACCTCAAAAATGTTTAGGTGTGCTTGCTCTTTGAGGTGCTCTTTGTTGTTGATAGACAACAACGGTTTGACCGAAAAATATCAAAATTGAAAATACTGTGGAAACAAAGACACCTACATCTTGGATGCCCTTGAGGTAAGCTAAAACATATCAAAAATTCATTTCACAGTGAACTATCCCTTTTGAAAAACAAACACTTTGGACATTTTATTTGGCCACAAAAAGTGAACACCAACAGTACTTTTTTTCTGAAAGCTGTGAACATTTCCATCCACCGATCCTCCACACAGCTTATCCTAAATAGGTTTGCATCTCGTGTCACAGGCAGGAAAATACCCTAGTAGCCAGTCCATAAAAGAGACTTCAATCCTAAAATATGACTATCCTTAAAAATATAAATCAATAAAATCAACAACTACAATCTAACAAATAATGAAATAAGAAAAAACATGACTGTCCCACAACTATCGCACCAAACAACTTTGTTCCAAATAAAGATTTTTTTTCTTAAGTTAGTGAGAAAACATTGTCAGAAAATATGATTTAGAAAATTCGCCAAAATATCAGATGGGATGTGTGAAGGAAACAAGGAGAGGTCAAGGTGAATATTACTTGTAAACAAAATATTTTGATGCGTCATTTGTTATCAAACAAAATTTTGTAAAATAATAAAGTGTGCTAATGTTATTTAACTGTATTAAAAGTTACAATTTGCAACAAAAAAGATTGCCAATGATTTATATTTTTAAATGAAGTATAGTTGTATTAAAGGATTGAAGTCTCTGTGATGGACTGGTCACTTGGGTATTAAAAAGGAAGGAATGAAAGAAAGATCTGTGACAATGGTAAAGCAATATAATATATAGATAAATTTAATTTCAAGATCAAGGCTTTCAAGGTCAGTTTTATTGTGACTTCCTACAGCAAAAAAAAAAAATACTGAAATCTGTAAATAGCTTTATTCTCTGAAACATGAAAGTGTCCAAAGTTGAAGAAACATCTACTATATATACAACAAAACATCATTTAGTAATACTTCTACAAATACTGTATTTAGATTGTGTTTTTGTGTTTCCCGCAGTCTGTTCTACAGCATTCCGCTTATGTTCCCAATTCCCACATTATTGTATTTTATAATATCCCTTTCTGTGGGCAGATATTCCGCTTCCTTTCAAAAGCTTTAAGAGGGAAATGACTGGTGTTTATAAGGTGTTAATAGCCAAATTTGTTTTTGCCCGATTTTATACATAGCAGTCTCATTAAAAATCATGTACAGTGCATCCACGAAAGGGCATTAAACAGGGGTGGAGTGGGAGATTTAAGTCTTGGCATGTGTGCTCGTGCCTCTCTGTTTTCTCTGGCTTCCTCAAACAGCCACTTGTCCTTCACAGTATTGTTATTCGCATGAAGTTCAGGGCCATTGTTTGAACTTTGTTTCTGGTGGCTTCGCCCTGTGGCCGTCTGAACCCTGGGTCTAATTTCAAACCTCTGCTGTAGTGGTATGATGTAGTAGCCTTGCTATGTTGCGGTTTTGCCCTATGCGTTGAAAAACATAAGCTCGTAAAAACAACACGGGTGAGAAGAAAAGAGCTTCCTGGAAGGAGGACAATCGTTACCTTGAATAAGTCCCAGGTCCCAGAATCTGGCCAGTGAGCAGTGTGTGTGCGTGTGTGTGTGTGAAGGTCTGCAGTCATTTCACAGTTTTCTCTCCTCCTTCTCTCAGCCGCCACCACTCTGGAGCTTTCTGATTATTTTACTGGGAAAGAAAAAAGTAAACATGGCAGCTATGTGTGTGTGTGAGTGCAGGACAATTGCAGTTCTCACAGGGAGCAGCCAGAGGTAGACATAATGTCCTGGTCAGGCACGGGTCAGTGACGGCCACGTTTACCAACATACACACACTTCTCACTGCCATGACGGTGGGTGCACGCCGTGCTGCTCCTCTATGGTCATTATTGCCCAAAGAGAAGTACAAGGCATCCGTCCAAAGACTCTGTTGGTTGGGATCGAATTTATTGTTGTGTGGGATGGGCCGATTCCGCTCTTGTGCCAGGTTGTAGTATGGCCGGAGGTGGTCATGTTGACTCAGACTGGGTGAAGTAGGTTGGAGACACATTTCCCAGCTGAGAGGTGGTGATGAATGGATGTGGTCATTCAGAGATAATAGCTAACGCAAATGATGGTGATTATTGAGGTTTCTTCAGCACTAGGCAGAAGGGCATAACTCAGGTGAAGCTTGTAGTAGACGCACTGGACCACCCACACCAATAAAGAGGAACGAAACACAGTGATTGGGGGTCATGGAGAGCAACACTTACCGAAAACAACCTCAAACACACATATTACAAAACCTATTGAGCTGCCTTTTTAGGCTGCATTTTAAGTAATCATAGGCACACTATTAGTTATGCAAATATTACTTGTAACCCTTATGGAGAAGGCACTGTTTAAATCAGGCATTCTCAACACTGTCCTGTAGAGTTTAACTGCAACCCTAATCAAACACACCTGAACTAGCTAATCAAGCTAATTCTACTAGAAAGTAACCCACCTTTTTTCTAATGAGCCTTGTGCATTTTAGATTATGGGAGGCATTTGTTTGGGGAAGTTCTAGTCAAAAAGACTGAAACAAATACTTTCGAATCATAAGGTTGCACTATACCATTAATCCTTACATCCGTCATTTGACTAAATGAGCTGTAAAATTTCCATCATATTCTATTTTCAGACTTCAAGAGAATGATATAATGCTTCATGTGACATGGTATAATAAGAATGTCTGTGGAAAGAGCTCTTTTCAGTTGCTGCATTATTTTCCTGCTAATTGTTTTCTTTTTCCTGCTGTAACTTTTAAAAAGGACAACATATACTGCGCATTTGTGGTTTTCTCTTCGATTTAAATTAGGATTCTTCCCAAATCCTCATGTCTCTTTCCAAGTTTGTTTTCACATGGATGCTTAAAAATGTAATTGCTTACTGCAATATTTCTAAATCAGGTAATACATTATGCAATTATGTTATTAATGTACTTCCTTTGGGTCTTACTTTGGAACTTGGAAAGTGAATTTAAAAAAAGGCTCACTGATATGATTCAGGTATTCAAATTCATATATTCATTCATCCAATGCTACACAATTTATTTTAGTTTCACAATAATCAATTTCTAGACTATAGTCATCTATTAGCCACCAATAGCACTTTAAAGCATCTTAAATAATAAGATTAAGTCTTCCTCTTTTCTCATTTTCTTAGAAACACATAAAATAACACTTAATTTTATACAAAGATTTGCAAAAATTTTATACATAAAATAATCGCCAAATCACTGGCACTTTTATCAATTAATCATGCAGTCAGTAAGTTTGCTCAAGGTAGGAGCTAAACTTCTGAAAAGTGGACCTCAAGGAGTTAAGAACCCCTGATCTAAAAAATAGCAGCCATTATTAGCCATTATGATATTTTGTAAAAAGTCAGGATTTTTTTTATAGAAAGTAAAAAAAAACAAATTTATTTAAAATTATTATTTATTTTTTTTGTAACAATGTAATTCACATAATTCAGTACTAATTTTCGCTTTTCCTTCAGCGTCAGTTAGATGACATATTTGCTACAAATGACCACTTAAAGTTGTTTTCTAGGACCTACCATTTTCGTACAGTTGCACTGAAAGTGACAGAAGTGCAAATGTTACAACTTACCCCATATGCGGGGTTAATTGTAACAGATAGAGGGGTTAGTTGTAACACTTGTGTGTAACACACATAATTCAGTACTATTTTATTTGTATAGTTTGATATTGTTTGTGCATCTGTATAGACAGATATCCATACATCCATCCCTCATCCAATCATCCTTCTATTATGAATCAATATCATGGATAGAGACATGGAAAAGGGCTGCATGCAGTTTGCAGTTTTGCAATAAATAATAATAAATAAAATTATAAATATTGTAATTGCAATTAAATTAGATTTGTGTGTGGAAGCTGCATGCATGTACAAATATTATTAATAATAATGATAATAACAGTAATAATAATTCAAATGAGCTTAAAATAAAAATGTAAAGGGTTTATTGCATTAATAACAGGCCATATTTTTAATAAATAAACAAGTTATCATTCATAGTACATTAAATTTTAAACATTTTAAATTCCAACATTGTTTGTGAAAGTCTAACAAAGTTAAATGTATAAATAAATACTCAAACCTGAAAAGTTGTGTGGCTCCGTTTCATTTGATTATCATTGTACACTTGGTGGCTTAGTTGTAACACTCTGTTACAACCAACCCCGCTGTATATTACATATTTTAAGCCTAGCTAACAGTCGCTAGGAATTGCTGACATGTTTTAAAACAGTGCTATGTTTGAGCCAACAAGACAGTGATTAAGGCAATATAAAGTTAGATTTGGAAACGTATACACCCAACTCAGAAACCGAAAAAAACATATGATGAAAAAAATTACTTTTATGGTGTCAAAACACTCTTTGTCCAGTATCTTCACGAAATATAATCAAAACTTTCCGCAAATTCGCGGGAGAATCCGTCTTCTGGCAGCAAGAAAAAAATAGCGGAAAGACAACCTGTTTGCATCCTGACGAACTATGTAAATCGGTACGTGTTACATTTAACCCCGCGTTAGGTTGTGCCCCGCGCTCCCCTATATGCCATTTTGACTCTCACTCGGTGAGAATGTATCATCTTGACCCAATATAAACTTGCTCCTTTTTTCACACTCTTTCATGCGCTCATACACACTCACAGAAAAACACACATAAACACAAGGTCTCATTAATCAACTTTCTGAGATGATTGATTATTTCAGTCTATGTATTTGTATTGCGCTGGCCCACCTCAATTCGACCTGAGCACTTTTCTGCGTTCCGCTCCAGCAAAGCTTACACACACACGCTCATGTACACAGTTGCTCTCCATCACTGCACTGTTATTGTGAAATAAGAGCAGGGCCTACAGCGTTAACAAAGGAATAATTGTCAAACACATTTCTCCTCTCTTTTTTGCCCTCATTCTCTCTTTCTTTCTCTTTCAGAAAGCAACGGCAAAGTCAGCACAGTACACACATTTCAGACAGCTGTGAAAACAGATTGGAGGAAAAAAAGGGAATAATTTTTCAAGGTGGATGAGGAAGGGAGTGGGTTGACATGCCGGTGTCGTGATTCGCACTCTCACTCAATGGGGCGAGGGAACATTAAATGTAAAGTAGCCATATTACACCCATGGTGCTCCAAGATGTCTGCCACAGCTGGAGCAGTCACAACACACATCCTTCAGACTTCGGCCAGGCGAGAATGAAAACTTCCCTCTGGGGAAATCGGGCTGTAAAAGAGATGGTGAATGGCTACTGGGATGATGTTGCATATCTAGACAGTGAGAAACTGTACAATTCAGCTTGAAAGAAGAGGGATGTCAGGCAGAATACTCATACTACGCTACTTTTGTTTATTAAGATACATTTAAAGACTCTCCGAGTGTGTTACACATGGCACATTGGGATAGATCAGCACCTTGGACAGCTCTCAGTTGTAAAAAGTGTGTGTGCATGAGTGAGCATGTGCGTTTGTGGGTGGGCTTGTTGTTTGGGTGGGTGTGTGCGTGTTTGTCTTGGAATGGAAAGAAAAGGTAAGGAATGAAAAAACAAGCGATGAAGAATGGGAGAGACGAGGGTTGCTATATTAGGTTTCTGCAGGAGAGCGTTTGTTGCAGTTCTCTGAAGCTCAGGTTTAATCTCACCACAGTGAGGGGCTATAATCAGCTTCACCTCAACACAACTTTCACTCTCTGACACCACATCCACATTTTTCCATCTGTTCAATTCGCTTTGGCGTGCCATTTCCACCAATCACCTTTATTTTGAGATTTGGCTTAAATGACAGTTCTGGGTATAGTTCAGGGGGATATTATAGCTGAGTTTAAATGAAAAGTCAAATCTAATAAGTCTACATTGCTTAAATATGTGTTGGGCTTGTTGTAGATAATGTTGTTTTATTGGCTTAGGAAGGACTGCTGTGCTCCAAAAACCACTGAGGTCTGAAATCCCTTGCCATATTGGTCCTAGAGCAATGAAATGTGACTCAAATCGTTTTCTTTATCAGCACTTTTCCATAAGCTAATACGCTGAGAGACATTCCAATGCACACAGAGAAAGACAATCTTCTAGATTTTGGCTTTGTCAAAAGGCCAGAGCATACAGAGATTATAAAAAAATATAATAGACCAATTAGAGAGTTTTGACATATAAACTAATATTGTATGTTCAAAAGAATAGAAGATGGGGTAAGCAAGTATTTGATACACTGCTGATTTTGCAGGGTTTCCCACTTGCAAAGCATGTAGAAGTCTGTAATTTTTATAGGGACTCTTCAACTGTGAGTGATGGAATCTAAAACAAAAATCACATTGTATGATTTTAAGTAATTCATTTGCATTTTATTGCATTACATAAGTATTTGATAACTTACTAACCAGTAAGAATTCTGGCTCTCACAGTCCTGTTTCTCTTTAAGAAGCCCTCCTGTTCTCCACTCATTACATGTATTAACTCTACCTGTTTGAACCGTTACCTGTATAAAAGACACCTGTCCACACACTCCATCAAACAAACTCCAACCTCTCCACAATGGCCAAGACCAGAGAGTTTAAGGACATCAGATAAAATTGTAGACCTGCACAAGGCTGGGATTGGCTACGGGACAATAGGCAAGCAGCTTGACGCAACAACAGTTGGCGTAACAGAGAAAATTACGCACTGCTTTTGATTAAAGATTTTGGTAAAGCTTCCTTTTACAGTACAGTTTTGTAGCTTTCATAAGGATTAACCTATGTTTATTTTTTTTATGCAGTGCAGACTGGTTGATAACTTTATTACATTTCTGTAGGCTACATATCCTAATGTTACCTGTTGGAGGTATGAAGGGCACAGGTGAAAAAATACATTTATTATGGGTTTATGTGAGGATTAAGTTCAAATCTGTTTTAAGTGTTTTAAAAGTTGTTTCTTTTTTTAAGGCCTAATAAGTATTAAAAAGCTTTCAATACCAATTCAATTTAATAATTAAATTAATATTAAATCTTTTTTATTGTGACATCAGTTGCTGTATTAGTATCAGTGATAACTAGCCTTCTGTCATGACTTCAGTCTGATCGGGCTGTGTTTCTTTTCTTTTCTCTGTGTCTTTGTGTCTGAGTACATGTGCTTTTTTGTGACAGTTCACCGTGTGCTCCCGCTGTCATTGGCGTTTCCCTCCCAATCGTTATCCTTAATTATCTATTGATTTCACGTCACACCTGTTGCTAATTTATGCCTCATTAATCTCCCCTATTTTAGATGCTCTTGTGTTCATTCTTTTGTCAGTCGAATAATGAATCTAAAGGGAAGACATCTTTAGCATATTCAGGAGTGTATTGGAACAGCGCAGTCTTATCCCAATTCGTCATATAACTGACGTTTTGGGGTGTCTTTGACCATTCGTCAATATATTGCCTTTTAGGGCCCCCTTAAATGTCAGTAGATGACGTTACTCGGATCCTAACTTTACCCCAGACCTAAACCTAACCCTAAACCCAACCCGTCACCTAACTGACGTTAAAGGTAAAGCGTCAGTTGTATGACAACCCGGGATCGTCATCTACTGACGTTTAAGGGGGCCCTAAAAAGGCATATATTGACGAATGGTCAAAAGACGTCCAAGACGTCAGTTATATGACAAATTGGGATGAGACTGTGTTAATTGGAAATAAAGAGGAAAAGATATGGAAGTAGGAAAAAATATATAATCATTTCAAGGTTAAAGGGATAGTTCACTATGAAATAAATTTTTCAAAGTTGTGTTTAGCTTACCTCAAGGGCATCCAAGATAGTAGGTGTCTTTGTTTCCACAGTATTTTCAATTGTGATATTTCAGCCTGTTCTCATCCTTTAACATCATTTCAGGTGACGCTATATGACAAAACGGTGAAATACTATGCACATGGCACCCTTTATCGTTAGTATGACACGCGAACCCAAAGCGTCATAAATCCTTTAGCGTGAATATGAGGCTACCCTACCCTACACCTAAACCTACCCATCACAGCGCGTGTTATATTAACGATGAACGGGTGCCATGTGCGTAGTATTTCGCCGTTTTGTCATATAGTGTCACCTATATGACGCTAAAGGATGAGAATGCATTGAATATTTTTTGGTCAAACCGTTGTTGTCTATCTAGTCATATAATGGAGGTTTAGGGGGTACAGCTCAAAGAGCTTGCACAGAGAAGTCCAAATTAAACATGATTTAATGACTCGTAAATGTCTATAGCGGCAAAACTTTAATAAAATTAATTTTCTCAGAAACGGAGACAACCATTTTAGAAACTGATTCGCTAGTTCGGATTTCTCACAATATGAGAGAATACTCACCCTCAAAGTTGTTGATGTAGCTTCGAAATATAAAATTTAAAGCCGCTAACTGCCTCACAGTGTTGTTAACATCATTCACGTTAACCGCAGGAAGTTTTTGTAAACAGCAAGTGTCATTTGCCACTATCTCCACCTAATGCAAAACCTGACGCAGCACCGGATGTAACTGAGCGTGCTGAGACAAACCCAGAAGCAATCGTGCATAGAGCCTATCGCCTATGTCCGCCTTGCCTTGCTAAACTCCCTGTGCTGTTTTTTTTTACCTTCATTCATAAGTGTTTTTGTTTCTACATTAATTTGGAGATTAACTGTGAAATTACATTATAAAATAAAAACATAATACCATACTTTTTTAAATCACGTTTAATCAGAATTTTGATTCGTTTATTTATTTATTGACAGCACTAATATATGTACATAAGCTATTAAGTAGAAATTCTATTGGTTTGATACCGGTAATTAGTTCAGAGGTCAATTGATGACCTTTTATTGACCTTTAGTCCTGTGCTATAGAGGATATTTGTTTGGTCACATACAGCAAGTCACATTCTTTTCAACAGAACAATGCTTTTGTTGACCAACTTCTTTTTGTCTTCACACTGCCTGTGATTCATTGTCAGTAGTTCAGTTGATTCCTATCACAATAGCATCTGCCTGGGCAGAAAGGGTATGTGGCCTGACTTTCCTGTAATCGTACTTCAAGTTCATCTCAGTCAATTGAGTAAGTTCAGTGATTAAAACTTCACATTCAGACAGACACACAAGCATCTTCACACAATCAGGCACACATCCCTGATTTGATTTCTGAGACATGAGACAAAACGTGCAACAACATTACTACCATTTGTATTTAAGATCCATCTCTTAGAATGTCATTCATGTGATTTTCTCTTTATTTTATCAGAAATATCAGAAATATAAGTAAGTATTTGACATTAATTCCATTACTACATGTCCTGGAAAAAGGAAAAGGTTAGCCATGGAGGTTAAAAAGGTCCCTACTTTGTAACATCAATGAACAACATTTTTGAAAAAATTCAAGCTCTTGCCGCATTGCATTAAATAATTATGCCAATAAAGACATTTTAAATGTTACAAAAGATTTCTATTTAAAATGAATGCTGTTCTTTTGAACTTTACATTCACCAAAGAATTCTGAAAAACATGTATTGTGGTTCCCACAAAAAAATATTAAGCAAGTGATAAGCTGTGAACTGCTTTAACACTGATTATAATAAAAAATGTTTCTTGTTATTATAAATATATATAATATATTGGCAAATATTTGACACATTATTTGCTGTTATACTGTTGTTGAATGATAAAAAAAATATTGTGAGAAAAAAAGCAGGAGATTGGACCCAAACATGTGTACACCAGAAGTATTGTCAAAATATGGGTGGAAATGCGATATGATAGGTTGACATAAACAGCTCTTATCATACTTCCCGGTTATCTGATTATTCGTACCGTTATCTCCTCCCAAGGCAGTCACTTACAGTCTCTATCTCCTTGTTCTTTCACTAACATCTGTGTATGTGCTGTGAAAAAATAAATACGAAAGAGGAGAAGAGAGAATGAATGAGCAAGACATGATCCTTTGGGACATGCCTGGGTAAATCTTTCAGGGGAAGAAACAAGCGACAAGCCACAACTGGACTCCATTATGATTCATGGTTGAATTAGTGTCCTTGTTTGGGGATGAGGAGGGTCACAGGGCATATACCCCACACACATATATATATGCTTCTCCAGACCACATTTGCGGTTGGGCCCCAGTACACTCATGCGTTCACCAGAATCGAACATTGTGATTGTTTTCCTGTAGAAAATAGAAAATCAGTAAATCATGGAGGGAGAGTGTTTGGTCACGGACAAGCAGAGAAGAAGAAAACAAGTGAAAGGGAGAGTGAGGGCAGAGGATGAAAGGTTGAAATCAGGGCAGCAAAACAAAATTTCTAGATGCACCTAAGTGACGTGTCACATAGATGACAAAAGGTCATCAGAGGCAGTGCAGGTCAAAGTTGAGAGAGTTACATAAATGCTATCTGGCCTCGGGATTGGTGCTGTTTTAGCTGTGGAGCTTTAACTGCCTTCATGAAACACTTAATATCGAGTCAACACATTTCAATTTCTCTCTCGAGGTGTTTTGTCAAGGAATATGATGCCAAAGATTTTATAGCCTGACTTCTGCCCTGCTCTTTGGTGTTAATAATAAATTCTCAACTCGCTATAGTTTCTTTCATGCTGTCTGTAGAACTGTAAATGTGACACAATCATAAAATGTTATCTGTGAGCATTCTTCTACACTTTTCAGTGTGCAACAGACATTGTCAAGATTCATGTGAGGTGAATTGAGCAACAGCAGCTGGGACTTTGCCACTTTGGCTTTTACCAGTTGTTCTGTCTTATGTTTTTCTCTTTATAAAACAAATGACAAAATTGAGTTCAGACATCCAGAAAGTGCTGTAAACCATATCAAACTTGCATGTTATCCACTTTTTGCATTTTATAGGCATTTTAATATACAAAAGCAATTTAAATTATATTAAAGCTGCAGTCTCTAGTTTTTCCTCTTTGTCGCCATCTCTGTTCAAAATCTGCAATTGCAGTTATTCACGGAATTATCAACTTTACGTGGGTTGTGCCTCGTCCCGGCACAGCGTGAATGAATCCAATGTTTTGAGGAGAATGTGCTGCTTTCAGTCACTGCACCGGGTTGGATTAAAGCCGTTAAATCTATACGGTTAAATCTAACGATTGCTTACCATATCACGTCAGAACCAGTGCAAAACACTTTTCTCAAATTGTCAATGTTACCAGCATCAGCATTGCATGACAACATGTAATGTCCTTCCGATAGTATTCTTGTTTTCGCATGGGCCGGTTGCCGACTGCTGGTGATAAGTCTCCCACTTAAGTCTTACACTTCCCGTCCAGGGGTCACAATACATGCTTGCCAGGATCAACGGTTGAGATCTCTGCAGGGCCAGCAACACTGTCTTCAACTCGAGGCAATTACATTTCGTGTATTCGTTTAGCTGACGCTTTTATCCAAAGCGACTTACAATTGTTATATATGTCAGTGGTCGCACGCCTCTGGAGCCACTAGGGGTTAAGTGTCTTGCTCAGGGACACATTGGTTTCTCAAAGTGGATTCAAACCCGGGTCTCTCACACCAAAGGCATTTGTCTTACCCACTGCGCCATACACCACCCCTGCCCGTGTGGTGGCAATTAATATGCCACCACACTCGAGTCCCTGTCCAGGAGCCCAGAGCTGCATGCCCATTGACTTGCCCATCTAGTGTAACAACAATATGCCTGGACACTTGTTTTAGGAAATCCCTGCCCGCAGGAATGCAAGGTCTGTCCAAGTTCTATTCAATGTGTATCACGACACCATGCCCATCTCAGGACTCAGGACGAGCAAGGTTACTTCCACCGAGGATGTTATATGCCCAGGCCTCTGAAATTGTTTCAGTGGGATTGCCTGTTTTTCCTCTGAATAAATTAATGCAATTCAGCACGAAATTGCTGAATTCTGGGTATGCTTGTGCTTTTTCACCATCATGGAGACTGAGTCCAACTCCATCATGTGAATGTCCTGCACTGGAGAGAGCTTGTTCTTTTCCTAGTTGACCTGAAGCTCCAATCAGCTGAGAAGCCTGAGCACCATATTCCTATGCAGCACACAATAATGCTGTGTCCGAAATCTCCACTCAAAGCACTACTTCTCTACCCTCTATGTTGGGGGTAGAGAGCAGAGCACTATATAGTGAGCTCACCAGCATAATAGAAGCCACTTTCGGACACTACTGGATCATCTCTCGGCGCTGTTGATTACATCATCTGTCAGCTGGTGCCGAGCCGGCTCTGGGCTAAATAGACATTATATTGAGCTTATTTCTCCAAAATTTAAAAACTAAAAGTGATTTCTGGCCGTTTTTGTTATAATTCTCTTCTCCACACATGATTATAACTTATTTGTATGATCAGCGCAATGCATGATGGTATGTAGGCCTTAGGTTAGTGACCATCGGTTGTACACTACCTTTCAAAATGCATTTTGGGATACATTCAGTGGACTATATAGGGTATAATAATCATCACTATACATTCGGACAGCACTACAAAATGGTGAGCTCACTATATAGTCCACTATATAGTGTGTAATGGGAGATTTCGGACACAGCATAAATCTTTATAGTGAGCTACTGTAGATTAAGCCAGTCGTCAAGATAATAATGAATGGCAGGTGCCCTCTGACACAAGCAGATGATGAGTGTGACCATGGCAGCCTGTTGGCATCACGCCAAGGCAAGATGTGTTTAATTGCGTAGGTCTTCTTCTTTTGCTGTGGGATTTTCTTGGACCCCTAATTTTGACATTGTCTGGCTGAGAGCGTGCTCCGCGACATTCATTGCTCTGAAAGTGAAGTCAGTCGCCGAATGCAGTCAATGCATCAATCCTGATTCTAAAAGGACTAGCATGAGGAGAGGCGGAGGTGACTCCCTCTCTAGCTAGAAAGGAGAGTCGTGACCACATCATCACCTTGGTCATGTTCTCACAGTGAAATAAGGACAAAGCATATGAACTACTCAGACACAGGAGGCAGCAATCATGGCCGTCCGAGGCTGACAGGTATCAACTTCAACCAGAAACACACAGGCGGATAGGCATCTTTAAAAGAACACTCCCCTTAGCGTTTTGCTATCTTAGAGGAAAGCTTCTCTTTTCAGATTGCTGAAGTGCCCAGAGGAAGATTTTACTACACTTAGCTGTGCATGGACAGAGACCGCTGCAATGAGCCATAATCTTTTATTGCATACAACTATCTATGTACACTGTAGTGTTTCAGCAGCTTAGCTAACTAGCCTATTTATTGAGTTCAAGCTGGGATTGCAGACTGAACACAGTTGCCCTGAGCCCTTAAAACCCTCCAGGGCTAAACTTTTAACCTCTCTCTTGTTGAATCAGGATCAGCTGTAGGTTTTTAAGTGTAGGGGAGCCCCATGGAGGATGTGTAGGTAGCTCATCGCTCTCTAGAAGAGGTGAGAAGAGGATTTATCTGTCCCTGGTGGGGGTTAGCTCTGGGTTTAGTTAATCCCAGGCTGCTTGTAAGGTTAAACTCACAGATTTCCTGCAACAGATGTGCTGGAGTTAACGTGTATGTGTGTGTGTGTGTTTATTTTTTCAGGGGCCATTGAGGCGGTGCATAGATCTGTATACAGAACGCAATTAAGAGATGTGAAAGTGTGGGAGTCATCAAGGAATTGCCAACTCCGTTTGACCTTATTCGTTTGTTCACACTATTCTCTGACGCAGGTGCCTCCATGTTACAAATCTAACCAAATACTCTGTGGGAGAGTGTAATTAAAAGTAAAAAAAAAATGAGAGAGAGAGAGAGAGAGGCTGCTGGGTAATCCGGTACTTTGGGGGCTCGGTGCAATTCTGATGACCCAAGATGTCACCCTTTCTGTGACCTTGCTGCCATATTTCACAACCCTTCCATAAACCTCTCTCCCCATGCCGCAGAGGTTTCCAGCGCCTTCCAAGAATGTCTGACACACATAGTGACCTTCTTTTCCTATTGCCTCAGGTTTGCATGGAATACAGGCACATTCATAAATTTCCATTAATTCAAATGGAAAATATTAGTTTTTTTCTTCCACACTATTTCATTCCTCTGTCTCTCCGTCTGCCTGTGTGGCTAAGCACATTTGACTGATGGCTCTTTAAGTGTCTGGACCATCATATGCATGACATCAGAGGTCAAAATGGTCCTCTGCATTGGCGGTGACATCATCAAAGCCAGACGGTCTTGTGCCATCGCAGGCACCTTTCCAAGCCAACTAGGGATTTTTACTCCGATAAACTTCAATATGTTTTAAATCAGATTAAATTTAAGGTCTATGATGTCAGCACATTTTTGTGGCGTTATGCGACAAGCCCCCTGAAATCATACATTCGACCACTTAAAACACTTGTCATGGCTGTTTATCACTCGAGCTTGGCCACTGTGACCATTACGAAAGCTAAAAGCATTTGAACCTATGCACAATTTGCTTTCACAATGTCTAAACCATGAATCAGTGTTTCTGCAGATGTAAAATATGTATTTCTCTTGGTTCCGAACCACATCACTTGAAGAAATTTGACCATAACTGTAATTATTTTCTCTTCATCTGTATGATTAATGGCTTGTCACATGGAAATGAAAGGATGGAGGATGAAAGAAGGTTTAGATGTAGGAAGCACAGCAAACCTTAAACCGACCACAAAACCTGAACCGTGAGTTTACACGTCATTTCTGTAGATTATTTGAAAATGAATTTGACTACAGAGTTCAGAGCTTGTGTTTTATTGGATGAAAGTCATTTTGCATTTGGCTACATCAGCGAGAGAGCGTCAAAATGTATTACTATGGAGATATGTGATCTATACATGTTCATAAAAATCATAAAAGCGGAGACAAAGTGTTCTGAATCACTTTTTACTGTCAACTAAATCTCTCTCACACACAGCAATGGACTGAATTGTCAATATGAAAACACAAAAAGGCCTTTTATTGTTGGAAATGACGGACAGTGACCAGGTCGTTGAAAATCATCATGGAAAAAGTGATGAAAAACAGGACTCGGGTCTTTAGCCAGCACCTTGTGCACACTCTCACTCCCTAGTGTGGGTAATCTGTCTCTTAACTCTCTTATACTTGACTTGATGCCTCCATTAGTTTCTCAATAGTGCAGTTGGACACATTAGACTTCAGCTGTGCCTGCCACTTATTTGACGTCAATATGACTATGATGTCATGTCACTTCCTTCAACAAGGATTTTTCTGTTATTAAGTGTCTTGAAACTCATGGGTCAAACTTTGGTGAAAGGGAGAAAAATAATGAATTGAGAACAATGATTGATTTGGAAGAGTGTTGATAAAATAATGTTGATGTCTTATTACATGCATTTCATTTTCATGCATTCTCTCTTTCCTCTCTATAGTGTTTTTCCATTTCCCCAGTGTCTTCTAAGAATACTGAGAGGTTGTTCTAATTGGCGATCTAATAATAGATAATTCAAACTCTTTTATCCATTGCTGTTAGAGAGCAGTTCACAGATACCCTAGTTGGAGAGGTTAGTAAGCAGGTCAACTGTAGCAAATGGACTGCAGGTATTGCGATGTTTCTGTTAATAATGCTGTTAATGAGAACAAGATCTGTTCAATTTTGCATTTTATCAGATTGGACCAGCATGCTCTGATCGTGCATGCTCTGAGCCCAAACAATAAACACACAAGTTGTGTGTCAAGTATCAATATCTTAGACTTGATGCACACACTTCCTGAAGCATTTTTCACAAGCCATGATTACCATTTTGAAGGTTTCAGGTTAAAGCGCACACACAAAACATTCCTTGAAGACAAAAAAGCTGTTGACATGTTCTTCAAGGTCCTCTGATACTCCAGATCACACTAGTGATGATGTCAACATGATTGCCGTGAATAGATATTTGAAGTTAGATTGTTTCCAATGTGTTTGATTGTCCTTTAATGTATTAATGCTCTTAAACTGAATGTACGAAGCAAACTGTCTGATTTTTGCAAAAATGTAGGTAGAGGTGTTTTCCAATAAGCTTGTTACATAGAACGGTCTTCAATTAAAGACACTACATACTCTGACAGTGTGCTAAGATGTGTGGATATGAGCTCACACCAGCATCAGCATATGGTTCTGTCATTTCTCATGGCAACAAGTTACCATGGCTATTTTTTGCTGCTGTCCTAGATTGAACTCATAGACCGAACAACACTAAGGTGAGAGATGGCATTTTCAAAACGATAGGATGTGTGTGTTTTTTTGTGGTGAGCACTGCATATAATTTAGCATGTTAGTTTTCTCAGATTTTCTCAAGTCTCACAAGTATACTCTATTTCTGTAATTGCATAAATGCTGGGGGGGGACCCATTAGTGTTCATTAATATTAGTTGTGTACTGACAACCTCATACGAGGCATCAGAGATCTTAAAGTCATTGACATTTAACCCCAACGGATGTAGTGGCTTTCTTCTAAATGACAGCAGCGTAAAAGAGAGTGAATCATATCTTGTGGCACACTGATGCAACTTCTCACAGCCCTGCTTGGACAACTACCTCAGAGTCCATTGTGTGCAGCCTCAGCGAGCGAGAGAGAGAGAGAGAGAGAGAGAGAGAGAGAGAGAGAGAGAGAGAGAGAGAGAGAGAGAGAGAGAGAGAACCACAAAGATGTTCTTAGGTCCACTGAGAGAGAGAGAAGCATAATGTATTTTATTGACAAAGTCATGGTTATTACAGTCAGACGGTGAGGGGTGTGTGTGAGTGAGTGAATAAAACAAGCCAGATCTAAAATAAGGCATGAGAGATAGAAACTGAAACACACACTAGGAGACCAATGGATGATGTAATAAGTGTGTGAAGATAAAAGCAAATTGGGCTGATACAGACAGTGTGTTATACAGCCGTGGAGAGCAAAGCAGCTTCCAGCCAGATGGTGGATCTCCAGCGGTCACCGGGTTACGGAGGACACAACTCATCATCTCAGTTTCCTCACAAAGGTGTACAGAACTGCATATCTGTAAATCTCTGCAGTGTGTTGTGTCCCATATCTGTTCCTGCTAGCACCCACTGCTGATAAGCATGCCAACACCCATCTTCCCGAGGAGCCAACTTTAAAGCTGTCCTGATCCCATTTCCTCCCTTTTCTTAGACAACACAAAGGTTATTTAGAGGGTATGACATTATGTTCCCAGCCACTGAAAAGAAAATATGTGGTTATTTGATATTCTGCTTCATATTATCGACTGGAACTGCACACTGACAGCAGTAAATCAAACATGTCAAGAGCATGTGATGACAAGATGCTGTAATGGGTGTTTTAAATATGAAACAATATGAATAAAAAAAAACACAAGTAGGAGAGTGTGTGCACATAGGTCATTCACAAAAAATGTTGATTGAATTCAATTAAGTTTTTGAACTTAAGTGTTGTTCACTTTTGTTTAGTTGACTTTATTTTATTACGGCCCTATCTCAGACACCAGTGACATTTTTTTTTTTTTTTTGCAAATATCATATCAAAATAGCAAATTAAATTAAACTGACATTGACACCAATTACCAAAATAAATAGCTGGGGGTGGATGAGTATCTCAAGTCTCTGGATGTTGTGGGGCTGACACGCCTCTGCAACATCACGTGGCGGTCAGGGACAGTGCCTCTGGACTGGCAGACCAGGGTGGTGGTAACTCTTTTCAAGAAGGGGACTGAAGGTCTTCCTAGGGTCTTCCCCAACTACAGGGGGATCACACTCCTCAGCCTCCCTGGTAAAGTCTATGCCAGGGTACTGGAGAGGAGAATTCTGCATAGTGGAACCTCGGATTCAGGAGGAGCAGTGTGGTTTTTTGTCCCGTTCATGGAATACTGGACTAGCTCTATACCCTCTCCAGGAGGGGTTTGCTGGAGGGTTCATGGAAGTTTGCCCAACCAATCCACATGTGTTTTGTGGATTTGGAGAAGGCATTCAACTGTGTCCCTTGCGGCATCCTGTGGTGGATGCTCTCAGGAGTATGGAGTCCGGGGCCCTCTGCTCTGCTAAATGTTGCCTGGTCCCTGTATGACCGGAGCAGGAGCTTGGTTCGCATTGCCGGTTGTAAGTCAGACTTGTTCCCGGTGCATGTTCGACTCCGGCAGGGCTGCCCTTTGTGTCCAGTTTGGGGACCACACAATTTCGTCTCTGCTTTTTGCGGATGATGTTGTTGTATTGGCCTCATCAGACCAGGACCTTCAGCATGCACTGGGACGGTTTGCCAGCCAGGTGTGAAGCGGTTAGGATGAGAATTAGCACCTACAAGTTTAAGGCCATGATTCTCAGTGCAGAAAAGGGTGGCTTCCCCACTTAAGGTTATAGAGAGTTCCTGCCTCAAGTGGAGGAGTTCAAGTATCTTGGGGTCTTGTTCACGAGTGCGGGATCGGAGCAGCTTCTGCAGTAACGTGGTCTGTCGTGGTGAAGAAGGAGCTGAGCTGTAAGGCAAAGATCGCGATTTACTGGTCGATCTACGTTCCTACTCTCACCTATGGTCATATTGCAAATGGATAAGGGAATCGATCGTGTGGCCGACAAGGAGTGCGTTTCGTGTGAATGACTGGCTTGTTTGAGATGTGCCTCGCCTCGCCTGCAATGTAGGCGGCTGCAGTAAGAGGAGGAGTAAAAAAAGCGCATTCAAGCCGGACAAATCTCGGTTCTCGAAGTGGATCAGACACCTGTGAGATCAAAGTCTTGTATCGTGGGATTCACGGGATTCACGCTCGTGCACGTGTTGCTAAAAAACTGGATGTGATTTAAGTTCTGTTGCTTTTATATGAAAATAAATAATGAACAAGACACCCATTGTTATTTAATTACATTCCAAATATGTGTTTATCAATACTTTTTATTTAATACAGACGATGTTTTTATATTTTTTTTTAATAAAAATGACATCACATAATAACCCATATGGCACTGTCAGAGAGTTTATTCACCCATATGTATACACATTAAACATGATATCAGTTTTAAACTCAAACATGTTAAAAGAAAACAATTCATCACTGTTTTGTAAACCAATAGAGCATTAAGCTGTTCGTCAGCAAGTCGTTTCCCATCGTGCTTTTGATCAGCGCAGTCGGTGAGAGAGCAATTTGAACACAGAGAGAACTACAGCCGACTGTTAGCTAGAGGTAGATGCTGTGAAATGCTTCAAATTAACAGATTATAGATTTGGCGCAAAGAGTTGCAGTTTCAACAGGTTCTGAACATGGATCTGACGGCGAAAGTTTGCTCCCCCTGACTAACGTTGTGTTATTTAAAATAAATGTTTAAATAGCATATAGTTTTTTATTGTGTTATATTGTTATGCTATAAGTGGTGTTACAAATATTGTGCACATTAATGAGCCAATTTGTTATGATGTGGGATGTGGTGGTACAAGAGGCCGAGAGCTCAACGCGTTGCAACTTGAATGATAAACGCATATAAATAAAAATAAACACCTGCATGTTAAGAAAACATCTTCATCAGTTTCACAACATACGTGTGCACCAAATACTCACAACACCACCCAAATGCAGAAACGCGCAAATAACACAGACCACAATGAAAATCTTTCCAGGGGAACCAGATTACCCAATCAGTGACTAACCCTTACAGCTTAAATTTCTACTTTATGTATTTATTTATTTTTGCAAATCGTACAGAGATTACATTTTTTATGACATACTTGTATACAATATTCAAATTGTATTAACAATATGTTCAATGTCATCAGAATACAAATGAGAAAAGAACAATGAGCTGAAAACTTAACTTAATAAATAAAGATAAAGAACATGAAGGAAAAATATGTATCTTTAATCTGTTACACTGTAAAAATTGTTTCATGTAATGTTTAAATTTTTCATGAAGAAAAGTTTCATAAGAAATATTAGGTAATGTAGGGTCCAAAGTTTTAAAGTTGAGACACACATGCACACATATTTTAGCGCTTCATCACTTAGGCCTACTTGTTTTACCTGGAAACATTCCCGTTGTGGTCTGTGTTATTTGCAGTGCATTTCTGTATTTGGAGCACACATGTGTTGTGAAACTAATGATGATGTTTTATTTTTTTTAATTTGCAGGTGTTTTTTTCCATTTGCAAGTATCTTGCTTCAGTTGCAGCACGTTGAGCTTTCTCGGCCACCGTACGGTGGGCTGCTGTGTGCCAGAAAGTCCAGGGCCAGTTTTTGGACATGCTGGAGAGATTATGTCTCCCAGCTGGCCTGGGAAATACCTCGATGTCCAAACGGGGTCAGACATCTAGAAGTCGAAGGCAAAAAAGCGTCTAGTCATTAATTCAATCAGAGAGGTGGCCAAGGAGTTGCCGACAGAGCAAGACTGTCTTACCTGAAATAAACTGCACAATGAGGGAATTCTTGAATAAATAATATATTTTTCCACACCTTGTGAAGATGAAGGAAGTGACGGAGGAGAGGGAAGTCTGGGCTTCTCTGCTTCAGATTGCTGCCCCCGCGACCCATCCCGGATAAGCAGAAGAAGATGGATAGAAGGAATAAAGACAAGGGGCAAGTGTTTACTTTATTTATATTTACATTTATTTATAATTTATTACCTATGTTTTTGCTTTTTCCACACAATTGTTGGAACCTTGCATTATTGCAAGGCCCAGGGGAAAAAAATACTGAAAAGTAATTATAATTAAATAAACTAGTGCAAAATGCCCGTACAAAAATAATTGTTTCAGCAATTGTCTGTCTCTGGTCCTGCGCTGTGCTCACTCAGTGTGCAGTGTGAGAGGGGGAGTGGCCAACGGCTCGAGCGGCAAAAGCCAATGTGTGCTTCTTTTAGCGATATATTTAGCAATATCTTTTGCATTTCTTTTCCAAACAACGTCAAACTCAGCACTGCATTTTACTTGTGCCCATAGCAAGACACTTGTCAAGTTTGAGTGCCATTGGATCTAAAGACACACACAGACAGACAGACGTTCCTGTAACTTATAGATAGATGTAAATTTCATTGGTGTAATGGATGCAAGACTTTTCAGACACTTTGATACATCTATTATGACACTGTTAATAACATTGTTAAAATGTTGCTTTGTATTTGAAGTTTCATGACTTGCTTGAAATCATTTATCACTGTTAAATCACAGGTCATGTTAGTCACCATTCTCCAAATCTGGTGACAAACACGTGCCCTTGAATTCTCATACCTACATGCACGTCTAATACCATCAGATCTGACCTTGAATCCTTCATCTACCCTATCTCTTCACCCATCATCTGGATTCAATTCTCTATAGCTCTTATTTTGAAAGGCCAGAGGCAATGTGTGTGTCCATGCTATGTGCGTGCATGTTTGTGTGGACAGGCCTCTGATTGAGGTAGATGGCAGAAATTCTTTAGGCTAAACGAAAATAAATAGCGACTGCCTCATATTAAGGCAGAATTTCTACAGGAATGAACCGTGCTTGGTTTGTGCATGTGTGTGTGAGAGAATTTGAGTTTGCCAACGATTTTTGGAAGTTTTAAAGAAAGGGTGTGATTCAAGTTTATTTTTAAAAATGGTGGGTGTTAGCATAATGATTAACATTGTTTACAGCTAAAAATTAAGTTCTAAAAATTGTTTAGACCTTGAGTGGAGCAGAGCCCTAGATCATGGACAGCAAGTCAATGTATATGATAATGCAAAATGGTAATGCGAACTCATGATTTTTCTTTTCTAAATCTCTTATTTTTACAGCGACTCCACCGCTTCACGTGTGTTGATTTGCAGAGTTGGCAGGGGGGCTTCTTGTAGATCAGGTATCACCCCATCGCACGTCCTGAAATATGAATCCAATTACCGACTCCAGACTGGCCTTTACCAAGATGACTGGATAAAATACCCAAGGTTTTTAGACTCTTCATTCCCTCTCTCTTTTTCTTCAGTGCTCCTACAATCCAGTCCACTCCTTCTGTTTTTCATTATCTTCTCACATCTCTCCTCTTTCCCCTTACCTCTTCAACTACTTTTCCTTTTCTCCTCTGTTTGTGTCTTTGAGGTTCTTGCATGTAGACAGAAAGCACTCATGTCACTCTTTCAGTAGCTGCAGAATGTTTTGGCTGCTTCAGTTGAACCACAGAATATTTAGTAACTGCATTGGAGAATATGGATATGAAACATATGTTTCCAGTATAAGGGAAGAAAAGCCCATCTATTGAGAGACACCTGCCAGCAGAGGAGACGACTGCATTAATGGCAACCTAAAATAGCTTGCACCATGAGTATGGAAATAAAGTATGATTCCATTAGTCTTTACAGCGTTTATATTTAACTTACATGACCATAATTTCAAGACATTGGTAAAGACGGCCTTTCAGATCCACTTTAGAGTGAACCCACCCTGGGGTAAACTCCAGACGTTTTGTGTTAAATACAAGTCTACATTAAGTGCTCTAATTTAGAAATCTTCCCCTTTGGTTTAATGCTGCACCCTGATAAGTTAACCAGTAAACCACAATGGAGATGAAACCACACCAGTTTATTAAAGACAGAAAATTCGATTTTCATCCTGCTCTCATAACAGCTATTCCATTTTATTATATTGTGTGTTTTAGTTTTTAGATATGATTTTTTTTTCAGCGCCACAACCAAAAGCTTCACTTACTGCTGTGTGCTGTGCAGCATAGTTTATTGGTGTGAACTTTACAGATGAACTCATCTTGACTTATGGTGGAAGTGAGAGCGCATTTGTGTGAATGAGCGTGTGAGGTCATCAGCGAAGCAGCCGACAGTGGGGTTTGTAGAAGTTAATCAAAGTTCATTCCCTGACCCCTTAATTTGCTACATGTGGCACTAAACTGCTGACATCGACACACTGAGAGCCTTGCAATTACTTAACCATCTAGTCTCCCTGCAGTTGAATGATCTTTTTAAATGACACAGAAGAAATCTTATCCTATGAATGCATCTTAACACAAAGACAGCATAGACGCATTTATCTTTTGTTGGACAGACAGAGAGAACCAAAAACCTGTGAAGCTTTTGTTCTCAAAATGACCTAATCGAGAAATCAATGTTCCTACAGGGATAATAGATGTTTCCGAAACTAAAGCCAGTTCCCTTACTCAGTGGCGGATGCAGAACGTGACAGATGGGTGGGCCTGGATTAAGTCGAGGTGGGCCAGAATCGAGGGTTTCTAGATTTTATAGTTTTACTACTAGATAGGCTATATTTATGGAGATGAGAAATAAAAACTGCACTGTACAGCTATGATCAGCTGTTCTGTCGAGCTTTCGAAGTTGTTACTGAGGCAAGCCGATCAGTTGGTTTTTGTCACAGTTGGATGTTGCTTGCACTCATCGCGCAGGCATATATGTGCGCCTGGACAATCGCTTTATGGTCACGGAAAACGCGCGTCAGAAACTCGTGGTTTATGCATAATTAAAAAAAAAAAAAGAATGCATGAAACCTTATTGTAAAGTGTTACCGGAAATACAACTGGAAAATTTGCGAGATGTGTCTCGAACAGAAAAACAACTCGGTTTCACGTTCACTGTTTTTATTTCAGCACCTCGGACAGTCTTCTTAGTATGGAAGCTTGTTTCCGCCATAGAATGAAAAATATAAAAGGTAATTGCGACTTTTTATCTCACAATTCTGACTTTTTTCTCACAATTGCGAGTTTACTTCTCGCAATTCTGACATTATTTCTCAGAATTGCGAGATGGAAAGTCAGGAATTGCGTGATATAAAGTCAGAATTGGGTGATATAAAGTCGCAATTGCAGATATAAGGTCAGAATTGCGAGATATAAAGTCAGAATTGCGAGATATAAAGTCAGGAATTGCGAGTTATAAAGTCAGAATTGCGAGTTATAAAGTCAGAATTGCGTGATATAAAGTCAGAATTGCGAGATATAAAGTCAGAATTGCGAGTTATAAAGTCAGAATTGCGTGATTTAAAGTCAGAATTGCGAGATATAAAGTCAGAATTGCTAGATATAAAGTCGCAATTGCGTGTTATAAAGTCAGAAAATGCATGATATAAAGTCAGAATTGTGAGATTTAAATTATTCTGAGGGGAAAAAAAGTTAGTCTTTTTCCCCTTGGAATTGGCCTGATAAGTCGCAATTCTGACTTTATATCACACAATTCTGACTTTATATCTCGCAATTCTGACTTTATATCACACAATTCTGACTTTATATCACACAATTCTGACTTTATATCTCGCAATTCTGACTTTATATCACGCAATTCTGACTTCATATGTCGCAATTCTGACTTTATATCACGCAATTGTGACTTTATTACACGCAATTGCGACTTTATATCACGCAATTCTGACTTTATATCTCGCAATTCTGACTTTATAACTCGCAATTGCGACTTTTTATCACACAATTCTGACTTTTTATCTCGCAATTCTGAGAAATAAAGTCAGAATTGCGAGATATAAACTCGCAATTGTGAGATAAAAAGTCACAATTATTTAATTTATTTTTTTTTTATTCAGTGGCGGAAACAAGCTTCCATATCTGAGGCATAAAACACCTGCAGACAGAAACAATCTCGTTTAAATTGCAGATCACACGTCGAGGGACGCACGTTTGATGCAAAACCAGAGAATTCTAGATGCGCGTTTCCGTGACCACAAAGCGCACGTTAAGAGGCGGAGCTTTAATGGCAAATCGCGGCGTCCCTTGGCTGTCGAAACGCACGCGTGTGACGAGTCAATCAGACGCCTGACCACGTCTGTCGCGACAACGTTGCTTCCATAATGAGAGCATACAGTATATTTAAAATGACAGCGCGCAAAAGAGGCGATCTGTGAACGGGCCCTATTCTTTGTCTTTCCAAGATGTGTTCATGTGAACAAATGAGCCTCGTCCGCTCTCCTTGCAAGGGGTGTCGAAGTCTGGACAAAATATGTACAGTGACATGACATCACTGCCAGATTCAAACTGCGTTCGCTGGCGCTGACCAGAGATGGACGCGCTCAGCGCTCGTCATATCATATAAAGTGTTCGGCGGGCCGTATGGCCAAACTTAAATCATTATTATTATTAAAATTAAAAAAAAATATTGTTTTTATTAATCTGTTTGGGTGGGCCACTTGTCGATCTGGGTGGGCACGTGCCCACCCAGGCCCACCCGTAAATCCGCGCCTGCCCTTACTGCATGCATGGTTGCCCGGTCGGTGTTTTGTTTAAGAAGGTACCTTGTAATGAAAAAAAAAAGTTTCAAACACCATATCGACTCAGAAATATATACATAAATATTTGTAATTTTTGTATTGTATGTTATATATGTATTTATAATATTATAAGATACACTACCGGTCAAAAGTTTAAGATCGGTAAGATTTTTTATGTTTTTAAAAGAAGTCTCTTCTGCTCACCAAGGCTGCATTTTTTGATAAAAAATACCCAAAAAACACAGTAATACTGTGAAATATTATGTCAATTTACAATGACTTTTTTATATATATATATATATTAAAATGTAATTTATTCCTCTGAAAAAAAGCTGAATTTTCAGCATCATTACTCGAAGTCTTCAGTGTCACATGATCCTTCACAAATCACTGTAATATGATGATTTTATGCTCCAAAATATGTATGATTATTATCCATGTTGAAAACAGTTTTTTACATTTTTATTTCAGGATTCTTTGATGAAAAGAAAGTTCAAAGAACAGCATTTATTTAATTAGAATCTTTTCTAACATTATTGTCTTTACTGTAACTTTTGATCAATGTAACTCATCCTTGATGAATAGAAGTATTGATTTCTTATTTATTTCCCCAAAAAATAAAATACAAATTCTTACTGACCCCAAACTTTTTAAAGGGTAGTGTTTAATGTAACAAAAGCTTTCCATTTCAGATAAAAGCTGTTCTTTTGAACTTTCTATTCATCAAAGAATCCTGAAATAAAAATGTAAAAAACTGTTTTCAACATGGATAATAATCATACATGTTTTTGGGCATAAAATCATCATATTAGAGTGATTTATTACTGTGTTTTTGTGTATTTTTTTATAAAAAAAATTGCAGCCTTAGTGAGCAGAAGAGACTTCTTTTAAAAACATAAAAATCTTACCGACCTTAAACTTTTGACCGGTAGTGTATATATTTCAAATGTTACAAAACTGACCAAAAATATAGATTTAAATACATATTTTTTCAATTTGTTGTAGTTCATTTTTTATCATATTTTTTTGCCATTTTAAAAAGTATATTTTGTCTTTCCCCAAAATTTATTTTCTTGATTGTGTAATATATTTTTCGGTTTGAAAAATAAGTTTCCTTCTGAGTTTATAAAATTAACCAAGCAAATGTTTTGTAAACTAAAATGTTTAAAGGTGCTCACGCGAGATATCACACGTTTTTTAGGCCAAATTATCTTTTGTTATATCTCCTCACTATTCGCTAAAGAAACGCGGTCTCTGTTAGACACCCCAGGCTCCACAAACAGCAACAAAATCAAACTGGGGCAATCCGCAACACAAAACATAACAAACAGTGTTCCAACCAATAACTGACAAGAATGATTTGGGGGTGGGGTTAGCGTGGTTAGTGCATTTACACACAAAGAGGTATGGAGGAGAGAGAAGTATGAAGAAGGAAGTTAAAATTATATTCTCTTTAAGTTTGATATGGCCGACACATGACCAAAGAGACGACGTTCTGATGAACAGATTGCAAAAATGCAGAGGGAAAGGGAGAAGGAACACGCAAAGTCCCGAATTTACATTGGAGAAGCCTTTGAACTCCGCGGTAGAAGGGCTTTCAATCCGACATTCAGGTAGCTCTGTTTTTGCTGGACAGGTGGTTAAATCCAGTAGCTAGAACTACGCAGTCAGTGCTAACTTTGGTGAATACAACATATAGGTTTCTAGCAGCTAGCGATCGATCTCTATTGTAAATGATCAAGCAAGCTCACAGTAGGGCGATAGATTGTGTGAATGATTGTTTTCACCAACTGTTTGTTATGGATTTGAATGTTCATTTATAGCCTGTTGACAACTTTGAATACATTTTTTATGACGGAGCCATTGTTTATGCTCACTGGGAAACGCTAACGTTATCTTGCTATTATTGTGTCCTTGTATAGGAGCTAAAGTTATAACCTCAGGTGGCAAAACATTTTATCGTTCTCTTTTTCTGCATTCAGTTCTGCATTATATGAAAGCATTTGTCTAACTTGGCGACATTACACCTTGATTGAAGTATCAGTTAAACTACAGGGGAAGGGGATGGAGGGAGGGTCTAGCTAGCCTCCGTTTTATTTGACAATAGACAAGTTTATGAGCCGTTTCCGCTCTACATCCTAAACTCCTCCCATCGATGCAACTTACTTCCGTTCTGGCGGGCTGGGTTTGTTTTGCTAGCTTGCTCAGTTGTGCCGACAAGGCGCTGATATCGCAGTGACAAAGAAGATAACAATTACAACATGAAGAAAGGTGGTGTTCGGGAATGATGTGTGCGGTAGTTGGTTGCAAACACTCGAGAAAGCACCTGAATGAGTGGTTAGAGAGTGCTACGACCGCAAACCAGCTACGAAGAGGCAATGTCCATGCGCTCCATTGTTTACACACAAACACACCCACACAGTATCGTGCCTCTCTCACACACACACACAGTTCGATCGCGCCCCTAATTATTATCATCATGGCACACACACACTTTGCACTCTAGCTAAGTAGCCTATGATATAGTTTGGATACCAACGTCAGGAGGACATTCACTGACAGCGCGTTCTCTTTTGTCTTGTCGCGCATGAGTGGTTTAAAGCATTTGCGTGAATAAGACCGTGATCATAATCCAAGCTAAAGGATGACAGAAAAAACAGATGCGTTTGCATTAAATATTTTAACACGTTAAAGCTGGACAAAAATGAATCGCGAAAATATATTTTTTTCTCACGGCCGCACGCCAGAGATCCGACACGGTGCCGGTGTCGTGGGCGAAAAGTGATTGCCTTTATTATAGTAGAGGCTTCAATCATTTTGTTGTAAGTAGAATAGGCCTACTGCATTTTATGGGTTAGTTTCTACATTTAAAGGTATTTTAAGAGGTAAAAGGGTACACAGCAGGTAAAACAATGCAGTCATAAGGATAATTGCAAAATAGTTTCTTTATTTAGAGCTTAGCAGTAAGTCATGTTATTATAGGTTACAGTCCGTTTTCCACCGCATTACAAACACGTATTCCATCGGCAACAACAGGCTTCTATTATTTCCTAAATCTTGTAAATGTCATACCTGATTAAGCTATAAACTGCAAACACTTATTTGGCCACAATTGTTATTATTATGGTAAAAGAAACAAAGGATATCACACAGATACATTTGCTATTACCACGGGCATAAACTGATAGTTATTTGCATGCTGTGTCTGTTTGATCTAGCTTTGTATGACATGACAAGGCTTTCAGCTTGTCCAAAAGCTTTTCCATCTATTGCCATGAATTGCACGAAGTAGGAGCAAATCTTGCTGTACGTTATGCTGGGCCACCTTGTCCTGTAAGTGTTCTGCACTGAATTCGAGGTGGGGGATAGTAACGGCATCTCCACACAAAGTAGTGGAACCGTCGCTGTGTTTACACCGGCAGACGCTGTGCAGACCACTTCCGGCGGAAATGAAATGCATTTGAGGAGAGTTATGGCGGCGCCCATGATTTGGCGCGTAAACTTGTGTATAGAGCATCACAGTCCCGCCCACAGCCCGAGACAGTGCTGGTGCCGGAAGTAAATTTCCCATGCATTTCTCCCATTGACATTTTGTAAAATCCATCTAAAGAATATTAGAGCATGTCTGAGGATAATCAGCTAATCAGATAATCAGCTCATATCTATAAAACACATCATTTCGAGTAAAAAACGAAGAGAAAATCCCCAAAAAGTCGAGGGTACAAGCCTGTGTACATATTTTCATTTCCGAGCAAAGGAACTACTCCTCCCATAAACCACCGCGCCTCACTGAAGTCGTCTGAAAACCACCGTGAAAGAGCCTTTTGAGCGACTTCCAAATCTGACGACGGGCACGTGAACTTTTTCCTCCAGTGAATTTTATATAGTGAATGTGCAGGGAAACTCCTTTTCCTCGATTTACTGAAGCAAACGCATTTGCAGCTCAACATGCAAAAACATTGAATATCTGGCTCGCTCATTAGCTAAGCTATGGCAACTGCACATCCAATGGTGCGCGGGCGTCTCAGAAGTGCGACCAATGAACTTAGCCCTACGTCATTACGCGATCTTCAGTCTTCACGTACCTTCGCGGGTTTCAGACACGTGACATGACTTCCACCAATCAGATGCATCACTGTTTGATTGTGGGATTGTTCAGGATTGTGTGTAATGAAGTACTTATCTAACCTGACTCCGCCAGATGGATTTGCTCCGCATATCCATCTGGAAACCTTCCGTTGAAGTAGTTTTGGAAAGGGGCGAAAATACTGGTTAGCTGATTGGCCTATGTTGGTGATAGACGGGCCAAATCAACCAATCAGAGCAACTCTTGCCGAAACCAGTCGGGAGAAGAGCAAAAACATCTTTTCCTCTGAGAAAAGCCTCCAGAGCAGTGTTTTGCTCTTCTTTCAGTGAGGAAATACTCTGTAATTCCGATAAAACTTGCTCGATAGCCACGCTGATGCTAGTTTCATCCGCTGAAGCCGCCATGTGACTCTGGACTGAACTGCCCGCTTCTCGTTGCGTCACACCTCAACCCGCCTCAAAGCCAACGCTGATTGGACGTTCGTTTGGTGAACTGCTCCCAAATTTTCTTTAACGGAAAGTATCCAGACTGATCTGCGAGTGAAACCTTGAAAGCTCGCGGAGATCAGGATGGTCTCACGAGGCTCAGTACTTATCCAATACATTGTGAATAAAAGGCATTTATCTTAAAACAAGATTAGTGCCCCATTAACTTTTGGCGTTTATATGAGCATATACAATCGCTTAGTACAGCCATAGCTGGTTTTAAGTCTACCATATATCATTATGTTTTTATGGCTTATATCTCAAATGTCAATGGAGAAATTGTATTGAATTTTTACTTCCGGCACTGGCTGTGGGCGGGACTGTGATGCTCTTTACTTTGAACGTCAAAAGAAGTGACGTCACCCAACATTGCTTAGAGCACCTTTAATTCTCTGTAAATGTTTGTTCTTCCCTGTATGTTTTGAATTAATGCAGTTTATAAACCTTATGAAGCCCTGCACCGTTTACGCGCTGCGCTCTTTCTCCTAGTTTGTATTTTCACATCATGGAGATATGATTTTACGGATTTATGAATGTTTTAAAATCATTTCGGTCTACTAAAATTTGTTATGACATCTGCAATGAAAAAGTTACAATAACTTTTGTGAACTACAAAAAGTAAATCCACTTCACCTGGTAATTACTCTGTGACAGCGATGCCATAGAAATGTACAGAGCTACTGCAAATTCAAAGACCAATTCTAAAGGTGTGCGTGCTTGTTTCTCTGGCGAATAAGATCCATATGAAAAGCTTTCATTTATTAGAGATTCACATTTATTAGATTTTTTGAACTGTACTGTTTGATTTCCAGGGTCTTAGAAGGTTAGTGTGACTGGGCATTTGGCTTACAGGATCCAAGAAAGTTTAATTCCCGGTACTGTTTTTCCCAACAACACTGGGAGCTGACCGGCAGGGAGGTTTAAATGCTCGAACTGATTGCGATGGCCAAAGAACGAGCCAGATGAGAAATGAAACCTCAGATATTTGTACTTGAGCAGGAGAAGAAAGACCAGCGGTGCGCTAATTAGCTTAGCTTTCGTACTCTCGGGGCTGGAGAGAAAGAGTCAGTTAAAACGCAGGATGAGGGGCTTTGGTTCACTCAGCCAATTCACATTAGCAATACCTCCGCTGGGCCCGTCCAGAAAAAAAAGTGCCCATCCAGAAACCCGTTTGGATGTCTCAGTTAAGAATTTGCAAGCGGTTAAGAGAGGATGAATGGAAGCAAAGAGAGGTGCACACATCTGAAGTTTATTTCAGCGTAAATCTATTCCAGACAATGCTGTTGCGATTTGGAGTCCTGATGATTAAGGGGTTGTGACCTGACATGACACTTCAGCAAATGAATAAACCTGTAGACATGGGCTTTGTCCGAATGTTAGTGGCCAGTTTGTGTCCACCAAGACAAAACAGTTTGACAGATACACCACCACAAAAGAGTGCTGAACTCTCATTAAACTGTCAGTGACCTTAATGTGTAATTTAGCACGTTTTGATGAGACTAGAGATCAAACGTTTAGAAGCAGCTCAAACAGGGTGTGGTGTCCGATGGTGTCACTTGGACAAGCTTTATTTGATAGGGAAGGCAGGAATATGTTGCTGTGATGTGCTAATTGAATTCTGGACCCTTGACAATTTTGTGACTCATCATGCAGTTTGTCAGAGACTTTAGGATCTGCTACTCTGCTACAGAGACAGTGTTCAGACTGTACTCATTCAGCTCAATTGTACCTGCAGGGAAGATGCTTAAAATGTGTAGAAAGTTATCAAACGCAAAGATGAAGTGTGTCGAAAAACAAACTTTCTTCCATTGTTTGAAATAGACGTGCCTCAAATTCACTTTCATAACTGATGTTATATCCCTCCGCATCAAGCTCAAACTCATTAATTAAAAAAGTTTGGTGCTGCTAGTTCATATTACTGAAAGTTCATTGTAATTAATAGGAAAAACTTATATGAAAACGATTTGAATTAATTTTTTTAACTGTTTAAAGCTTTTAATTACAATTACAGTATTTAGGTATTTTAATTACAGTTAAGCTTTGTCACAATTTTATTGGTGGATTCATTCACTTGAAGAAAAAAAATCTACTCTGTTTTTCTGAATTAACAAGTTAATTTTTCAGGGAAAAACTTTTTGCTCTGTTTTTCTGAATTAACGAGTTAATTTTTCATGAGAAAAAAAGTTTTTGCTCTGTTTTTCTGAATTAACGACTTAATTTTTCATTAGAAAAAAGTTTTTGCTCTGTTTTTCTGAATTAATCGAGTTAATTTTTCATGAGAAAAAAAGTTTTTGCTCTGTTTTTCTGAATTAACGACTTAATTTTTCATAAGAAAAATTTTTCATTCAGAAAAACAGAGCAAAAAAATTTCCATGAAAAATTATGTCATTAATTCAGAAAAACAGAGCAAAAAAAATTTCTCATGAAAAATTAACTCGTTAATTCAGAAAAACAGAGCAAAAACTTTTTTTCTCATGAAAAATTAACTCTTTAATTCAGAAAAACAGAGCAAAAAAAAATTTCTCATGAAAAATTAACTCGATTAATTCAGAAAAACAGAGCAAAAAATTTTTTTCTCATGAAAAATTAACTCGTTAATTCAGAAAAACAGAGCAAACATTTTTTTTCTCATGAAAAATTAACTCGTTAATTCAGAAAAACACAGCAAAAAAAATTTCTCATGAAAAATTAACTCGTTAATTCAGAAAAACAGAGCAAAAACTTTTTTTCTCATGAAAAATTAACTCATTAATTCAGAAAAACAGAGCAAAAAAAATTTTCTCATGAAAAATTAACTCGTTAATTCAGAAAAACAGAGCAAAAAAAATTCTCATGAAAAATTAACTCATTATTTCAGAAAAACAGAGCAAAAAAAATGTTCTCATGAAAAAATTAACTCGTTAATTTTCTCATTAATTCAGAAAAACAGAGCAAAAAAAATGTCTCATGAAAAAATTAACTCGTTAATTCAGAAAAACAGAGCAAAAACTTTTTTTCTCATGAAAAATTAACTCATTAATTCAGAAAAACAGAGCAAAAAAAAATTCTCATGAAAAATTAACTCGTTAATTCAGAAAAACAGAGCAAAAAAATTTTTCTCATGAAAAATTAACTCGTTAATTCAGAAAAACAGAGCAAAATTTTTTTTCTCATGAAAAATTAACTCGTTAATTCAGAAAAACAGAGCAAAAAAAATTTCTCATGAAAAATTAACTCGTTAATTCAGAAAAACAGAGCAAAAACTTTTTTTCTCATGAAAAATTAACTCGTTAATTCAGAAAAACAGAGCAAAAACAATTTCTCATGAAAAATTAACTCGTTAATTCAGAAAAACAGAGCAAAAAACTTTTTTCTCATGAAAAATTAACTCATTAATTCAGAAAAACAGAGCAAAAAAAATTTTCTCATGAAAAATTAACTCGTTAATTTAGAAAAACAGAGCAAAAAAAAATTCTCATGAAAAATTAACTCATTAATTCAGAAAAACAGAGCAAAAAAAATTTCTCATGAAAAATTAACTTAATTCTCATTAATTCAGAAAAACAGAGCAAAAAAAAATTCTCATGAAAAATTAACTTGTTAATTCAGAAAAACAGAGCAAAAACTTTTTTCTCATGAAAAATTAACTCGATTAATTCAGAAAAACAGAGCAAAAAATTTTTTTCTCATGAAAAATTAACTCATTAATTCAGAAAAACAGAGCAAAAAAAATTTCTCATGAAAAATTAACTCGTTAATTCAGAAAAACAGAGCAAAAAAATTTTTCTCATGAAAAATTAACTCGTTAATTCAGAAAAACAGAGCAAAAACTTTTTTTCTCATGAAAAATTAACTCGTTAATTCAGAAAAACAGAGCAAAAAATATTTTTCTCATGAAAAATTAACTCGTTAATTCAGAAAAACAGAGCAAAAAATATTCTCATGAAAAATTAACTCGTTAATTCAGAAAAACAGAGCAAAAAATATTTTCTCATGAAAAATTAACTCATTAATTCAGAAAAACAGAGCAAAAAAATTTTTCTCATGAAAAATTAACTCGTTAATTCAGAAAAACAGAGCAAAAAATTTTTTTCTCATGAAAAATTAACTCGTTAATTCAGAAAAACAGAGCAAAAAATTTTTTTCTCATGAAAAATTAACTCGTTAATTCAGAAAAACAGAGCAAAAAAATTTTTCTCATGAAAAATTAACTCGATTAATTCAGAAAAACAGAGCAAAAAAAAATTCTCATGAAAAATTAACTCGTTAATTCAGAAAAACAGAGCAAAAAATTTTTTCTCATGAAAAATTAACTCATTAATTCAGAAAAACAGAGCAAAAATTTTTTCTCATGAAAAATTAACTCGTTAATTCAGAAAAACAGAGCAAAAAAATTTTCTCATGAAAAATTAACTCGTTAATTCAGAAAAACAGAGCAAAAAAAATTTCTCATGAAAAATTAACTCGTTAATTCAGAAAAACAGAGCAAAAACTTTTTTCTCATGAAAAATTAACTCATTAATTCAGAAAAACAGAGCAAAAAAATTTCTCATGAAAAATTAACTCGTTAATTCAGAAAAACAGAGCAAAAAATTTTTTTCTCATGAAAAATTAACTCGTTTAATTCAGAAAAACAGAGCAAAAAAATATTCTCATGAAAAATTAACTCGTTAATTCAGAAAAACAGAGCAAAAAAAATTTCTCATGAAAAATTAACTCGTTAATTCAGAAAAACAGAGCAAAAAAAATTTCTCATGAAAAATTAACTCACTAATTCAGAAAAACAGAGCAAAAAAATTTTCTCATGAAAAATTAACTCGTTAATTTTCTCAGAATTAATTCAGAAAAACAGAGCAAAAAAAATTTTCTCATGAAAAATTAACTCGTTAATTCAGAAAAACAGAGCAAAAACATTTGTTTCTCATGAAAAATTAACTCATTAATTCAGAAAAACAGAGCAAAAACAATTTTCTCATGAAAAATTAACTCGTTAATTCAGAAAAACAGAGCAAAAAAAATTTCTCATGAAAAATTAACTCGTTAATTCAGAAAAACAGAGCAAAAATTTTTTTCTCATGAAAAATTAACTCGTTAATTCAGAAAAACAGAGCAAAAAAAAATTTCTCATGAAAAATTAACTACTTGTTAATTCAGAAAAACAGAGCAAAAACTTTTTTTCTCATGAAAAATTAACTCATTAATTCAGAAAAACAGAGCAAAAAAATTTCTCATGAAAAATTAACTCGTTAATTTAGAAAAACAGAGCAAAAAAATTTTTTCTCATGAAAAATTAACTCATTAATTCTAGAAAAACAGAGCAAAAATTTTTTCTCATGAAAAATTTAACTCAGTTAATTCAGAAAAATAGAGCAAAAAAAATTTCTCATGAAAAATTAACTCGTTAATTCAGAAAAACAGAGCAAAAACTTTTTTTCTCATGAAAAATTAGCTCGTTAATTCAGAAAAACAGAGCAAAAAAATTTTTTCTCATGAAAAATTAACTCATTAATTCAGAAAAACAGAGCAAAAAAATTTTTCTCATGAAAAATTAACTCGTTAATTTCTCATTAATTGAAAAACAGAGCAAAAAAAATTTCTCATGAAAAATTAACTCGTTAATTCAGAAAAACAGAGCAAAAACTTTTTTTCTCATGAAAAATTAACTCATTAATTCAGAAAAACAGAGCAAAAAAAATTTTCTCATGAAAAATTAACTTGTTAATTTTCTCATTAATTCAAAAAACAGAGCAAAAAATTTTCTCATGAAAAATTAACTCGTTAATTCAGAAAAACAGAGCAAAAAATTTTTTCTCATGTAAAATTTACTCGTTAATTCAGAAAAACAGAGCAAAAAATTTTTTTCTCATGAAAAATTAACTCGTTAATTCAGAAAAACAGAGCAAAAATTTTTTTTCTCATGAAAAATTAACTCGTTAATTCAGAAAAACAGAGCAAAAAAAATGTTCTCATGAAAAATTAACTCGTTAATTCAGAAAAACAGAGCAAAAACTTTTTTTCTCATGAAAAATTAACTCATTAATTCAGAAAAACAGAGCAAAAAAAAAATTTCTCATGAAAAATTAACTCGTTAATTCAGAAAAACAGAGCAAAAAATTTTTTTCTCATGAAAAATTAACTCGATTAATTCAGAAAAACAGAGCAAAAAAAATTTCTCATGAAAAATTAACTCGTTAATTCAGAAAAACAGAGCAAAAAACTTTTTTCTCATGAAAAATTAACTCATTAATTCAGAAAAACAGAGCAAAAAAATTTTCTCATGAAAAATTAACTCGTTTATTTTATCATTAATTCAGAAAAACAGAGCAAAAAAAAATTTCTCATGAAAAATTAACTCATTAATTCAGAAAAACAGAGCAAAAACTTTTTTTCTCATGAAAAATTAACTCATTAATTCAGAAAAACAGAGCAAAAAAATTCTCATGAAAAATTAACTCGTTAATTCAGAAAAACAGAGCAAAAACTTTTTTCTCATGAAAAATTAACTCATTAATTCAGAAAAACAGAGCAAAAAAAAATTTATCATGAAAAATTAACTCGATTAATTCAGAAAAACAGAGCAAAAAAAATTTTCTCATGAAACATTAACTCGTTAATTCAGAAAAACAGAGCAAAATTTTTTTTTCTAATGAAAAATTTACTTCGATTTAATTCAGAAAAACAGAGCAAAAAAAATTTCTCATGAAAAATTAACTCGTTAATTCAGAAAAACAGAGCAAAAACTGTTTTTCTCATGAAAAATTAACTCATTAATTCAGAAAAACAGAGCAAAAAAAATTTCTCATGAAAAATTAACTCGTTAATTTTCTCATTAATTCAGAAAAACAGAGCAAAAAGAAATTCTCATGAAAAATTAACTCGTTAATTCAGAAAAACAGAGCAAAAACTTTTTTTCTCATGAAAAATTAACTCATTAATTCAGAAAAACAGAGCAAAAAAATGTTCTCATGAAAAATTAACTCGTTAATTCAGAAAAACAGAGCAAAATTTTTTTTTCTCATGAAAAATTAAATTCGTTAATTCAGAAAAACAGAGCAAAAAAAATTTCTCATGAAAAATTAACTCATTCATTCAGAAAAACAGAGCAAAAAAAATTTTTTCTCATGAAAAATTAACTCGTTAATTCAGAAAAACAGAGTAGATTTTTTTTCTTCAAGTGAATGCAATACGCCACCATACAATTTCAATTAAATTGTTGTTAACATGCTTGTTTGTATAAAATCTAAATATAAAGTTCTACTAACCTAAAGGAGTAGTTCACTTTTGAAAAAACTTTTGCTGATAATTTACTCACCCCTATGTCATCCAAGATGTCTATGTCATTCTTTCTTCAGTCGAAAAGAAATTAAGGTTTTTGATGAAAACATTCCAGCATTTTCTCCATATAATGGACTTCACTGGGAACCAAACGGTTCAAGGTCCAAGATTCCAGACAATGAATAATGGTCTTATCAAGCGAAACGATCACTCATTTACTAAATAAATAACAAAGTTTAAGTTTTATAAGCTCAAAAATGTGACGCACGTTTGTGGGTCAATTTGTTCGTTGAATGAACCAAGTCATTTGGTTCATTCAATGAACAAATTGACCCGGAAAAGATTTGTTCATTTTGATGAACGAGTTCGAACAGGAGCGTCAGGAACATGCATCGCAGTACAGAGCAAGGCAAGCATTTGAGCTTATAAAACTTAAACTTAGATTTTTTTTATTTTTTTTAAAATGAGCGATCGTTTTGCTTGATTAGACCCTTATTCATCGTCTGGAATCGTTTAAAGTCCTTTGAACAGTTTGCAGTTTGTACTGAAAGTGTCTTTTGGACCTTGAACCGTTTGGTTCCCACCAAACTGGAGCCCACCAAAATAAAGTGCATTATATGGAGAAAATGCTGGAATGTTTTCATCAAAAACCTTCATTTCTTTTCGACTGAAAGAAAGAGAGAAATGGACATCTGGACTGACATGGGTGAGTAATTACAAGTTTTTTGAAAAGTGAACAACTCCTTTAATCTTCGAGTTTGTTAACTTTGTTAATTTTTAGTTTGTTAAAAATGTGATGTAATTGGATGTTTTTTTTTCTGCTAACTTATTAGGATTTACAGTGTAGCATGATTTCATAGACATTGCTTAGATTAAGCCATGATTAGGCCTTAGCTCATTTAAGTAGCTTTTATACATAGAAAAAAAACATTACTGGTGTGCATCTTGAGACAACATAATGGCACTGACATGTTTTAAGATATGCCAGTGTAAGTTGATTTCAGTTAAAACAGCTCAAACATGCACTTTAGTCTAGGAGGACTATAGCTTTAAGCCTCGTCTGTGAAACCGGGGTGTTGTGTGTATCCTTCAAATAAATAAATAAAATATTTTCATCTTTTCAATTTAATTTCATCAGAATTATGCATCTCATTGGTCAGTTTTTCTTCCAGTGACTAACTATTGAGAGAAAAAAAATTAAACATTTATTTCCATTCAACGTAAATTTGAGCCTGAAAATAAAGCAACCCTCTTTCAGCGTTCTCATTTCGCTGGCAGTGCATGCTTTAGATCTCCTCCAGCTTGGACCATACATCTGCAACATTTGCCCACAGATTTTGTCTTATGTGGTTTTTGACAAACTTAACGCTAAATTCTTGAAATAAAAAAGGTACAAACAGAAAATGGAAAATAAACAAGTCGATATGACTCAGACATGTCCTGAGAAGAGAATTTGTTTATTCTACAGGAACACTGCGGAACTAAGAGTGATGCAGTGAAGCAAACACTGACGTTTAGACATCGAAACAGACCTTTTCAGCTGCATTACTTAAAGTATATATATATATATATATATATATATATATATATATATATATATATATATATATATATATATATATACATACACACACATATATATATATATATATATATATATTTAAATATTAGTATGTTTTACTTGACTGTGCTGTAAACATTGTGTATGACAGTTCTTTTAAAATAGATTTGTGTGAAATAGTATCTCAGTTTGAGCATGCAAATAATCTGAAGCAGCCGACAAATAAAATTATGTAATGAACTGAATAATTTTCATATGGAACAAATTTGAATGCTGTGGATATTCAAGATGAGTATCACTCACTGGAACCTCACAGCATTTTCTTTTACATTGTGGTTTTAAGTTGTCCTCATCTTCTAACCAGTCATTTTCTTCTGACAATATCATGGTTTTGCATTTCCTCATTCATTCAAGTGCTTTGGGCTCCAAGAATTTAAACAGCATTCTAAATGTTTATGATATGGATTTCAGTCCTCGTCTGTGAGTGTTTTCTCCTAGACAAATGATCAATGCAATCATCCAGATCTAACCTTTAGAAAGTTGCTCCGTTTCCACCCATATGTTTATGTCAAAAGTCCACCTACACCTCTTGCAAAAGTCTTTGAATCACCATCGTCCTGCTTCATACCTGAAGAGGAAAAATGTACTTATGGAAAAGACTTGAGTGTTATTTTAATCTGGAATATCTAAGCAGTGTCAGACCAGAGTTTATTTTAGTCTCCAACTTGACCCTGCTGTGTCAATGAATCATGCTGTGAATTTCCAATCATTATTCCCAAAACACTGTACCTGACTGAACAGACACATAGATGGCCATTCACTGGAAATGTCTGGACATGGTGTGAAAGCTCTCTCCCGAAAAGTCATTGTTCATAAACAAGCCAGAATGAAAGTCTGAATGCAGTCACACACAGACTAGTATACTCTCTCTTGTTCTACATTCTGTAAGCCAGACCCAGAGCACAATGAGGGCTTTGTGAATTCAGACTGAAAATTAGAAGGGAAGTTAATATGGTTCGGTTTAAAGAATCAAAAAACAAAAGATGAAAGATTGAACCGCTAGTATTAAAGGAACACCCCACATAAAATCTCCCTGCTTGACAGATGCTGTTCTGAATTAAATTTGATTCTCCAAACCACAACTGATTCAGCTATCCCAAACTCCCTCAGCCAAATCAAATTTGCTGTTTAAGGTAGTCAGGTGTAGGATCTCATATAGTGTTTCTCCTAAAGAGATGTTGATCTCCTTCAATGCAAGTATACTTACCTCAGTGCAACCCCAACGAATGCCTGTTGTATTTGTAGTTCTATGACCAAACGTGGACCAAGCATGTCCTGTCATCACTCTATCCTGGTTTCTGAGCTGAAAGTTTTAAACCCCAAATCAGCTTGTAGCAATTACCCACAAATTGAAAGCGTGCATCGCCGTGACTTTGGTAACGATACATGTTGCTCCCAATGTTAGTGTGCTTCTTTGGCAAGCCAGGGGTTGTTCCCATCACAAATTTGATGCTAAATAACCTAAAAAATTTAAAAGCATGAGTTCCCTTGCCATGAATATAGAGACGGCCAGAATGGAAAAGAAACTTATCTGAAAATGAATAACTGGATAAATCGATTTTCTCAAGAGTTGTGATGCAAGAATCAGATATGAAAAGTGTTTTGACACGTAACTCATGTCTACTTGCACTTCAAGTCTTATTTTCAATGTTTGTCTATATTGACAGACAAATATTATCTTCAAGAATTAACTATGCAGCAATGATGAGAATGTGCAATGGTCAACTTTATTTTTGTAATTGTTCTGTCATCTGCAGTTAAAGGGTTAGTTCACCCAAAAATGAAAATTCTGTCAGTATTTACTCACTTTCATGTTTTTTCCAACCCTGTAAGACCTTCGTTATCTTCGGAACACAAATTAAGATATTTTTGATTAAATCTGAGAGCTGGATCACTCCTGCATACTAGTTCATAGGCTTCTTGAGGAATTGAAACTTGCCGGCCTTTGAAAAGTTATTAAAGATATCGTTAAAATAGTCCAAGTGACTTTCAGTGGCTCAATCTTAACTTTATCAAGTGACAGAGAACAAATATAAAAGACGACTTCATTCGTGAATAGTTGAAATAAAGTCGTTATTTTTGTTTGTTTTTGCACAAAAAGTATTCTCTTCACTTGATAAACAACTTAAGATTGAGCAACTGTAGTCACTTGGACTATTTTAACGATGTCTTTAATAACTTTTCCAAGGCCAGCAAGGCCATGCAAACGTAATGGGAACATTTTGAGTGCTCATCAAAAATGTTGTGGGAAGAGGGGTGGCTAGCTCAGAGCAGTCTCAGTAGTTCATCATGGATGTCTCAAAGTGTTCTCCCTTAAGAACAATGTGAGAGCCCAAGTCTGGAAGCATCTCCATGTCCTCTCTAATATCTGCTCCCAGGCGTACTCACAGACATTGTGGTTGGAAATGTGGATTCCTGGGAGGGTTGGGAAAGGAGGGTGGAAAACTGAAAGGAACCCATTGTTCTCAGAGCAGATAAGATGAAGAGGGTAAAGGTTGGCCCACACTAAAAGATATTTAAAATCCCATCAGATTTTCAAAATTTAAGAGACCACAATCATAGATTTAGATTCAACAGTTTTGTTCCTATAGGTTTGGATAAAGTCAAGTTATGCTTCCGTCTTTTATCAACTCGCTTTCTGATTTGGTATCGTACCACTTCTCAAATGTGCTTACTTGTATTTTAGAGAATGAACTTGCACACACACAAAAAAAAAAACATGCGCATGCATCTCTTCCATGTGAGATCTAAAAATCGCAAATGTTCTTGAATTCATTAATAAAATGTTGTGTTGAAACCGCCCTACATTGACCTTGAAATTGTACACAGCTGAATTATGTCCAATCTCCGCTTTGTAAACCGTCGCCTAATTCATGTCATTGGCATATAAGGCCCCGTCCACACGAAAACGCGTTTCGCGTTTTGTTTTGTAAGAGTGAAACCGCTATTTTTTGAAACCGGGTCCCAAGGTGGATAAATCTGAAAACGACACCTTTGCGTTTTCGTGTGTACGGCCAATCCGTATATTTTGTGAAACGATGATGTCATCACCCCACGTGTCGAACTTGTCAGAAAACAACAACTGCTGAACTGCTTGCATAACAGTTAATATAATGTGCCTAATATAATGCAGCAGAACTCTTCTGAGCCTCTTGTATTCCTTTATTTATTATTTACTTGAATGTGTTTCTTTAGGCCTATAGGCTAGACTACTTCTGTATGCTGCTTGTCTGTTGTCTGAAAAAGACATTTCATTATAGGGATGGATGGATGGATTTAATAAATAAGAAGCAAATATATAGCAGAGCCATAATCAGGACGTGACGCCCCGACGCGAAATACCTTGCATTGCTCGTGAACTGGAGCTCATCTCATAAATGAACCGAAAACTCTGAAATATATAGAAATCTTGAAATGGCTACGTTTAAACAACATCGACAAACAACAATTAAAAACGAACAGAAACAGATAGGCTACTCTCTGTTATAGCCTAATCTGTATGAAGTGCATTAGCCTACGTTACTCCATAGGCGCGTTCACAATACTGCGATTGGCGAGTAAGCAGCATCATCAACTTCCTCTTTTCAGTCAAGAATGACACAGAAAACATTAGTTTATTAATAAACAATTAAAATGTCTATTATATTTGACACATTCGTTACTTTTGCCGGTTCTTTGTGGCAAGCTTTCTGAGTCCGCTAACTTATCGAATATCGTGACTCTCTATTTTGTACCAGGCAATTTATGGTTGTTCAATAAAGTTCTTGGTAAAAAAGAAAATAAGCAACTGTGCATAATATTATTTCATAGCCTTTTATTTTACTGCCTACAGCGCACAAGGTTTTATGCGCATGCTCTAAGTCTTCTTCTCGCATTTTTAGTGTATCTCTATGGCAGAATTACAGCGCCACATACTGGTCTGGGATGTATACTACATCGTTTTCAGTCGGTTTCAGTGGTTTCGTGTGGACGCAGATATTTTTCGAGACGCCGCGTGTTAACTGACTTTTTTTTTAAAATGAGGAAAAAAATATCGGATAGGGGAAGCTCTGGCTTCGTGTGGACGAGGCCTAAAAGAGCACCAGTCAACAACATCTAAATCGTTTACTTGAAAATAGTGAGCGGCAAGAAGATTTCCAAATACCTGCAGTACTCCGAGCTTTCTGCCACAAGGAAAATGGCGTACGTCTGCTCAGACCCTGATGTGACACTAGACTTGTAGTAAAGACCAACTAAACCGAGACCAAGACACTGACCAAGACCAGAGGGTATCGAGACCAAGACAAAACCAAGACCAAGACAGACCAAGTTGAGACCAAGACCGAGACCAAAAAACAGACTAGTGTTGTTGAAGCTAAGCAATAACTTGTAAGATTTTGGTTTGGTTAAGTCTTCGGATTCACTAAACAGCTCCTGGGAGAGAAGCGCAACGGCAAGTTACTCTGTTCAAAAGAGGAAATTGACCAGCATCTGCACAGCACTTACAGTGACCCTCTCCGGGAGGAAGAGTTGGACCAGTGCAACATCCTTATAGATCCACCTTCCCTCACAAAGGAGTTCGACAGCAGGGAGCCACTTTTGAAAGAAGTCCAGGAGGTTGTGCGTAAGGCACGATCTAGCTCTGCCCCTGGACCAAGTGGAAACCCATACAAGGTCTACAAGAACTGCCCCTTGCTACTCAGACGACTCTGGAAGATCATCCGAGTCATTTGGAGAAGAGGGAAGGTGGCACAACAGTGGAGATTTGCTGATTGAGTCTGGATCCCCAAGGAGAAATATTCCAAGAAGATCAATCAGTTCAGAATAATATCATTGCTCAGCGTGGAAGGCAAGATCTTCTTCAGTATAGTAGCAAGGCGTCTTACCAACTTCCTCTTAACTAACAACTACATAGACACATCTGTGCAAAAGGGAGGAATTGCTGGAGTCCCAGGGTGCTTAGAACACACAGGAGTGGTGACTCAGCTTATCCAGGAAGCTCGTGAACACAAGGGAGACCTCACGGTACTGTGGTTAGACCTAGCCAATGCATATGGCTCTATCCCCACAAGCTGGTCCAGACCACCATGACCAGGCACCATGTGCCACAGCACATTGCAGATCTGATCTTGGACTATTACAACCATTTCAGGATGAGAGTCTCTGCAGGAGGTGTGACATCAGATTGGCACAAACTGGAGGTGGGAATAATCACAGGCTGCACCTGCACCAGTGTCGGGGGCCCCAAAGCAGAGGAGGGGTCCGCCATTTGCGGTGATCCTATTTGCGGTGGCTATGAACATGATTGTTAAATCGGCAGAGCCTGAGTGTCGGGGGCCCCAAAGCAGAGGAGGGGTCCGCCAACCGCCAATCAGAGCATTTATGGATGACCTGACAGTCACCACAGAGTCAGTGCCAGGAGGCAGGTGGATACTCCAAGGACTGGAAAAGCTCATCCGGTGGGCTCGGATGAAGTTCAAACCAGCCAAGTCCCGTTCGCTAGTGCTGAAGAAGGGCAAGGTCATGAACAGGTTCCATTTCAGCATCGAAGGAGTAGAGATACCATCACTGTCAGAACAGCCAGTGAAAAGCTTGGGCAAGGTTTTTGACAGTAGCCTCAGAGACTTCGCATCAGTCAAGGAAACCGTTCAGGAGCTGGACAGCCGGTTAAGAGCGACAGACCGTTCTGGCCTCCCCGGCAAGTTTAAAGCATGGATCTACCAACATGGTATACTGCCAAGAATACTCTGGCCGCTGCTTGTGTATGAGGTTCCCATATCCACGGTGGAGACCTTGGAACGGAAGGTCAGCAGCTGTCTTAGGAGATGGTTCAGGGTTGCCCAGGAGTCTCAGCAACATCGCCCTCTATGGAAACACCACAATGCTCCGGTTGCCTCTGAAATCCCTGGAAGAGGAGTTTAAAGTGACTCGGGCATGCGAGGTTCTGATGTATAGAGACTCCAACGACCCAAAGGTGGCCCAGGCAGGTGTGCTGGTGAAGACAGGGAGGAAGTGGAGCGCCCAAGCCGCTGTGCTGGATGCACAGGCTCGACTGCGGCACAAAGAGCTTGTGGGAGTCGTGGCCCGAGGCAGAGCAGGCTTGGGGATGTTCCCAACGCCTCCTCGACAAGAGTTAAAGGGGAAGGAGAAGCGCACCCGAATATATGAAGAGGTCAGAGCTACTGTGGAGGAAGGAAGGACGAGCAGAGCTGCTGGAATGGGGCAACAGGGGGCCTGGACAAGGTGGGAGCAGGCCATGGACCGCAAGGTCACCTGGACGGAGCTCTGGCAAAGCGAGCCGCACCGCATAGCCTTCCTGATTCGGGCAGTTTACGATGTCCTGCCAAGCCCAGCAAAACTTTGTACGTGGGGGAAAGCAGACACACCAACTTGCCAATTGTGCCCAGCTCGTGGAACACTGGAGCACATATTGAGCTCCTGCCCAACAGCACTCGGCCAGGGTCGTTACACTTGGCGTCACAACCAGGTGCTGAAAGCTGTTGCAGACACCAACAGCACAGAGATCAGCAAAGGCGGCCGAGGCAGCAACACCATTCGCCCAATCGCATTTGTTAGGGCAGGAGAACATCCGCAAGCAGGGAGGAAGGCACCAGCAGGAATCCTGGCATCAGCCAAAGACTGGAAACTTTCTGTGGATTTGGAGAAGCAGCTGAAATTCCGCCAGCACATCGTCAGTACAACTATGAGGCCAGATATCATTCTAGTCTCAGAGAGCACCAAGAATATAATCATCATGGAGCTGACCATGCCATGGGAGGACCGCTTGGGAGAAGCCCACGAAAGGAAGATGACAAAATACGAACATCTGGTCACAGACTGCCAAGCACAGGGCTGGAAGGCGAGATGCATGCCTATCGAGGTTGGCTGCAGAGGATTTGTGGGGCGCTCCCTCCACAAAGCCTTTACTGCGCTGGGCATTGCAGGAACAACAAGGAGCAGGGCCATCAAGAACACCACCGATGCAGCAGAGAGAGCCTCGAGATGGCTCTGGATCCCGTAGAGGAGCACCATGGGGGCAAGCGAGTGCTACCTGAACACAAGTCGCGGTCTGATCAGCCGCGGCTGGGTCGCCTGGGAGAGGGTGTCTGACGTTGAAAGACCCGAAACACCAGAGGACCCCAGGTTACATCACTGATGATGTGTTCAGGTGCATCTGAAGATGTGTTTCAAGAACTACCTGTTCTGGCAAGACCAGTGACTCCCAGGAATAGACTGGATGACAACCAGGAAGAGGCTGGTGACTACTGGAGAGACACCAAAAAAAACATAAGGGGTACCACTGTCATTTTTTTTGGGGTCGAAATTTTGAGTTTCTCTAATCTTCTTGAAACTCTGGATTCTGATAGAGGGTCATGAGACTTAGACCTGAGTGCAAAAATGGAGGCTCAAGACCCTTCCAGAGCTGAGATATTGAGATTTTTATAATGGCATAAATGCTATGTAGATCTCAATATCTCAGCTCTGGAAGGGTCTAGAGACTCAATTTTTGCACTCAGGTCTAAGTCTCATGGCCCTCTATCAGAATCCAGAGTTTTGAGAAGATTGGAGAAACTAATTTTTTTGCACCAAAAAAAAAACATAAGGGGTACCACTGTCGTTTTTTTTTTGGGTTGAAATTTTGAGTTTCTCTAATCTTCTTGAAACTCTGGATTCTGATAGAGGGCCATGAGACTTAGACCTGAGTGCAAAATGGAGGCTCTAGACCCTTCCAGAGCTGAGATATTGAGATTTTCATAATGGCATAAATGCTACGTAGATCTCAATATTCTCAGCTCTGGAAGGGTCTAGAGCAGGGGTCGGGAACCTTTTTACCATGAAGAGCCAAACAAACAAAACAAAATTGAGAAATTTTTAAAAAGAGCCAGAGCAAAGTTTACACTCGTATATTAGACAATTTGCAACAGTAATATATAATAACAACAGTAGCAACATACGAACTTGCACTGGTAGCAGTTCTGGTAGTTATAGAACGTTACAACAACACTGTTTTTTTTTTTTTTTTGTGTGTGTGGGGAGGGGTGTTCGACTAGCTCTCGCGAGGCACATACGCGCGTGCATGACAGCTCTCTGCCATGCACGCGCCGTGTGCTATGTATGTTATGCGCGCAGTATGTTCTATCTTGCTCTAGATTCCGGGAGATTTTAACAATTTTCGGGCATCAGGGAGACGCTATCATCAATATGCGGGAATCTCCAGGAACTTCCGGGAGATTTTGTTCACTGACATGCTGGTTTCTAGCACACTGGACAAGAAGCGCAGCGCCTCATTTAAAATTCAAACACTTTATTCTCCAGGACTCCTGAGACTAGGAGTGTACACCGGTGACCGGCGGCAGTGGCACATTCAGTCTCTGTCCGCCGGCGCCAGCAACGGCTCAGGACCTTGTTCAAAATCCTGCCTCGCCACAGAGCGCATTTATATAGTTTTATATATAGTTTTATACTTTTATTTGTGTCAAACGGTCCTTAATGTAAATACTGACTTCACCGTGTGCTGCAATAAGCTACTTTTACACTCATTTTCAGAAATCAGCTGCTTAAATGAAAATTGCTGAGGAAAATTGCTGAGGTAAAGTGTTCTGCAGACTTAGCAACGATTGTATTTAATTGTACAGTACAATTATAACATAGGACAGACATTATTTTAATTCCATAATGTCCTTAAACATAACAATATTGCCGGCCATAAACTGAGAAAGTGCGCGTCCGGTGCCTCTTTCCTAGACGCGGCGCGCGCTTCTCGTCCGGTGTGCGATACTTCTGTCCTAGACGCGGCGCGCGCTTCTCGTGCGGTGTGCGACCCTCTTATGACACCACACAAATTGAGAAACGGGCATCATAAACAAGTGATTAGCAAGTGCTGCATGGTGCATCTCAAATTGTCTCTTAATATTTTACTTTTTGAGAGCCTTTTTCAGTCAACATTTGAAAATTAGGAGAGCCATATAAAATCCTGAAAAGAGCCATATATGGCTCGCTGAGCCATAGGTTCCCGACCCCTGGTCTAGAGACTCCATTTTTGCACTCAGGTCTAAGTCTCATGGCCCTCTATCAGAATCCAGAGGTTTGAGAAGATTGGAGAAACTTATTTTTTTTGCACCAAAAAAAAAACCATAAGGGGTACCACTGTCGTTTTTTTTTTTGGGTCGAAATTTTGAGTTTCTCTAATCTTCTTGAAACTCTGGATTCTGATAGAGGGCCATGAGACTTAGACCTGAGTGCAAAAATGGAGGCTCTAGACCCTTCCAGAGCTGAGATATTGAGATTTTTATAATGGCATAAATGCTACGTAGATCTCAATATCTCAGCTCTGGAAGGGTCTAGAGACTCCATTTTTGCACTCAGGTCTAAGTCTCATGGCCCTCTATCAGAATCCAGAGTTTTGAGAAGATTGGAGAAACTTATTTTTTTGCACCAAAAAAAAACCATAAGGGGTACCACTGTCGTTTTTTTTGGGGGGTCGAAATTTTGAGTTTCTCTAATCTTCTTGAAACTCTTGATTCTGATAGAGGGCCATGAGACTTAGACCTGAGTGCAAAAATGGAGGCTCTAGACCCTTCCAGAGCTGAGATATTGAGATTTTTATAATGGCATAAATGCTACGTAGATCTCAATATCTCAGCTCTGGAAGGGTCTAGAGACTCCATTTTTGCACTCAGGTCTAAGTCTCATGGCCCTCTATCAGAATCCAGAGTTTTGAGAAGATTGGAGAAACTTATTTTTTTGCACCAAAAAAAAAAAAAAACATAAGGGGTACCACTGTCGTATTTTTTTTGGGGTCGAAATTTTGAGTTTCTCTCAATCTTCTTGAAACTCAGGATTCTGATAGAGGGCCATGAGACTTAGACCTGAGTGCAAAAATGGAGGCTCTAGACCCTTCCAGAGCTGAGATATTGAGATTTTTATAATGGCATAAATGCTACGTAGATCTCAATATCTCAGCTCTGGAAGGGTCTAGAGACTCCATTTTTGCACTCAGGACTAAGTCTCATGGCCCTCTATCAGAATCCAGAGTTTTGAGAAGATTGGAGAAACTTATTTTTTTGCACCAAAAAAAACATAAGGGGTACCACTGTCGTTTTTTTTGGGGGTGGGTCGAAATTTTGAGTTTCTCTAATCTTCTTGAAACTTGGATTCTGATAGAGGGCCATGAGACTTAGACCTGAGTGCAAAAATGGAGGCTCTAGACCCTTCCAGAGCTGAGATATTGAGATTTTTATAATGGCATAAATGCTACGTAGATCTCAATATCTCAGCTCTGGAAGGGTCTAGAGACTCCATTTTTGCACTCAGGTCTAAGTCTCATGGCCCTCTATCAGAATCCAGAGTTTTGAGAAGATTGGAGAAACTTATTTTTTGCACCAAAAAAAAACATAAGGGGTACCACTGTCGTTTTTTTTGGGGGGTTGAAATTTTGAGTTTCTCTAATCTTCTTGAAACTCTGGATTCTGATAGAGGGCCATGAGACTTAGACCTGAGTGCAAAAATGGAGGCTCTAGACCCTTCCAGAGCTGAGATATTGAGATTTTTATAATGGCATAAATGCTACGTAGATCTCAATATCTCAGCTCTGGAAGGGTCTAGAGACTCCATTTTTGCACTCAGGTCTAAGTCTCATGGCCCTCTATCAGAATCCAGAGTTTTGAGAAGATTGGAGAAACTTATTTTTCTGCACCAAAAAAAAAACATAAGGGGTACCACTGTCGTTTTTTTTTTGGGTCGAAATTTTGAGTTTTCTCTAATCTTCTTGAAACTCTGGATTCTGATAGAGGGCCATGAGACTTAGACCTGAGTGCAAAAATGGAGGCTCTAGACCCTTCCAGAGCTGAGATATTGAGATTTTTATAATGGCATAAATGCTACGTAGATCTCAATATCTCAGCTCTGGAAGGGTCTAGAGACTCCATTTTTGCACTCAGGTCTAAGTCTCATGGCCCTCTATCAGAATCCAGAGTTTTGAGAAGATTGGAGAAACTTATTTTTTTGCACCAAAAAAAACATAAGGGGTACCACTGTCGTTTTTTTTTTTTGGGGTCGAAATTTTGAGTTTCTCTAATCTTCTTGAAACTCTGGATTCTGATAGAGGGCCATGAGACTTAGACCTGAGTGCAAAAATGGAGGCTCTAGCACCTTCCAGAGCTGAGATATTGAGATTTTTATAATGGCATAAATGCTACGTAGATCTCAATATCTCAGCTCTGGAAGGGTCTAGAGACTCAATTTTTGCACTCAGGTCTAAGTCTCATGGCCCTCTATCAGAATCCAGAGTTTTGAGAAGATTGGAGAAACTTATTTTTTTGCACCAAAAAAAAAACATAAGGGGTACCACTGTCGTTTTTTTTTTTGGGTCGAAATTTTGAGTTTCTCTAATCTTCTTGAAACTCTGGATTCTGATAGAGGGCCATGAGACTTAGACCTGAGTGCAAAAATGGAGGCTCTAGACCCTTCCAGAGCTGAGATATTGAGATTTTTATAATGGCATAAATGCTACGTAATATCTCAATATCTCAGCTCTGGAAGGGTCTAGAGACTCCATTTTTGCACTCAGGTCTAAGTCTCATGGCCCTCTATCAGAATCCAGAGTTTTGAGAAGATTGGAGAAACTTATTTTTTTGCACCAAAAAAAAACATAAGGGGTACCACTGTCGTTTTTTTTTGGGGTCGAAATTTTGAGTTTCTCTAATCTTCTTGAAACTCTGGATTCTGATAGAGGGCCATGAGACTTAGACCTGAGTGCAAAAATGGAGGCTCTAGACCCTTCCAGAGCTGAGATATTGAGATTTTATAATGGCATAACATGCTACGTAGGATCTCAATATCTCAGCTCTGGAAGGGTCTAGAGACTCCATTTTTGCACTCAGGTCTAAGTCTCATGGCCCTCTATCAGAATCCAGAGTTTTGAGAAGATTGGAGAAACTTATTTTTTTGCACCAAAAAAAAACATAAGGGGTACCACTGTCGTTTTTTTTTTGGTTCGAAATTTTGAGTTTCTCTAATCTTCTTGAAACTCTTGATTCTGATAGAGGGCCATGGGACTTAGACCTGAGTGCAAAAATGGAGGCTCTAGAACCTTCCAGAGCTGAGATATTGAGACATCTATAATGGCTATATAATGCCATTATAAATATCTCAATATCTCAGCTCTGGAAGGGTCTAGAGCCTCCATTTTTGCACTCAGGTCTAAGTCCCATGGCCCTCTATCAGAATCCAGAGTTTCAAGAAACTTTTTTTCGCACAAAAAAAAAACACGACAGTGGTACCCCTTATGTTTTTTTTTGTGCGAAAAAAAAAAAGTTTCTTGAAACTCTGGATTCTGATAGAGGGCCATGGGACTTAGACCTGAGTGCAAAAATGGAGGCTCTAGACCCTTCCAGAGCTGAGATATTGAGATATTTATAATGGCTCAATATCTCAGTATGTCACAAATATCTCATAAATATCTCAATATCTCAGCTCTGGAAGGGTCTAGAGCCTCCATTTTTGCACTCAGGTCTAAGTCCCATGGCCCTCTATCAGAATCCAGAGTTTCAAGAAACTTTTTTTTTTTCGCAAAAAAAAAAAAACATAAGGGGTACCACTGTCGTTTTTTTTTTTTTTGTGCGAAAAAAAAGTTTCTTGAAACTCTGGATTCTGATAGAGGGCCATGGGACTTAGACCTGAGTGCAAAAATGGAGGCTCTAGACCCTTCCAGAGCTGAGATATTGAGATATTTATGAGATATTTGCTGACATACTGAGATATGTCGCAGCCATTCATAAATATCTCAATATCTCAGCTCTGGAAGGGTCTAGAGCCTCCATTTTTGCACTCAGGTCTAAGTCCCATGGCCCTCTATCAGAATCCAGAGTTTCAAGAAACTTTTTTTTTCGCACAAAAAAAAAACGACAGTGGTACCCCTTATGTTTTTTTTTTTGTGCGAAAAAAAAAAGTTTCTTGAAACTCTGGATTCTGATAGAGGGCCATGGGACTTAGACCTGAGTGCAAAAATGGAGGCTCTAGACCCTTCCAGAGCTGAGATATTGAGATATTTATAATGGCTCAATATCTCAGTATGTCACAAATATCTCATAAATATCTCAATATCTCAGCTCTGGAAGGGTCTAGAGCCTCCATTTTTGCACTCAGGTCTAAGTCCCATGGCCCTCTATCAGAATCCAGAGTTTCAAGAAACTTTTTTTTTTTCGCAAAAAAAAAAAAACATAAGGGGTACCACTGTCGCTTTTTTTTTTTTTTTTTGTGCGAAAAAAAAGTTTCTTGAAACTCTGGATTCTGATAGAGGGCCATGGGACTTAGACCTGAGTGCAAAAATGGAGGCTCTAGACCCTTCCAGAGCTGAGATATTGAGATATTTATGAGATATTTGTGACATACTGAGATATTGAGCCATTATAAATATCTCAATATCTCAGCTCTGGAAGGGTCTAGAGCCTCCATTTTTGCACTCAGGTCTAAGTACCATGGCCCTCTATCAGAATCCAGAGTTTCAAGAAACTTTTTTTTTCACAAAAAAAAAAAAACAAAACGACAGTGGTACCGCTTATGTTTTGTTTTTTTTTTGCGAAAAAAAGTTTCTTGAAACTCTGGATTCTGATAGAGGGCCATGGGACTTAGACCTGAGTGCAAAAATGGAGGCTCTAGACCCTTCCAGAGCTGAGATATTGAGATATTTATGAGATATTTGTGACATACTGAGTTATTGAGCCATTATAAATATCTCAATATCTCAGCTCTGGAAGGGTCTAGAGCCTCCATTTTTGCACTCAGGTCTAAGTCCCATGGCCCTCTATCAGAATCCAGAGTTTCAAGAAACTTTAATTTCGCAAAAAAAAAAAAAAAAAACGACAGTGGTACCCCTTATGTTTTTTTTTTTTTTCGAAAAAAAAAGTTTCTTAGAAACTCTGGATTCTGATAGAGGGCCATGGGACTTAGACATGAGTGCAAAAATGGAGGCTCTAGACCCTTCCAGAGCTGAGATATTGAGATCTCACGTAGCATTTATGCCATTGTAAATATCTCAATATCTCAGCTCTGTATGCCATTATAAATATCTAAATATCTCAGCTCTGGAAGGGTCTAGAGCCTCCATTTTTGCACTCAGATCTAAGTCCCATGGCCCTCTATCAGAATCCAGAGTTTCAAGAAAATCAAAATTTTGACCCGAAAAAAAAAGAACGTAAGGGGTACCACTGTCGTTTTTTTTTTCGGGTCAAAATTTTGATTTTCTTGAAACTCTGGATTCTGATAGAGGGCCATGGGACTTAGATCTGAGTGCAAAAATGGAGGCTCTAGACCCTTCCAGAGCTGAGATATTTAGATATTTATAATGGCATACAGAGCTGAGATATTGAGATATTTACAATGGCATAAATGCTACGTGAAATCTCAATATCTCAGCTCTGGAAGGGTCTAGAGCCTCCATTTTTGCACTCAGATCTAAGTCACATGGCCCTCTATCAGAATCCAGAGTTTCAAGAAAATCAAAATTTTGACCCAAAAAAAACGTAAGGGGTACCACTTCGTTTTTTTTTCGGGTCAAAATTTTGATTTTCTTGAAACTCTGGATTCTGATAGAGGGCCATGGGACTTAGATCTGAGTGCAAAAATGGAGGCTCAGATACCTTCCAGAGCTGAGATATTGAGATTTCACGTAGCATTTATGCCATTGTAAATATCTCAATATCTCAGCTCTGTATGCCATTATAAATATCTCAATATCTCAGCTCTGGAAGGGTCTAGAGCCTCCATTTTTGCACTCAGATCTAAGTCACATGGCCCTCTATCAGAATCCAGAGTTTCAAGAAAATCAAAATTTTGACCCGAAAAAAAACGACAGTGGTACCACTGTCGTTTTTTTTTCGGGTCAAAATTTTGATTTTCTTGAAACTCTGGATTCTGATAGAGGGCCATGGGACTTAGATCTGAGTGCAAAAATGGAGGCTCAATACCCTTCCAGAGCTGAGATATTGAGATTTCACGTAGCATTTATGCCATTGTAAATATCTCAATATCTCAGCTCTGTATGCCATTATAAATATCTAAATATCTCAGCTCTGGAAGGGTCTAGAGCCTCCATTTTTGCACTCAGATCTAAGTCCCATGGCCCTCTATCAGAATCCAGAGTTTCAAGAAAATCAAAATTTTGACCCGAAAAAAAAAACGTAAGGGGTACCCCTGTCGTTTTTTTTTCGGGTCAAAATTTTGATTTTCTTGAAACTCTGGATTCTGATAGAGGGCCATGTGACTTAGATCTGAGTGCAAAAATGGAGGCTCTAGACCCTTCCAGAGCTGAGATATTGAGATTTCACGTAGCATTTATGCCATTGTAAATATCTCAATATCTCAGCTCTGTATGCCATTATAAATATCTAAATATCTCAGCTCTGGAAGGGTCTAGAGCCTCCATTTTTGCACTCAGATCTAAGTCCCATGGCCCTCTATCAGAATCCAGAGTTTCAAGAAAATCAAAACTTTGGAGTCACGTGGGACCGCCGAGGAAGATGGCAGCATAGTTGGGTAGCTCCATAGGCCCACCAATATTTTCAATTTATTCGAGCATAATTCACTTCGAGTTTTTATCAAAGCTAGTGTCCTTGGTAAGAGTAAATACTTGGAGAACAAAAGAGTGCTGTAGATCGCAAATGTCGACCTCTACATCGAAGTATTTTAAGGGGACAACGACGAGCCGCATGACGACCAGACAGACCTCGCCGTCACACGAGTCGCCATCAACCCAGCCCACAGACCAAGGTTTAAAGATGGAAAACTTATTATCCGAAATAAGTAAAATGAACTCTACCTTACAAGTGGTAGCGACGGACGTGTCATCAATAAAAGAGGTTGTCACTGACCTTAAAAATTCGGTGAATGCAATCCAAGAAAGGCTCGACGAAGCGGAGGGCCGCATTTCCAATATGGAAGACGTCACCTCGAAGCTCGTCGGTGACGGCGAACGACATGATAAACGCCTGGAAGTTATGTGGAAATCGTATTGAGGATTTAGAAAACAGGAGTCGCCGCAACAACGTGAGGATGATCGGTCTGAAAGAAGGGCTGGAAGCAGGTGGATTGATCAAGTGCGTGTGTAAAATCCTATCTGAGGGACTGGGTATTGATCCGGATGGAGAGTTTGAAATTGAGAGGGCGCATCGCGCTCTCGCACCCCAGGCCCAGTGCTGATCAACCACCAAGAACAATTTTGATTAAGTTTCTGCGTTCGTCAGCCAAGGAGAAAGTATTACAAGCGGCCAAGGAAAAGGAATGACGGAATGGGAAGGATGTAGGATTTCATTTTTCCCCGACATGTCAAGAGAGCTGGCCAGAAAAAGGAGGGATTTCACCGCTTCGCGGAGGATGCTGAGAAGCGTCAACGTGAAATATACGCTTGCATATCCAGCCTCACTCCGTTTCACATGGCAAGGAAAGAATATGGTGTTTACATCGAAGTACGGATGCAGAGCAGTTCATCAAAGAGCGTTGCGGGGCAAAAGAGTGACGGGACCAAATATTCTTTGCAAGATCGATAAAGTGGAGCATATGGATCAGGTGCAGCAGGTGGGCAGATGAGTAGTTTAACTGTGCTGTCTCGGAGCAGTTTTGACAGCTAAAGAGAGGCTGGATAGCTGATTCGGCACTCCACGGACCGTAATCTCGAGTTGTTTGAACGAAGACGGTCCTTAATGTTTGGTATGACCGTTCTTTTTGTGTTGTTTTTTGTTTTGATTTTTTCTGATATTAAGTTGGTTGTAGGGTTTTTTCAGAAAATAGTTTTGGTGTTTGAAATGTTCAACGGCAGTTTGTTAAATTTGAATAAATGTGCATCGCAGCTTTGTACGCCATTCCCCAATAGTGGGCAGTCGCTCAACGCATCTGGTTACGCGCACGATAATGTGCGATTAATTTTTTTTTTATATACATAGGTAGTCACATCAGGTTTATAACATGGAATATTAACGGATGTGGAAGTCCTATTAAAAGAAAAAAGGTCCTGACATATCTCAAACATAAACAAGTGGATGTTGCTTTTGTGCAGGAAAGTCATGTAACAGATAAGGAAGCTCTCAAATTCAAAAGAGATTGGGTGGGACATGTATTTCATTCATCATTTACAAGCAAACAAAATGGGGTTATGATACTAATAAATAAGAACCTGAACTTTGTAATGCTAACGGAAACTAAAGACGATGTTGGGAGGATTATATGTATAGAAAGCCTCATTAATGGAGTTAAAGTGATATTATGCAATGTATATGCCCCGAATAAGACAGATCCTGGGTTTATTAATAAGGTAAACAAGATCCTTGGTGACAAAAAGGGGCAAGTCATTTTGGCTGGGGACTTTAATCAGGTTATGGATGGGGTTCTGGATAAGAGTAAATATCAGGGACCCTCAATACCACGGGATAGGGCTGCCCTTCATTTGCTAACAGAGGATATTGGATTGACTGACATATGGCGCTTGGTAAATCCAACAGAAAGAGAATATACTTTTTTTTCTCATTGTCACAAATCTCACTCTAGGATTGATTTTTTCTTGCTTTCAAACTCTATCACTCATCAGGTAGTAGACTGTAAAATTGGAGCAATAGTATTATCAGACCATGCAACTGTTGAATTGGGTATAGCTCTAAATACAGAAACTGGTAGAAAGGGAAGATGGCGTTTAAATACTGCATTATTACAAGATGAGGAGTTTAGCTCATTGTTGGCTGATGATCTGATTTCCTTCTTTGAATTGAATATAGGAAGCACTGATAAGTTGGCGTCTGTATGGGAGGCCTCAAAAGCATACATTAGAGGGAAATTGATTGCACAGGCAGCCAGAAAGAAAAAGGAAGGAAGAGACTTGGTTAAGAACTTGGAAGCAACAATTTGTACATTGGAGAAGGAATTGGCTAGACATTACTCTAATGATTTATATCAGGATATTTGTAAATACAAATTCCAATTACACGAGATATATAATAAAAAAGCAGAATATGCTCTATTTAGACTAAGGACAAGGTTTTATGAAGGAGGTGAAAAAGCAGGCAAGCTCCTGTCCAGACAATTAAAACAACAAAACGCTGCTAACATTATTCCAGCAATTAAGAAAGGAGATTCTATGGTATCACTGACAAAAGAAATAAACGAGGTTTTTCAGAATTTCTATAAACAACTATATACATCCTCGGGTAGTCTGGATGAAGGAAAAATAAAACTATTTTTTTCTAACATGGAGTTACCTAAATTAGATGTATTGCAATCCGAATCTCTAGACCTTCCTATTACACAAGAGGAGGTTAAAGCGGCAATAACTTCTTTGAAATCTGGCAAATCGCCAGGCATGGATGGGTTTCCAGCCGAATATTATAGAAAGTATGCTGACATAGTGGCCCCAATACTAACAGATGTCTATATAGAAGCATTTGAAGCTGAATTATTGCCTAGTACTTTCATGGAAGCATTGATAACACTGATACCTAAAAAAGATAGGGATTTAGCAGATCCGGCTAATTTTAGGCCAGTAAGTCTTATTAATGTGGACTGTAAGGTGTTGGCAAAAATTTTTGCTTCACGGTTAGAAAAGGTTCTACCAAGCATAATTTACAAGGATCAAGTGGGCTTCATTAAAGGAAGATCGTCAGCCGATAATATGAGAAAGCTAATTCATCTGATGTGGCTAAATTCTTCAGAAAATACCCCGATCGCAGCTATATCCTTAGATGCCGAAAAGGCTTTCGACAGGGTGGAGTGGGGCTTTTTGGCCGCAGCCCTGTCGAATTTTGGATTTGGTCATACTTTTAGGTCCTGGGTTAGTTTATTATATAAAAATCCTAGAGCGGCAGTGATGACAAATGGCATGACTTCCTCTTTTTTTACAGTTTCAAGAGGCACACGTCAAGGATGCCCATTGTCCCCGTTATTATTCACAATAGTCTTAGAGCCTTTAGCCATTATGATCAGGGCAAATTCAAACATTATGGGAGTTAGGGGGTAGAGGAGGGGATAGAGCATAAGTTAATGCTGTATGCGGATGATATTTTGTTGTTATCTCGTGATCCTCTCAAATCTTTACCTCCATTAATGAGCACTATCCAATTATATTCAAGTGTGTCAGGATACAAAATAAATTGGGATAAGTCAGAAGCTATGCCAATATCTAGAACTTGTTATTCCCATACAGTGACCCAATTTGGCTTTAAATGGATTCCAAAAGGTATGAAGTACCTTGGGGTTAAATTAACACAGAATGTGGAGGATATAATGTCGTTGAACTATGAACCACTGCTGTCAAAGATAAAAAGTAATGTGGACAAATGGGAACAGCTGAAACTCTCTTTGTGGGGTAAAGTAAATATTGTTAAAATGGTTATTGCTCCGCAGTTCAATTATATATCCATGATGATTCCTGTGAACATTCCAGACCCTATCTTTAAAAAATATGACAAAATTATCAAGGACTTTTTATGGGAAGGAAAAAGACCGAGGATTAAGATGAGCAAGTTGACCTCCCCAAGAGACAAAGGGGGCCTTGGACTACCTGATGTGAGGATGTATAATATCGCTTTTGAAATGTCCAAACTGGCTAAACATTGGGGCAAGATAGATTCTGAGTTAGACTGGATCAAGATAGAACAGAAACTGGCCTCACCATTTCACCCCATTGGCATTCTTTCACAATGCTCTGGAGCTAAATGGGACTCAAATCCAGTGACAATTCATTCAAGACATGTTTGGGGCAAAATTCATAAAATGTGCAGGACATCACATTATAAACAGTCATATGCATCATTGTGGAATAACCCTGAAATTTGTATAGGTAAAGCGGGGGTGTTTTGGAAACAATGGCAGCTTAAAGGGGTAAATGTAATTGGCGATTTGTATGAGAACGGACTTTTTATGTCATATTCTGAATTGGTGAAAAAATACAATATTGGAGGTCAAGGAAACTTTTGGAAGTATCTGCAGATTAGACATTGTGTTAAGAACAAATTTAATGCTAGTAATAACCCTGTTTATGCCTATCTTGAGTTACCACGTGTAGCTCAGAGTGCTTCTATGTGTTACAAATCAATGCTCAGTGTAACTGCAGATACCTGTAACAACCTGAAAACAATATGGCAAAAGGATTTGGGGATTAATATTACTGATGAGGACTGGCGGTACATACTATGTAATGTGGGTAAGAACATACGGGAAGTTAGGGGGAAATTCATTCAATACAAAATAATACATAGATATTATTATACACCATCAAGGCTTTACAGGATGGGGATAGCTGGAAATAATCTGTGTTGGAAATGTAATGAAGAAGAGGGTACTTATTTACATATGATTTGGAAATGTTCTTTAGTTCACCCATTCTGGTGTAAAATTCTGGCAGTACTTGAAGAGTGGATGGGGTCTAATTTACCTGTGGAACCACGATTATGCCTTCTTGGAGATAAGTCAGTGATCCCCAACATAGAAAAAAATACATTTACCCTTATTAAGAGTGGCTGCATTACAGCTGCCAGGATGATTTTGCGAAATTGGAAATGCCCCAAAACCCCAGACCTTAAAGACTGGGTTGATGGGATGATTGAAATTGCTTCATATGAGAGCATGTTAGGGAGACTGCATAATGAGGGAGAAATGAAAAAACATGGGACCATTTTTGGCAGCATATAAAAATGGTGTAAATAGGACTTTTCAATAATTTTTTAATTTCCATGTGCTTTTGTTTTGGTTGTATTCCACTGATGGGGACTAGTGGCGGAGTGTGTAATTGCAAAGGTGATTACTGAATAATGTGATGTACTGATGTTTTGACTGTTGAACAATAAAAAAAGTTGAATTACAAAAAA
>JAQIUQ010002861.1:0-19038 GCA_030378365.1 Hybognathus amarus | reverse complement strand
TTCTTTTAAAAACATAAAAAATCTTACCGACCCTAAACTTTTGACCAGTAGTCTATATATATATATATGTGTGTATGTGTATGTGTGTGTGTGTTTATATATTAGGGCTGTCAAACGATTAATCGCATCCAAAATAAAAGTTCGTGTTTACATAAAATATGTGGGTGCACTGTGTATAATTATTTTATATATAAATATGCACACATGCATATATATTTAAGAAAAAATATTATTTATATATAAAATATTTATATTTATATATAATATAAATTATATATAAATCTATATATACATGAACATATTTCTTTAATGTATACATGCATGTGTGTGTATATATATATATATATATATATATATATATATATATATATATATATATATATATATATATATATATATATATATATATATATATATATATAATAATTATACACAGTGCACCCACAAATATTATGTAAACACAAACTTTTATTTTGGATGCGATTAATCATTTGACAGCCCTAATTTCCTTATCCTATATATATATATATATATATATATATATATGTATTTATAGTATATCAAGAAAGATTTCCTATTATTATTCCTATTATTATGTGAAAACACTCATATTCAACAAAGAATAATGAAAAAGTCTATCATGGATTCCACAAACATGTAAAACAGGCTCTTCCAAAATGAAAATGTTCTAAAAATGTCACGTTTTACATTAGCTTGTCATTCTCCCCTCCCCCGTCTAGCAACAGCAGTTCCAGCATCTATCCCATCATGCCCCGGGCTTCCCTCTGACGCCACACCCCTCGGGACTGACCCTGGGAGCGGGTGCCAGCCTCATGGCTCTTCCCGGGGCCTTCCCGTTCCCCCCGCACCTGGCGCCTAAAGATGACATCACTCACCCCCGAGCACCTGGACTCCAGAGGTGCGTGAGAATCCTGTCACACAGGAATATTTTAATGGAGTCAGAATAAGAATGACAGCAAGAAGTATTCTGGGTTATTTTCATTAGTGCATTATGATAAAATTAATGTTTTTTTTAATTATTATAACAGTAGTAATTATGGTAGTATTTCTTACTTAATGGTTGTTATTTTTTTTAATTTTTTTTACAAAATGACTGTCACTACTATCCCATGAGGCCTCACCACTTTTTTCTTTCTATATAATAAGGCATTATGCATAATCAGACATGGACACCGTTTACAAAGACCATATTTTCCTCCACCCCAAAACTCAAAACTCAAATAAAAACATTTTGCAGAAGAATTCATTTTACAAACAAACGTTTTTAATTTCTACTATTTAAAGGGGTCATCGGATGCGAAATTCACTGTTATATGGTGTTTGCATATAAATGTATGTTTGCACTGTGTGGACACAACCACCATACAATGAGAAAATCCATTCACTCCTTTTTTTAGCTTAAACACACTTAATAATCAAGCCGTTTGGATTTTCTGAGCAATATCATGTCATATTGCTCATGATCCGTCCATGACCACTGACGGACTGCCACGTATTAGCATATTTCCTGTATTAGTATATATTCCGTTTTAGCATATTTTCTGTATTCGCATATTTTCCGTTTTAGCATATTTCCGCCATCAGCCGTTTGTACTCTGTCCGCCAAGGCCTCACTTTACATGTCTCAGAAGAGAGGGGCAGGGGAGGGGTGAGCAGTTGTTCATTATCATTTTAAAGAGACATGCACTGAAACGGGTCGCTGTGAACAGAGGTGGTAAAAAGGGTTTACACAACCATTGAGGAATTTAAACCAAAGTATGTTACAAACATTACATGAAGACCCCAAATAATACCATATTGTGGAAAATGTGGATCTGATGACCCCTTTAAAATCTTCTGGAAAGCCTCATAGACTTCCATACTGTAAATGTGATTTTTTTTTTTGCTTGCACAGATTTGATCCATATACATTAGATTGAAATTAATCTGTAATATTCCTGTAATGCATTGCAAATGCTCAAAATAACAGGATCATCTTATCTCAATGAGCCTGTCTCTCTTTATTTCTGTAGATGGAGCCCCAAACAGGGTGAGTATTAAAGCCTGAGGTCATCCTCCTCCCATTGGTCCTTCATTAGTGAAGTGTGTTTGCATGGTCTTGTTTTCTGTCAGGATTGCACTGCTGATTGGATTTTATATGTTGGATTGGATTTTTGTATATATGAATAGAAGTAAAAATGATTAAAGTCATGCATTAGACGTGATCATCATGGAAGTAGTTTATTATTATTATGTTTAATTTGCTTCTAGAATTGAGTGGTATAATAGTATATACCATCCAACAGTAAAAACACATTATCAACCGATAATATAATAGTGGTGTTTTCCATTTCACAGAAGTTGTGCATAAATGATTATCCATAAACATACTGTATAACATTTTACTTTTCATTTGTCAGGTTATTGCATTTGAGCTTCAAGTTAAATATGATTTTTAACGATTTCAATGGTCTAAAAATTTAATTTTCATTCAGGAAAAAATAATGGTTATTCATGCATTATGTATGAAATTGACTAAACTCATGTGATACAGTATAAATATTCAAAATATCCATATATTAGTATAAAAAATCACTTCTAATAACCATAATAAATGGTTTATGTAAATCTGTAACAGGTAGAGATTTTGCTATAATGTTAATGTTTCAGCAAAATCTTATTTCCCGATAACAATATAAATCACATATACATATTTTGTCGTTTTATTTTTGTTATTAAAAATAATAACAAAAAAGCTAATTACAAACAACATGACAAATACAATATAACAAAAATATGAATTAAACAAATTCTGTTTTCCAGGTAAAATGTTTATTTAACATGTAGTTACAGAAATTGAATAGTCAAATGTAAGTCCTAAATATAAATGTATTCGATGTTTAATGTATTATGTTTAATTAATTCACCATTTTTTTGTGTTGAACACTGATATTTAAGCTCTGTTCAGTGGATGTGTGTTGAAATGATATGGATGTCAGTTCATGTTAGATTGAGGTTATGTTCAGCACATACAGTAGTGTGAGATTATAGTGTGTGTATTTCAGAGTGGCAGTGGCTCTCCGGATGGGCCATCGCTCTGCAGGACTGCGTCTCAGGGTCTTCCTCCTCCTCCCTCCTCCTCCTCATCCTCTCACGCTGATGTGGACAGTAAACGGGGCGGCTCAGACCAGACCGGCGCGGACGGAACTCGGCGGGTGAGTCAAGCCAAGACCAAACATGCTACTTCCTCGCTCAGCAGTTTCTAAGATCTATCCTGAAGTCTGTGTGATTTTCGTATGTACTTACATATTCAGCTAAATGACATGCCGACTGCGATTGAATATTCATGCTCATCATTTATTCAACGTGATTTCATTTTATCCTTGAACGCTGACTTATGCATCCACTCACCAAACCAGAGGAATGTTGCTCTTTTATAGCTTGTGAGGCATAATGAGCTTTCAGTTATTTATTTAAGACACAAATGAGTCAATAACTGTTGTAGAGTAAAGGCCCGTACACACCGGGTTGAATATCGACGCGCGTTATTCGCTAGCGCGTTTTGTGTTTACACCCAAGCAATTTTCATTCACGATGAGCCGAGTGAACATGCAATATTCCCTGACATTATGTAGTCTTACGTTTATTATCATTACGTTATAGTCATTACGTACTGTCACGTTTATCATATTGTTCTTTATGTTTCGACACCAGCGAGAACAACAGCTCTACGTTCATCTGGCCTTGCATCTTCCTCGTCTCATTTCTTCAAGGCAGTGAAGACGCTATTTGGTGTATATCTTCTTCGCCGTAACGTCCCAGATAGCAAACTGACATTGAATAGACGTGGAAACATAACATTGAAACAACGTTGATCTGACATTGTTTTGCGCACCGAATTAACGTTGAAACCAACGTCAGACGGACCATTCTTCAAAACTATCGGAAAATCAACTTGAAATCAACATCGTTTCAACGTTCAGGAAAGCAACTGAACTGCGTAGATTTTCCATTAGTTTTGAATAATGGCGTGTCTAACGTTGGTTCAACGTTAATTCGATGAGCAAAACAATGTCAGATCAGACGTTGTTTCTATGTCATGAGAAACATCGTTTCTACGTTGATTCAATGTCAGTTTGCTATCTGGGTATGTGTGCTCGGCAAGACCGTTTTGTGTTTGAGTGCCCCCAAGTTGTGTTTTACTGTAATGGTGTGTTCACACCGAACGCAAATGAATTATTTGCGCAAGTAGATTACATACAAAGTCAATGCAAAGACGCAAATAGACGCATCATTTGCGCTGGGCGTTGCGAATGACGCGAATTGGGCGGCGCGTTTGCCGCAAATGTCTTCCGCGCAAGTTGAAAAATTCTAACTCGAGCGAATGTTCGAGCGTATTTGACGCTCTATTCGAGGTTCGGTGTGAACACACCATAACTTCAGAAGCTACAAACACGTGGCGCGTCAAACTAAAAAAAATTGCGTGCAAAATTCGTTCCGGGGTGAACAAGCCCTAAGAGTGTAGCGCTATTAAGATCTGATTTGATGTGAAATGTTTGAATTCCTATGGAGATCAGTCTTATTTTAGTATACTATTTATATACTAATTAAATACTAATATACTAATATAGTTTTTATTTTTAATTTTAGTTCAACAAATTAGTAATTTTTGTATTGTGCGTTATCATTGTCATTCTTTTTTTACATTACTTTTTATTTTATTTTTTTAGTTCATTATTTCAGTAATTCAACTTATTTCAAATAGTCACCAAGTTTTTAATCAATTGTTTATATTTTATTTTATTTTAGCTTTATTTCAGTTAACAGATATGCTTTTAATAGTTTTAGCTCTATTTTACAATAATAACCCTAACTGAAATCTTTAGTATCTTGGCAAATCTGAGCACAGTTTTAAAAAATCTTCTGAAAGAGGAGACACACGTGAAGTCTTAACCTCGGCAGAAACATCTAAGAAGCAAGAGATTTGAGCAAAGTCTCCATTTGAGATATTACAGTGATGTTTATTATGAGGAGCTCATGATTGGGTGGGTCTGATCATGTGTTTTTCCTGCAGGAGAGTGGCGGGAAAAATGAGAGACGCTCTCAGAAGAGACAGCAATAAAGAGGTGTGAATACTCTTTTTTTCTCATTCTCGCAATGTCTACAATGGATGTCAACGGTGCACCAACATTTTCTCCTAGTAAAGTTGGATGTGTAGTTATTCATCCACTCAGTTGCTGAAGAGTAGCCTACAGCCAACAGATACTTCAGGGTTTAGCATTAAGCTTTGTATTAGTAGCAAACCTGTAGTATTTTCGAATTACCATGCTTTACACCCTCATATCCCCTGAGACGAGAGATTTATGTATTTTTTGTCTGAAAAAATCCTCCGATGACGCAAAAATCGGCATTTTTCGTCATCGGAAGATTTTTGGTTGAGAGACGAAAGACTTCAGACTCATTAGTAGCCTAGACTTGTTGTGTAACTACTGCACTCTGTTACTGGTAGGCGTGGCCTCCTAGGGCAGCGAAGCAAGTGCATTCTGGGAGTTGTTGTCTTTCATCCACATCAGCCAAAAATACATTTTCTGTCTTTTCTCAGTCTAGAAAGCTCCAAATTCAAAAATTATTTCACATTTCTTCTACATAAAAATGACACATTTTAAATACACATTCATCTTAATGAACCTTCCCAGGCACAACACTGGTCATTGGTCGCTTCCAGTATTTCTGTGACCTCAAGAGTTCTTGAATGTCTATATTAAAAATGTACTTTATGAGTTTTTGATTTATATACCAGGTATCTTTCTTTAGTAACATTAACAAACTTTATTACATCATATAATATTTGATAGATCATTAGTTCAGTACTTCAAATAGTTAGAAATGTCATGATGCTTTGATTCATGTATTTTTGTGCACTTTCTTATTTAGAAGTACAAAAACCATTGATCAAACATAATGAAATATTAATGACCGTTGTGATTCAATTTAATCACATTCATAAATCATAGATTTGAGTCATAAAGGCTTCATTTTGGCATATTAATTAGATTTTTTTTATATCACAGATCAGCTGTCATACGTTTGCAGCTTTAATCAGTTTGAAATCACTTTATTTGAGTTCTTCCTAAATAAAAAGCACAATTACTTAGTATTGCAAAGTTAGTCATTCATCAAAATTATCTAAACAAGACCATTGTACATCAAATGCGTGCAACATACGATAATAAATAGAAAACTCCCTTCAATTATATATGATATTTGTTGAAGGTTTCTCTAAAACAACAAAGTTTTCATTAGCAGCAAAGAATGAGTTCACAGTCTTTTTACCTGGTGAACAGCATCATCAAAAATGTTATTAAAAAATGTAATTAACCAATAAAGTAAAAGTAAAAAAAATCGAACTATTTTTATATAAAAAAAAGCCTTCGCCTCCAGATCTTGTAAATCAAGGGGTTTGTATTTAACCAAATTTAAGAAACCATTTCGGCACATGAACTGTCCTGCATCATTCGTCTGTTTAAGCTTTAAATTATACTAAGTCAATAAAATCCTATTAAAGGCACTGAATCATATCTAAATGGCTTTTGCATGAGCAAACAGTTGCTATTGCTTTTGTTTGAGGAAGTGTGATTAGACGTTTGTGATGACATCTCGTAGCGTCTGTGTTTGCAGAAAAGCGTGTCACCCGCTGGAGTCTCTCCCAGGTCGAACCGGAAGGGAACGGGCTGAACATCTCTCCCGTCCTCCGGAAGAACCCGTCCCGGGATGCCTCTTCTTCACCTCGATCTCAGCCGCGCTCACCTGGACTCTGCAAGAGCCCCACTCAGGTACTGGATCATCAGGAGTCCTCTCATACGTCTGAAGCGTCTCATGATTAACTAGGTCCTCTTCATGGAAATTATAGTTTTTCAAGCATATCTAGAGCCCTGTGAAAATGCTAATTTACTGCGAGGTCATGGAATTTGGCAAAATTTTAATAAATAAATCAAAAGACATAATAAAGACACTTAATCAAATTGCGATATGAACTAGTGATTGTGAATATTAAAGGGATAGTTCACTTATTACTTATTAATTACCTCATGTCTTCTAAACCAGTTGAAGATCGACCACCCGTCAAAATAAAAGCTCATGACAACCTGTCAAAATAAAAGTTCAGTTTAACTTATAAAAAGACCCAAATGTGTGACTAATGTATTGAATGTACTTCTCAAAGTAATAATAATAAATAACAAAACTTTATTTTTTAAGGACTATCACACAATATTACAATTTGTCATTCATGTTTTAATTTAAAATGCATTCGTTGTGTAGCACTTTGTTTGCCAAAATAATGATTTTTAAAGATGAATTAAATTGTTGAAGTTTTAGCCATTCATTTCAATGACCTCTTTTTTTGGGATTATACATTTGTGTTAAATCATGAAACACAGTTTCAAATTTTCAAATTTAAACAGAAAATACAGAATTTCTGGGGAAAAAACTTTAACAGTTATTATTGTTACATTGTTTTGTTGTTGTTAAAGTTGTATGAATTCCATTGATTATACATTCTTTTTGATTAATATAAATAATCAAAACATTAAAAACTTGGAAAACATAACACAGAATATGTGAAACAACAAAATACATTTCAGGGTACTATTTTTGCTAAATTTGTTAATAGTTTTTACATTGTTCAAATGTTGTGAATGTCCTTTTTGATTAATACATTTATTAAACCACTCACAATGTAATCCAGAGAAATTCAAACAGAAAACACTGAATTTGGAAAAAATAAAACACATTTTATAGGGCCGTACATATCTAATGTTGGTTCTGAATAGTTGAGCTCTTTTCCTCTGTGTTTCAGGAGAAAGTGAGATCTCCTTCTCCTTCAGCGTCCCATGAATCACTCTCTCCTGGCTCTCCTGCACCCCTGTCCTCCTCTGCCCGCGGCCCGTCTCCCGTTCTCAAACACTAGGTAAGTCCTGACTCATGCTTACAGTAAACGTGGGCGGCAGGGGGTTGGTTTTCCACTCCTCCGTGATCTCATCTCTCTCTCGGCTCCAAATGCTTTTTCCAATTCTTGCAACTCAGTTTTAGCGATGAATCTTTATATACACCTTGGCGTCTGGTTTCCCTCACAGGACCCACTCCTTCCCATGGAGTGAGACTAGTGAAAGACAGCCGCTACCCCTCCCCAGCCCGCCCTTCCCAGAATGCACGGGGCCAGTCCCAGAATGCACCGGGTCGGCCCCTGAACGCTTCGGGCCTGGGCATCAGGTGCCTTGTCAGAAGCCCTTCATCCGTCCTCGTGGCCCTCGAGCCGAACTCTGAGCGAACCGCATCTGTGCTATCACACGCCGGGCGTGATCAGCCAATCAGCTGTCTGACAGCTCTGTCAGCCAATTAGAAAGCAAGCTGAAAATTCTGGTGAGCTGCCACTTAAACTTCACAATTACAAACCATATATATATATATATATATATATATATATATATATATATATATATATATATATATATATATATATATATATATATATATATATATATATATATATATATATATATATATATATATATATTATATATATATATTCGACCTTATATGTATGCATGTGTGTGTAGTATATATTACTACTCTTTTTATTTATTTCAAATATATATATATATATATATATATATATATATATAGATAGATAGATATAGATAGATAGATAGATAGATAGATAGATAGATAGATAGATAGATAGATAGATAGATAGATAGATAGATAGATAGATAGATAGATAGATAGATGAGATATACACTACCGGTCAAAAGTTTAAGATCGGTAAAATTTTTTTATGTTTTTAAAAGAAGTCTCTTCTGCTCACCAAGGCTGCAACACAAACACAGTAATATTGTGAAATATTATGACAATTTAATATGACTTTTTTATGTTAATATATATTAAAATGTAATTTATTCCTCTGAAAAAAGCTGAATTTTCAGCATCATTACTCCAGTCTTCAGTGTCACATGATCCTTCACAAATCACTCTAATATGATGATTTTATGCTCCAAAAACATGTATGATTATTATCCATGTTGAAAACAGTTTTTTACATTTTTATTTCAGGATTCTTTGATGAATAGAAAGTTCAAAGAACAGCATTTATTTAATTAGAATATTTACTAACATTATAAATGTCTTTACTGTAACTTTTGATCAATGTAACTCATCCTTGATGAATAGAAGTATTGATTTCTTATTTATTTCCCCAAAAATAAAATACAAATTCTTACTGACCCCAAACTTTTTAAAGGGTAGTGTTTAATGTAACAAAAGCTTTCCATTTCAGATAAAAGCTGTTCTTTTGAACTTTCTATTCATCAAAGAATCCTGAAATAAAAATGTAAAAAACTGTTTTCAACATGGATAATAATCATATGTTTTTGGAGCATAAAATCATCACATTAGAGTGATTTTGTGAAGGATCATGTGACACTGAAGACTGGAGTAATGATGCTGAAAATTCAGCTTTTTTCAGAGGAATAAATTACATTTTAATATATATAACATAAAAAAGTCAATTTAAATTGTCATAATATTTCACAATATTACTGTGTTTTTGTGTATTTTTTATCAAAAGATTGCAGCCTTGGTGAGCAGAAGAGTCTTCTTTTAAAAACATAAAGACATATGTTTACAGATCTTTTAAAATATATATGTATTATTAATTAATACATGTATTTGTATATATATATATATATATATATATATTTTTTTTTTATATATGAATATATTTTAAATTGTTTTATTTTATAATTGTTTTACTTTTACATAATATACTTATAGATAAAATAAGTATTTGTCCAACAACTTGTACAAACAATATATACATTTTCTAAATCGTGTATTATTACTTATCTTTTTATTCATTTCAAATATATAAATACATTTTTAAATGTTTTTTTTACTTTTATTTAATATAATACACTTTTTTGAACATATATTTTTAATAATATATACTTTTTTTGCATTTAAGAATTTAAAACTTAAAAAAAAAAAATGTATTGTGTCCAACAACTCATTAAAAAAACATTTTAAAAATGTAACCAATATATATATCGTTTATGTGGCAAACAATGGTAAATATAAATGAAAATTTTGTCACAAAGATTTTTTAAACAAAGTATTTAATAAAACACTTAAAGTTAAAATTCTTAAAGTTACCATCAATATAATTTACAAAACAGAGTACATTTTTACAAACCATTTGCAAATCTTTTTACTTCTGTAACGAGACGAAAAAAAGGAGTAAAAATGTTAAAAAAATAAAAATTCATTGATTATTATTATTTTATTTTTTTGAAGGGGATATTATCCATCAGGAATTAATGGGATCAATATATTTTACCCTTTGATCATTTATTGAAAAGCCCCCAAAAACAAAAATCTTTAAAAAAAAGTAACCAATTTCAGTTAATTTTGATTAAATGCTAATTTTTATTTGTTTGTTTTTTCCAAGTTTTCCAAATTCCAAGTTTATGATTTTAGGTGCTATTAATTTGGATGTTTCCTAAAAGCATGGTAACTGTAAAATATTGCAAAATACCGAAAATCAAATCACATAAATCCAACCATGCTAAAGTGCACAATAACTTCAGATAATATTCTCTTTCTGTTGTGTAATCCTCCTGTGCTTATTTTGTCTTTCAGCGTGACAGGCACATGGAGTCAAGACACGGATTTTCTCCGTATCATCTCCCACACTGAACTGGACTGAGATGCTTTTACTGCCAATTTTGTCAAAACGAGTTCAAAAACAAAGACATGGAAACTTCTAGACAAGTGGACATTACGGTGTTCCTGTTTTACCACCATTTCACTTTTCCCCCAAAAAGCTTTTAAACTGTCAGTTAAGGGATCAAAACACCCTGAAGTCATTGCATTGTTTTCCCTGACTTTAATAAAACTGTCATTTTGAGTGAATATAGCATTAGTTTCACACTATTCAAAGAGGAATAATGCTTGTAATGTACCAGCTTCTGTTGTTTATACATGAAAACTCACTTTATGACACTGAATTAGGCAATAAGGTTTTTGAGGCTGTGCTGTATTGTGAATATAATCATGGCTAAGAGATGTTGTTAGTGTGTTTATATTCACAATACAGCACAACATGAAGTGCCTTATTGCTTTTTAATATGGATAATTAACACTTAATAAAGAAATATTATGGACACAAAGTTAGATTAAAATATCATTTTATTAAACAAATGCATTTGTGTCATCTTTCCACTTGAAGACCGAGTTGTTGGCAAGTAAAGATCAATGATATTTCTGAACTCCCTGAAACGCCTCCAGTCTTGAGTTTTCTTCAGGGAACGAACACGTCACAATATTCCTCATTTAAATAATTCCCGCCCAAGGTAAAATACGCTAAATAAAGGGGCGGGTCCTGGTTGAGATTAGTCTACTACGTCTACATTAAAGGTACAATATGCACGATTTTTGCAGTACAGTATCCATAAACCACTAGGCCAGTGTTATATATTTTGTTTAGTTGATTACTTACAATATCCCAAATGTTTCCAACCATTTGTAAATCGTGAGAAAATTGAGATTTTTAACCAAGGAAACGGGGCGTGTGAGGAGTCAATGACGTCATATATGCGTTACCCTCGGTTTCCGCCAGGTTTGACTCGTCCTGCAATAGTAACCATGGCGACAGACGTTAATAACTGGGTTATGCCCGTTATGCCTAGAAGGATGCTCACGCTGTTGTTTTGTTCGAACATTTTGGACCATTGCAAGCAGACTTTGAGACAAAAAGAGGACTAAGCGAAGATCAACATCTTTGGAGATGCAGAGCTACCACGTCCGTAACTTCGAACTTGACAGAGTGTTGCATACTTTATTCAGACAGGTAAGCAAATGTACATAAAACTTAATCAATGTTATGTAGTTCAACATGATGAATAGTTAGAATATGATCTGTATGTTATTCTATGTTAATCTATCTTATAGTCTCATTCAGTCAACACACCTAACTAACAACATTCAACACACTCAAATGCCGACTTAACTATGGCAAGCCGTTTTAACTTTTATTCATTTCCAAGGTATGAATTCTTTGATATCAACAATTACATTCTTGATATCAAAAATTCAATTGTTGATATACAGGAATTACATTTTTGATATAAAGAATTCAATTGTTGATATCAAAAAATGTAATTGTTGATCTCAAGAATTCATATCCTGGAAATGAATAAAAGCTAAAGCGGCTTGCCATAGTTAAGTGTGAATACAGCGCTGCGTTATCAAGTTTAATTCGTGTAATCCAGCACGACTTGCATGAAGTTTGGTAGAATGAAATGTATGGGCTGAAATATGTGCCACCAGAAACTGAATTTGAACCATTTTTATTTGAATTTGAATGGCTAAACTTGAATAATTGCATTGAAAAACTGAATTTAAATCATAATTTGAAATTGTATTGCTTAATTAAAATTGAATTTATTCAAAAACTGAATCTGAATTGTATAATTTGAAATTGAATTCATTTGTTTGGAACTGAAGTCCAATAAAATTTGATCCTCACTGAAAATTAAACTCTCTAAATATCTTCACATTCACTTCTCACAAGTCAGATTCAGTTCTCAAATTCAATTTCAAGTTACTGAGACAGACATCCGGGTAGTTGGAGGATGAAGGGCGAGCAATGGAGCGCAGATCGATAGATAGCGTTCATTGGCACCATTTTTTTACAGTCTATGATTGGCATACAGGACTACTCTTGGGCCAATCAGCACCAATGTTTTGGAGCACAGCAGTGACCATCAGGTGACCATCACCATGGATTCGGCTGGGACAAATACGGTAATGACATTTTTTTTTTTACGATCTAACGTATCTTTTTTACGGTGGCGTATTGTATTCACTTGAAGAAAAAAATCTACTCTGTTTTTCTGAATTAACGACTTAATTATCTCAGAATTACAAGATAATTTTTCATGGAAAAAAGTTTTTGCTCTGTTTTCTGAATTAACGACTTAATTTTTCAGTGAGAAAAAAAGTTTTTGCTCTGTTTTTCTGAATTAACGGATTTAATTTTTCATGAGAAAAAAGTTTTTGCTCTGTTTTTCTGAATTAACGAGTTAATTTTTCATGAGAAAAATCTTTTTTTATGTTTTTCTGAATTAACGACTTAATTTTTCAGTGAGAAAAAACGTTTTTGCTCTGTTTTTCTGAATTGCGCGATTTTAAATTTTCATGAGAAAAAAGTTTTTGCTCTGTTTTTCTGAATTAACGACTTAATTTTTCATGAGAAAAAAGTTTTTGCTCTGTTTTTCTGAATTACGATTTTAATTTTTCATGAGAAAAAGTTTTTGCTCTATTTTTCTGGATTAACGACTTAATTTTTCACGAGAAAATTTTTATCTATTTTATGAATTAACAACTAATTTTCATAAGAAAAAGTTTTTGCTCTTTTTCTGAATTAACATCTCATTTTCATAAGAAAAAATTTCATTCCGAAAAACAGAGCAAAAAAAAAATTCTCATGAAAAAATAACTTGTTAATTCAGAAAAACAGAGCAAAAACTTTTTTTCTCATGAAAAATTAACTCGTTAATTCAGAAAAACAGAGCAAAAAAAATTCTCATGAAAAATTAACTCGTTAATTCAGAAAAACAGAGCAAAAACTTTTTTCTCATGAAAAATTAACTCGATTAATTCAGAAAAACATAGCAAAAAAAAATTTCTCATGAAAAATTAACTCACGAAAAACAGAGTAGATTTTTTTCTTCAAGTGAATGCAATACGCCACCGTATTTTTTAACTGTTGTTAATGTTATAGCTATTTTGTAGAAACGGGGGAAATTAAATCTTCCTACCGACGTTGCTAATGCTAACACAGTAGTTAGCTAAAATCCCACGTTTTTATGATTGCCTACTAGCTCGGTAACAAAATTTTTGCCTGGTGTTTATTATTTTTAAGCGTTCTTCCTCCGGTGAAAATATTGCAAACGTAGCTAGTGTTAGCCGCGCCAAGTAACGTTAGACTGGTCATTATTATTATTATTTTTTTTTTTTGTTTGCTTTTACACTTTGTGTACTGTGCTGTCCTAGTAAATCTTTTTATATTGTATTAAAATAACCATCACTGTTACATAATTGTTATATGTAAATTGTTTTTGTTATGTAATTTTATCTTGTCATGTGATTGTATTTGTATTTGTGTAGGACTACAGATGGAAATTAGCATAGTGCTAAAATCGAGGTGCAGCCATCTCTTCAATGTAACTGCACATTGTCCTGTTATAAATAAATTAAACTAAACTAAATTAATAAATTATCATCACAGGTCTTTTCCTGCCCTTTTTGGAGCCAGGGGAAAGCGCCGGCGTGTTCAAGGGCCTTCCAACCACTCCACACCAGTCAAAGAGATAGAAGTTATATTTTATCTCTTACTCAAAATTGTTGAGCGCACTCCCAAAGGCAGTGAAGAAGTTTTCCATCTGCAAGCTGGTTTGGGACGCAGGTCCACGCTGATACCAGAGAACTACACCCATGATGAGGTAAGGCAACAATTTATTTTTGTCATATAATGTTTGAATATAGTCCACTATCAAAACCAATGTTCGTTTGTCAATATGATGGTATGATTTACACTACCGGTCAAAAGTTTTAGATCGGTAAGATTTGTTATTTTAAAAGAAGTCTCTTCTGCTCACCAAGGCTGCAATTATTTGATAAAAAATACAAAAAAAAAGATTAATATTGTGAAATATTATTACAATTTAAAACAGCAGTTTTCTATGTGAATATAGTGAAGTGTAATTTATTCCTGTGATCAAAGCTGAATTTACAGCATCATTACTCCAGTCTTCACATTGTCACATGATCCTACAGAAATTATTATAATATGATGCTCAAGAAACATTTATGATTATCATCCATGTTGAAAACATTTTTATTTCAGGATTCTTTGATGAATAGAAAGTTCAAAAGAACAGAAATGATCTGAAATGGAAAGCTTTTGTAACATTAATCACTACCATTTGAAAGTTTGGGGTCAGTAAGAATTATTTTTTTTATTTTTGGGGGAAAGAAATTAGAAAATACTTTTATTCATCAAGGATGAGTTAAATTGATCAAAAGTGACAGTAAAGACATTTATAATGTTAGAAAAGATTATATTTTAAATAAATGCTGTTCTTTTGAACTTTCTATTCATCATATAATTTTGGGGAAAAATGGTGCACGACTGTTTTCAACATTGAAAAAATAATAATTTATGTTTTTTGAGCATAAAATCAGCATATTAGAATGATTTCTGAAGGATCATGTGACACTGAAAGCTGATGTGTAATCAGCAACAAATTCAGCTTTCAAATTACATTTTAAAATATACTAAAATAGAAAACAGTCATTTTAAATTGTCATAATATTTCACAATATGACTGTCATTTTTTTTCATCAAATAAAGCAGCCTTGGTGAGCAGAAGAGACTTCGTTTAAAAACATTAAAACATCTTACTGATCTAAAACTTTTGACCGTTAGTGTATATTAGTCTTGAAGGTGTGTTCAACCCTCAAGGATCTTTATCCAAAACTGGAAAGTGTGTCTGCGGACTGGCTGATTTACAAAGGAGCAGGTACATAGAACTTACCCATGGCCAATCTAATCTTGGTGTAAAATAATTTGAATCAATATCTTGAGTGATGAGGACTGTCACATTTCAATAGAGTTCAACTATTAAATAAGTTTTCTTGTTAAGAGGGTGGGGTTCTAGAAAACTATATATGGTGTCTCCTGGTGACAGTGGATATACTGGGCTAATGCTGAAGACTGCAAGTATAGGTGGAAAGGGGTGTCCTATATATTGCTCCGTACAGGAGGATCTAGACACTCAACCACTGCCTCCAGGTCCTTCTCTAGTATGCCAAAGGCAATGTGCCACTCCTGTCACACCAGCTATCCATTGCAAATCCTAGTGCTGCATGTAGAAGCATGCAAGCCTTCAGATACTTATCCACTGGAGGAGTGTACAGACCCATTGTATGGATAATGTTGGGAGACCATTAAGCTTGAATACAATGTCTTAACATTACAGTTGAATTTTGTGATAACTTGTATAGTGGCCAGTTCCACCTGATGTGATGTGTATTTAAGGCAATTAATGAACAGTTTATGCAAAAACATCTGTTGAATGATGAGTAACAACACATATATGCAATCAAGTCACAATTTCTTTTTCAATTTTGTTATTCCTCCTGACAGCCTACGGAGGTAGATGTGTTTTTGTGTCCTCAAAGACAGAGTTATGTTGTGATGTGGAGTGTTTATTTTTAAGGAATTATTGTCTCCACCTTTTAATGTTAAACATTTAAGTGATTCCAGTTGCAGACCGTGTGCCCAATCTGTGGCCATAATTTTCCTCCCGATGACCTGGAGGAACATGCGAGCGAGTGTGGAGAGAGGTAACAGAATCTTAACGCAATTTAGTCAATATAAGATGTTGTTGCATTTTAGTGAGATATTTGTGATATCCCTTCAAGCATCTGTCTTCCCACCAATGGATTAATGGTTACCATAAAGGCTGACTGTGCTGTGTGTGCTGTACATTTACTTCCAACAGTTTTTTTTCTTCCTTTTTTCTTTTGGTTGTCACTGTTGCCATATGATTTTTATTGATCAGTTAGTCCCGACCATAACAATTTCTTTCTCTCAAAAAGTTTAAATTAAAAAGATTAGTTTAAAAAAAGTTTCAATTAAAAAGTTAAATTTAAACTTTAATTTCAACTTTTCTATAAAGTAAACTTTTGTATGTGGCTTCTGTACTGAGTTTATTGTACACATTTTTACAGTTAAGGTCAGAGGATATGGGTTTCACTCTTAATTTCATACTCGTTTTGTCATTTCAGCAAAGCTGACTTCATTCCTTCAACTTCTTCATCTTCAGTAACAAAAGATGAGCATTTCTAGGTTTGTACGCTTCTATTGTCTCCTTCAACAGCGAATAACCTAAGGCTCTCAAACTTTTGGGGCCAAGTACCTCATATCATGTCAAAGAATCCAGTGATTACCTGGAAGCTATGACCCTACAGAAGCAACGAAAAAGTAAATGACACAAATATGCAAATACTAACACACAATAGAGAAGGACTGAATCACATACATACACCACAGCTTTGACAACCTCTAACCTAAAGGAATTATACAGATAAATATACGCTTTCCAGAATCACACTGCCTAACAGGCATTTATTTCTTCCTCAGCCTTGATGATGTCCTGCAGGCCATCTCTGCTGCTGTTAACAATGAGGAAGAATTTCCTCTCACTGTATCAAGATCCCATGTGGTGGAGCAGGGCCTTGCTCGATGGAAGCGACCAAAGAAGGCATTGCCTACTGAGTCGGTTAAAAATCAGGTTCATAGGGGAGGCGGGCCTTGATACAGGAGTGTGACGGAAGGAGTTCCTCACAGGTACACATATATTTGAACTAGTAAAAGCACATGGAAAACAGACCTCCGCCAGAGCAAGGATTTCCCGGCATTGTGTTATTAGATCCAGCTTTTTCTTCAACTGATCACCAACAAGAATGTCGACGTCATCTGTTTCCTTTCCCACCATAAGCGAACACTGGTTTCCTTCTCGTTGTTGTCGCACGTCTGCCTCTTGCTAGGTGTGCATTGCTCTTTTGTTGTTTTATGTTTTCAGTAGGCTAAATGTTGTGGCTTGTGATCTTAACACAGTATTATGCACAATATGTCCTCTGGAAATTACTATGTTTCTACTGAATTTATACGGTTTTCTTTCAGAAGTGCTGGTGAAATCTGGGCTGCGAGTCTGGCTCAAGAGCAGACCACCACCCTGCTGCCTCAAACTTTGGTGCTACAGGTACTTGTGTGATGGGGAAGTACAGATTTCAGCACGTTTCCAAAGAGGATGTCTCTGATGCGGAGTATATATCACTTCTCCTCCAGGTAACCGTATGTTCACACCGCCGCTGCGCGAGAGCAGCAATATTCGCTCTTGCTGCTCTGTCAACGACTCTGTGGAAAGATTTATGGACACTCTGATGCTCTGACGTATATTCGAATGTCGTGACCTTTTTAAAACGGTATTTAAAGGGGCCACAAAGCAAACAAGCATGTCGAATCGTTATTTTTGCAGAAAATTGATCGATGGAAATAACTTTAAAATTATAGTGACATGTTTGCTAACGAAATAAACAAATTAAAAGCCATATGTGTGTGGTGTGGCTTTTGTGTTCATGGTTAAGTGCTATTATAATTTGCATTCCCGCTGAAAAAGTGTTCTAGCACGAAAATCTTGCCTATAAATAGTGTTGCGCGCCTCTTATCAAATTCAAATGATCAACCTCCTCATTTTGCTTGGGAACTAATGTGGCCGGAACCAAAGTTTACAGGACTGTGTTCTCTGGAATTCTCTCAAACGGAACACTTCTACATTCCGAGTTGGTTCCGCCGAACTGCGTCATTGCTCATTACCATAAAGTCGAACCGAGTTCAACTTTCCCTCGCGACTTTCACCTGTCCTCAAAGCACGCCGCCGCTCGCCGGAGCTCGTACCGCCAGCTCTCATTGAAAATGAATGACTTCCGGCCACTTTGACGCTCTCGCGGCAGTGTGGTTTTAGTGCTGTAAAATGTTTGGCAACACATTTTGATCAGTGCTTTTTTTCTCTGTGTTTGTCTTTTTAAGGTTGAGTCGGCCTGTTAAAGGGTACATATCATGCTTCTAAATCATTCATTTTTACTTATAAATCATACATTTGTGGTCTATATAAAGCATAACTGCAATGCTTGGGTCTGAATTACTCATTATTATAGCTCCACAGGCCCTTTTCCCCTTTTCTGATGTGTTTCTGTGAGCAAGTCGTTTCAATGCGGCCCCTTTATATAAAAAGGCGTACGTCTACCGCTGCTTTCCAGGTCGCTGAGTTCACGGTGCAGCTCAACTCAGGTTCAACTAAAAAGGGTTAAAAAGTGGATTTTGCATGATATGTCCCCTTTAATGTTTAAGAA
>JAQIUQ010002860.1:217500-237209 GCA_030378365.1 Hybognathus amarus | reverse complement strand
ATTCTTCCCTCTTTCAACATTAACAGGTCCATTATAGCCACAGCTCAAAATGTCCTCAATCAGGTTCAGTCATTGTAGCCTCCATGGCCGACTCAACTTTAAAAAAAAACACACACAGAAAAAAACCACTGATTGTTGCCAAACATTTTACAGCACTAAAACCCTCTTAAAAGACCTCTTACCTGGGAGGAGAGAAGGGATATATCCTCCGCATCAGACAAGCTATGCAACAAGGAATTCGCATATCACATCGACCCTCAAGTTTCACAGCAAAACATATACAATTGCTCTTGGTCTGCTGGACTTGGTTGAACAAAAATAAACAATATTTTGTTGCTTAAGCTTATGTATTCAATCATTATTCAATGTATACTAAAAATCCATAAAAAAAAAAATCCAAAAATCCTAGTCCAAATATTCATGCGATTAAACATGCGATTCATTTCGATTAATTAATTACAAAGCCTCTAATTAATTAAGGATAAAATCTTTAATCACAGTCCCGGCCCTAACATGTGTGTGTGTGTGTGTGTGTGTGTGTGTGTGTGTGTATATATATATATATATACATGAAGCGTTTATGTGTGTGTGTAAAATCAAACAAAAAAGTAATTCCAGCCCCGGTACGAAGAAGAAGTAATGCAAAAAAAAAAAAAAAAAATAAATAAAAATGTTCAGGGAGTAACGTAATATCGTAACATCATTTTTAAAAGTCTCATCCCCCAACACTGCTATCCACAATGCATAATGTTGCATTGTGATATAAGGTGATGCGATATAGGCCTATAGTGACATCCCTATCCCTATTTTTTTTTTTTTATTCTAAATAATCAATTTTTCAAAATCTTCCAGCTTTTCATAATCTGGACAGTTAAAAAGATAAAAGTTGCAATGGCAAGGCCCGAATGCCTAAACTCGAAGGACTGATAACATAATTGAATTATTAAAGACCATCTCCTAACAACAAACCAATCCATCTCAGCCTACTAGTATTGAATTAGTAATATTCCATTTGAGACCTTACTATAAGGTTAATAGTCACAGGTAATTATGCATCATTTACTCCTATTACTACAGTAAATGCATGTAAATGTTAACAAGGAAAATGTAAAAAAAAGTCACCTAAAGTGGTAGAAAATTATAGTGTCACCAGCATGCAGTAAGCCATTTTAAAAAGAAAATGGAGGTTAAATGGACTTCTTGATATTCATTACTGTGTGTGTTTTTGTTTTCATAATGAAATTTCATAATGTCAAACAAACAGCCAAGTCTTGAATCCCAGTTAATGGAATACAAACCGTTCCTCGTCCCCTGCAGCTTCAGCATTATTAACCGTGTCTCAAACCTGCTGTCCTAGACAGCATTTTCAGACCATCGCATGCTCGTTACGGGCCAGCTGCCCTGAAAAGCTGCAAGCAAGCAACTCGCTAGGTTTAAGTCACGGTCGTTTTCTGTTTTCAAACAGGGCTGAGCTCAGAATCGATCAGTGAATAGTAGGCATGACCACCGAGGCCGATATTGCAGTGAAATTCAACCCGCCCGACTATAAGAAGCTCGCGCGGCTGTACTGTATGAATGGAGGATATCACCTTCAGATCCTGGCGGACGGGACGGTGGCTGGAAGCTCAGAGGGAAAACATCTACAGTGAGTAATGCTGCATGTCTGTGCCATGACGCTTTCACACACTTGTGATAACGTGTTTCTCTGCATGAGTTCAGTAAACTGCACTTTTAAGGGTGCTAAATAAGAGCCGCATTGTGCTGATGCATACGGCTAACGGAATTATGATAATAAAGTGCAGAAAAGAATAATAGGCAATATGGATTCAAACATCAATCGTTGAGCTATGAGCTTAGATCAGATTTTTATTGTGCTGTCCTGAATTTTGTTTTCCTTTGTAAAAAGAACAGAACTAACTTATAGGTTAAATGCATTTGAATGTTTTCTTTTTCTTTAGTGTGCAATGTCTGTTTGTGCATCTGTGAAGTTACAAAGCTCATAGTCTCCCAAACATTTATTCTATCTAAAATTAACACAGATCCAGACCTGCCTAAACAGTATTCTAACATGTATGTCACGGGGTTGGTTGGATCAGTGCTCTGGGCAGTAAATATTGGCAACATTAAACTGTTTACACCACTGTTTTGACCGTGAACGATTAATGTTAGGTACAGTCTTAGACAAAAATACGACGTCTAATGTTATATGTTAACAAACTGCACATAGAAACATTGTTCACGTATGTCTGCCATCATATTTCCCGTCTATGCAACCCGATATCACGACAAGACGTGAAGTAATCACGTTGGTCCACTTTGGCAAAACGTGTAGATGTCACGTGTTTACCCCCCAAACGTGAAACTTACATGTTTGCGTTAACAAGTTCCAGTGGAGAGATACCCAGATGTTGACCTATTCTACACGCAATCGCCTCTGCCTGAAGAAAAAAAAGAATTTTTTTTATTGACGATCACTAAGAAAAGTTCTATTATTTAAAATGCAAAAAACATTTATTATTTTCAAGGTGAAAATGATTCCTTGCATCACGCTAAAAAACGTCTAAACTAAAGAAGAGGAAAGAAAAATGTCTACTGGAAACTATCATTATCGGCAGTTATAATGGCCGATAAATGAATAGGGAATCTTCGCCCCTGACGTCACGACCGTGGTTACATGTGCTCTGGTTGGCAGGAAAGTAATGGCCGCGTATGCCGCACAGTATTATAAAGTCATAAATTAACCCAAAGATTGGGTACTGTACAGTCAGTGTATCATCTGTGAACACACCCTTATAGATTAAGTGCAAGTTATTGTATTTTCTTTGATACATTTTTACGTATGTTGACCAATGTTATATATCAGAGGTAAGATAATTTTGATTCAAAATATAGCCCATGGACAAATTACACCTCTATTTTACTCTAGTTGTAACAAATTTACCAGTTATCCAGTTAACACAAGTAATATTCGTAATTATGACTTATAGGCATCTAAAGATTTGTACGCCTTCATTGACTCTCTGATAAACATAGATGGCGTGTCGATGAGTTACAGGTAAGTTAGATTTCGCTGAATGTCAAATCTGGCCATGTGTTAGGGCTTTTGCTCCAATTCTCACTCAGGCGATATGGATTAAGCATAGAACATGAACCGTTGAGTAGGTCACGATACATACATTGCTTGAATAACAATTAAAAGATCATACCTATCAGTTCTCTTAACTTAAATAAGCATGACAAAATTTGTGACTATCATGTCCAGTTTTGCTGCTGTTAAATAAGCCGAAAGTGAAGCAGAATTAGCTAAGTAATAATTACGTTACGTTGTTACAGTGTAGTTGACTGACTGTCCTTTTAACTTTTGACAATGTGACTGAAGTATTTCTTTAATAGCGCGTGACAGTTATAGCAATGAGACTTACATCATGACATAATCCATTGCTAAATTATGGCTCATCATGGACTAGCCATAGACAGTATAAGAAAGGGACTAGCTAACCATAAAGCTAGCTAATGCCACTATCATCAGTCTGTTCTGTTGTGACAATAAAAGAAACAAGTTTCTTTTTAAAATGCATTATTATTATTTTAGTTGAAACTCATAAATAACTACAAATAACTAATGTTAGGGAAATCTGTTAATATTTTGTTGCACGTTTCTGAAAATAAAACAAATAAATAAATAAAAAATCAGACGATATATTGGAATATTGGATATTAAAACCAAAAAAATATTTGTATCAGTATCTGGCCTTCAAAATCCTTTATCGATCGGGCTCTGATTGTTACTTTTTTGGATAAAGCGTCTTCTGAGCCTAATAAATGTTATAATAGGCTAATGATGATAATTATTATTATATGCGTACATGGACCCAAAAACACACTCCATCTTCTAAGTCAGGTGACTGTAAATGCGCAAAACCCGTTTCCATTGCAGTTTTGCGAAATTTTGAATTTTTCGAATTGCCTGAAAAACCTCCTCATGCGAGCGTCAAAACTTGTTTGTGATAAACGGGAGTTTTTGCGAAATTGCATGTGTTTCCATTGAGCGTATTTTCATTTCCCTGCAATTTCAATTCGCGCAAATTGAAGGGTAATGGAAACGCAGCTAGTGACGCAAGATCGGCGCGTTGAGGGCCCCTAATTGGCATGGGGCCTGGGCGGCCACACCCACGCGATCTCCGCTACAGGTCAAATGGAATTTTGTATCAATGTCTTTACTACCTTTCTGGGCCCGGATTTCATCATAATATCTTAATCTGTGTTCTGAAGATGTTTGTTTTACGGGTTTGGATCGACATGAGGGTGAGTAATAATTAATAATAGAAATGTCTTTTGGATGACCTAACTTGTTCAGTTATTTCAAATGCCCTTACAACAAAACAGCAAAAGAACCTAAACTCACAATGACACTGACCAAGCAAATAAATAAAGTAAACATGTTTTTGGCACAAAATTAAATTTTACTACACTATATCACTTATTAATTTAAATTCCTCATAAAACAAAATGTAAAAATAAAAAAATATGTTATTGAATAAAAATATAAGGAGTATGAGTGTGTCCTCAGAAATAAGGGGCACTAGAGGGATATGCTATAATTAAAGGGATAGTTCACTTTGAAATACATTTTTGGTATGTTTTAGCTTACCTCAAGGGCATCCAAGATGTTGGTGTCTTTGTTTCCACAGTATTTTCAATTTTGATAGTTTTAGGTCAAACCGTTCTTGTCTGTCAGTCATATAATGGAGGTACATGGGGTCCACCTAAAAGAGCATGCACACAGAAGTCCAAATTAAACATGATTTAATGACTCATAAATGCAAGTACACATTGATGGCCTTAACATCAAAAACGAGTGGTTTGTGTGAGAAAACAAACAGTATTTATATTGTTTTTACCTCTTGTAATCACAGTCCTTTGCTGCATGCGCTTTCTAGGAATACCCCATATACCTGCAATATATGACTGACACGACAATAACGGTTAGACCTAAAAATGTCAAAATTGAAACTACTGCGGAATCAAGACACTTACATCTTGGATGCCCTTGAGGTAAGCTGAAACATTATTGGAGGTGACTTCCAAAGTCGAACTCTGCCCTTTTAATGCCACATTTCAGTGGTTCATGTATGTTAAAAAGACTGCTATATGAGCTTAATCGCCTGAAAACATTTCAGTCCTTCATTTTTCTGTTCCTTGTATCATGGGATGCTGGTACATTATGTGGGACACTGTTCTGGAATCTGTTATCTGTTCTGTATCACTTTCAATTATCCTCCCACCCACATGTCTCTGTGTGTGTGGTTTTAAAGACATACTGCGCATAAAAGCAACAAGTCCTAGGAGTGGTGGTCATTGAAGGAACAGAGGCAGGACTTTACCTCTCTATGAATGAAGATGGCAAGCTGTATGCTTCAGTAAGTATAAAGAAACCTTTCGGATACAAAGAGATGCATCAGCATTTGCACGACTATTACATGTGCTTTTCTGTTCTCCTGCAGTCACTAGTAACGGATGAAAGTTTTTTCATGGAGAGGATGGAGGAAAACCACTACGATACATATCAGTCTCAAAAGCATGGTGAAACCTGGTACGTTGGAATAAAAAAGAATGGAAAAATGAAACGCGGCCCAAGGACACACATTGGGCAGAAAGCTATTTTCTTTCTCCCACGCACAGGTGGCCCAGGCAAAGGACTGAGGCCTGAAACCTGATAATGTAATCACATAGCATAACCATAATCCACTGTCAAGTCACGGGATTCCCGACAAAGCCACTTCTAACTCACTGATGCAGGAAGAGTGCGTTCATGCCATTTTGAATTTAACCGTAATTATGAGATTTCCGTTTGTAAAAGTGTTCGCTTCCTCGTAATTGCAGCTTGTAAAATGAGTTTCCTGAGAGCTACTTGTACCGTGATTGCTTCAGATTATTTAGCTATTGATAGTGTTGACACCATACACTGTAAAAGATTGAAACGCATAATTCACAGTCCGATGATGTAAACAGCTCTGAGTAGAACATCATGTGTTGTCCGCTCAAAATTACAGTAATTATGACATGGCGTGAAAGCAGGATAATATACAATATATGCTGACAGAAGTTTACTAACTCTTGGATGTAAACATGTTGAGATTCACAAATATGCACTGACAAAAAACAACAACATAAAACTACTGTAATAGTAAGTTGTTTTTATTTTGTGAAGTGATTCTTTAGTTAGAACAATCTTAATCTTGTCATTTCAGTTTTTTCTTATTCATACTTGTATCTGATCTTATTTGTTATATTTTTCTTTTTCTGGAACAACACAGTAATAGCACAATTATAGTGCTGTGTCACTGAACGTCTGGATCATAATCTGTGAGCTGTGTCCGAGTCATGGAAATATATACAGTGGGGCCAAAAAGTATTCAGTCAGCCACTGATTGTGCAAGTTCTCCTACTTTGAATAATGAGAGAGGTCTGTCATTTTCATCGTAGGTACACTTAAACTATGAGAGACAAAATGAAAAAAAAAATCCAGGAAATCACATTGTAGGATTTTTAAAGGATTTATTTGTAAATTATGGCGGAAAATAGAGTATTTGGTCAATAACAAAAGTTCAACTCAATACATTGTAACATAACCTTTGTTGGCAGTGACAGAGGTCAAACGTTTCCTGTAAGTCTTCACCAGGTTTGCACACACTGTAGCTGGTATTTTGGCCATTCCTCCATGCAGATCTCCTCTAGAGTAGTGATGTTTCAGGGCTGTCGCTGGGCACAAATTTTCTATGGGGTTGAGGTCTGGAGACTGGCTAGGCCACTCCAGGACCTTGAAATGCTTTTTACGGAGACACTCCTTTATTGCCCGGGCGGTGTGTTTGGGATCATTGTCAGTGCTAGAAGATCCAGCCAAGTTTCATCTTTAAGGGTCTCACTGATGGAAGGAGGTTTTGGCTTAAAATCTTACGATACATGCACTCTAAAAAATGCTGGGTTATTTTAACCCAATTTTGGGTAAAATATGGACTAACCCAGCTGTTGGGTTAAATTTATAAATTGCATTTTTGTATCCAATAATTGGTTTTGTCCATATTTGACCCAAAATTGGGTTAAATCAACCCAGCATTTTTTAGAGTGTGGCCCCGTTCATTCTTCCCACGGATCAGTTTTCCTGTCTTCTCTTGCAGAAAAACATCCCCAAAGTATGATGTTTCCACCCCCATGCTTCACAGCAGGTATGGTGTTCGTTGGGACTGCAACTCTGCATTCTTCTTCCTTCAAACATGACGAGTTGAGTTTTTACCAAAAATTTCTATTTTGGTTTCATCTCCCAATCCTCTTCTGGATCATCCATATGCTCTCTGGCAAACTTCAGATGGGCCTGGACATGTACTGGCTTAAGCAGGGGGACACGCCTGGCACTGCAGGATTAGAGTCCCTCTCGGTGTAGTGTGTTACTTATGGTAGCCTTTGTTACTTTGGTCCCAGCTCTCTGCAGGTCATTCATCAGGTCCCTCCGTGTAGTTCTGGGATTTTTGCTCACCGTTCTCATGATCATTTTGACCCCACGGGATGAGATCTTGCGTGGAGCCCCAGATCGAGAGAGATTATCAGTGGTCTTGTATGTCTTCCATTTTCTTACAATTGCTCCCACAGTTGATTTTTTCACACCAAGCTGCTTGCCTATTGTAGATTCACTCTTCCCAGCCTGGTGCAGGTCTACAATTTTCTTCCTGGTGTCCTTCGACAGCTCTTTGGTCTTGGCCATGGTTGAGTTTGGAGTGTGACTGTTTCAGGCTGTGGACAGGTGTCATTTTATACAGATAACGGGTTCAAACAGGTGCCAATAATACAATCTTGCTGGTTTGTGGGTGACCAAATACTTATTTTCCACCATAATTTACAAATAAATTCTTTAAAAATCTTACAATGTGATTTCCTGGATTTTGTTTTCTTCTCATAGTTGAAGTGTACCTATGATGAAAATTACAGACCTATTGGAATTAAGTATCATTATTATCACTACTGCAATAGTTTTCCCCCTTATCTTTTCATGGGTTTTTAATGCACCACAAAAAAAAAAGGATTATGTATGGAAAACCTCACAAACACCAGGGCAGGCAAGACAGGAGGTGAGAAGTGGTTTCAGCGGGATAGCATCTCTATCCCAAGTTGAGACACTCTCGCACTGTACTCCCTCTTTTAATGCACTTTAGACGCTGCACATAACACACACACACAAAATAAATAAATAAACTAATAATAATAATAATAATTAGGAGAAGATAGGGACTGAAGAGATGTGGGGGGAATGTTATCTTTTCATATATCATCTTATATTTTATGCAGGGTTGACAGTGGCAATTAGGAGATGGGATGAAAATATAAATAGACATACAATATTGGCAATATGGTGGTAGTGGGGAGTAGGGGCGGTGAGGGTAATGATAATGGTAATAAATAATAAATGGTTACTTTGGTTACGCATACACACACATACACATACCCACACTCACACCCACTCACACACACACTTAGATCAAACACTTAAACCACTTTTTTGCTCTTATGTCACTTCTGGAATTATGGAATTACAAGATTGCTCACTATTGCACTATGTTTGTTTGTATGTATGTCTAAATGTTTAATAAAAAGAAAAAAAAAAGAAAATTACAGACCTCTCTCATTATTCTAAGTAGGAGAACTTGCACAATCATTGGCCGACTACTACTTTTTATACTTTTTAGCCCCATTGTATTTGTTTATGTAGTTATAACTGTTAACAATGAATGGTGAACATTACTATATATCAACAATACTGTAAAAAGTTGCTGCCTTAAACATTCAAGTTAATTGTGCTTCAAAATTTAAGTCATTTCAACTTAAATTGCAATAAACTGACTTTAAAAATCTTGTTTTGAATCTTGAATTGAATCTTGTATGAATAATAAGATGTATGAATCATAAAAAAGTTGCTTAACTTATTTTGATGAGTTAAAGCAATGTAAAAACGTTGTCATAACTTATTGATATTTTTTACAGTGACACCAAAATCCTAACTAACACACAAAATAGATATTATATTTAATTTATTTATTAGATTTATATAAAATATAATACATTTATATGTATAAGTCTGCAATTCATCTTCAATTGAGGATGTAAAAATGATGACACTGTGTTTAAACAGTATGTGAGAAATAATAATGTTCAAAAGCCAATTAGAATTAAGACTTTTATTTATACTTCTATTCAGCTAGGATGCATTCAACTGATGAAAGGAGATGGTAATAACATTTACAAAAGATATCCATTTCAAACAAATATCCTTTTGAACTTGAAAGGATCATGTGACTGAAGACTGGAATAATGATGCTGAAAATTCAGCTTTGCATCACACAAATAAATTCTATTTTGAAATATATTCAAAATAGGAAACTATGGAATCTCGTTTCCACCAAGGAATACAGCTACCTTTTTTAATTCCATGGTGGTTCTAATAATATTCCACAAAATTACTGTATTATCAAATAAATGCAGCTTTGAGCATAAGATACTTCATTCTAAAACTGGCGATGGTATAATGTACACAACTGACAAATGCACCAAGTGATCAAGCTGTTGCCATAGATGATACATTTATTAAAAGTTACTTGACAGGTGTAAAACATACAAATCACAAACAACATATTGTGAAGCACTATCTCATACTGAAGTCTTCAATGAAAACAAAGATCAATGAATCATCTACTGCTACATTTGGCATCATAAAACATTCTATTCACACCAGATCACTGATTGATCAAGCGCATTACATTATCAGGTGTGCTTGAATGCTCAATTAGTTTGCCGTTTATACTGAACTGCTATGAATCTAGGCTTAGCTTTTATTAAATGAGTAGTTTGGTCCTTATTGTGAAAGTAATTTGAAAAGGGCTTACATAATCTCAAATAAACTTTGCCCTAATATGCTCTTGGCTTTACAAGGACCTGGCAATTCCTCTGTGTTGTTCTGTTTATATCTTAAAAGTGCATCTTTATAACGTTTAATATCACTCTTCTCGTATACTGTATATACATACTCTTTTTCTAGTTCACAAAAGAAAGTTCAGTTACTAGATTTACTCACAAAGTAAAATCACAAGCTCCCCCCGATTAAAAAGAAAACCCACAGAAACAAACGGTGACTGGGAATTTGACAAAAACAGATTCTCTGATGGCATGACTGCTAATTGGAACCTGAAATACCAAATACATGCAAATGTAAGCAAGTTCAAACTCCATAATGAATGCATACTGCACGTCTGACACTTTAAGCACTGATAAACGGTTGAATCCTTTAGTATAAAATGCCAATGAAATTAGTTGCATTGTGCAAACAACTGGGAAATGCAAGGGTGCCTGAAGCAGATGTACTCTTCTTTCTTGTCCTGAAGATTGGAAAAAGCTGTGGGTGGCTCTCTGACTTTGCCGTTTTGTTCATTTTGCAATTATCCTGAGATTTTTAATCTATTCCAAAAAATCAGAAAGAGAAGATACTTCACCTTCATGTTAATATCATCTCCGCAATCATTTAGATCACAGAAAGGTTGTCTTTTAATTTGTTTCCCGCTGAATGCAATGCTTACACATAAACCCATCTAAAAGCCAGTAAATAGTTTCTTATGATTTACCTAATAGATAAAAAAACGCGGGTTCAAGGAAGGGTGGACATGGAATGGTCGGCCATGTTGCGAACTCTGGAGTAGTTAACAAATCCTCGGAAGAACAGCAGGAATCCTGGGTGTGTTCAAAATAACATTAGGTGTAAGGATGTTTTCAATTTCATATTCATTTATATACACTAATGTGCAAATATACACTCACCTACAACAAGGAAAACCCACCACAGCCAGTACTGGCCATCAAAATATCCAGGGAAATAGGTAGAAAACTGTTTAATCACAGAGAGAAAAGGTTGAGTGGTCATCCTCGGTTACATTGCAATAAAAACACTAATACAACAAACAAACAGCTTTAAATATTAACCCACTGCCACCATTTATGATAACACTTTTCAATAACGATCCATTTGTTAACATTATAGTTACAATGAACAATACCTCTATTTATCTCAACGTTCACCGTAAAAAAAAAAAAGTTTTGTTTTTGTGATCTACAATAATAGATCTTCATGCTTGAATGTTAAAAAAATAGCTAGTTCTATTTCTTGTTGGCATTATATTTGATATCTAAATATTAGTGAGAAGAAAGATAAAAAACATTGAGTTCTCAATCTGCAATTCTGCATATGCAATGTTTTATGCATCTTTTAAGCATTTAGGTATCTTGAGTAAAACAGCTCTATGTATAACGAAAGCACATATAAGACTGCAAGTGATGCGATCTGTTTTACTGTGCTTAAAAAAACGTATGTAAGCAGGGTTCCCACACCTTGGTTAGCTTCACATTCAAGGACCTTTCAAGGACTTTCCAGGTCTAATACTCTCAAATTCAAGAACTTAATGTGGGACACATGTGTTGTGTCCAATAGGGTAGTTGCATCACAACGGAAAGAATTTCCGGTTTGTCTGCGGTGGGCTGGATCATCACTGCTTCCATCAATGGCACTCGCTGAACTTAACCGACTGTGCAGCGTAGTGTAAATAAATCCCAAAAAACAAGTCTTTTTGGTATTAAAACAAGTGTTGTACCGAATTTCGAACTCGCGGACAAATCGCACGCCCTTCGTAGAGCTGCTGTTTCGTTTGCGCTACAACATAAAGAACTTTATGACAAACGTGACAGCAACTATAAACATCTTGATAAAAGAGAACTGTTATAGAGTGGTACATGGCAAATGGGCGCCATCTAATGTCAGGGAATGAATTTGCATGTTCACTCGGCTCATCGTCAGCGAAATTTCTTGGGTGTAAACACAAAAAACGCGTCTGAAAACGCTGACGAATAATGTGCGCTGATGTTCGTCCCGGTGGGTATGGGCCTTAATGCGTAAATGTACATAGCTAACGCAATTGAAGAAAGCTAGTAGGCATAGGCCACGAAAAGTTGGCGAAATAACACATTAGCGAGGGAATAACATGGATTTTTTTCCAGAAAATGTTTTGCACAAAATAAATTCAAACACTTTCAAGGGCATTTATCTATTTATGTTTATTTTCAAAAACTTCCCAGGGCTTTGAATTTTTTTTTCCAGATTTACAAACTTACAAGGATTTCAAGGACCCGTGTGGCCAAAACTGGTACTGCAATCACTTTTAAATTACTAGAGCGGTGTTTCCCCTCCCCCTTGACTCTGAGGTTGCCAGATATTCTGCAGTATCCAACATTTATTTATCCGACACGTTTGTATCTGCAGCTGTGGTAACTAGAGATGCCGCAGCACTACTGACTCTGTGATTGGTCCGATCGGTGGAAGGTGGAGCATCAGACCAAAACACAACATAACATCAACATCAGTTGAAGGCTGCAACTTCACTTTTTAAATAACAATATCCTGGCTGGACTACTGTTGTCAGTGATACAAGTATTTGAAATGAACATGATTTTCTTAATGTCTAGTAACATATCAGGGCCATTTTATGATTATTTGAAATACATTTCTTACATACAGCTCCTTTAACCCCTATTAAACGAAATCCTCCAGGCTTTTTTGGAAACTACAGGTATGTGTGTTGGAGCAGGGTTAGGACTAAACTGAGCTTCGCACCCCTGGTTTAGATCTGAACTCTACGTGCTCGGATTGGTTGGCTGGACCAGTGTGTTGTGATTGGTCACCCACTTTGAACAAGTTTCAGAAATGTCACGCCCCTTCCATAACGGTGCGTTACAACACACTTCTAACGTAACTCAATCAGGCCTCACCAGCTTTATTTTGCATGTGCCTTGGGAGGACATATTGTGACCCGTTATTACCGGAAGTGCTTTGTAATTTGCAGAGCTTTTTCATGCTCAAACAGCAATATTACAGACTAAATGTAATAAGAAAATGTAACAGCTCCTCTTTAACAGTTAAGTCGACCCCCCCCCCCCCCTTTTTTTGAATAGACATGAAAATGCACATTTCAAACTTAAATGGTTGTAAGTCAAGAATGCTTTGGAATATAGACATATGATTGGTCTTGTTTTAAAGAAGACATTTGGCAGATTTTAGAAGTGAAATAAATTAAGAAAGTTAAACAGAAAAAAGTTATAGAAGTTTGAGATTATGGAAATGTACAATGTAAAAATATTAATTATTTATATTTTACATAAAATATATATTTTCAAAACCTGGGCTACTCTAAAACTGCAGAAAAATCAAAGCCAAAAATCTGAACAAGTTGTATTTCAAATTTTAGGTTGATATCTCAAAAAATTTGCTTTCAGTAAGATTTTGTTTGAGCGCAGTACCAAACTTTTTCACTAGGGCACAATCAGACTCCATTACTGCCCATATAAGGGCGCCTCCATTATTTATTTCTTGATATTTTAAACTTTTCAGTCCTTTTTTTCCAAAATAATTGTATGGATGCTATATTTAGAACTTTTGGCATGAAAACAAACTGAGGTATCTACCATTTTTTCATGATTTTTCATGTTCTCTGCTATTTTAAAATAAAGGTCCGAACTCGCTTTGAGTATGAAAATATTCTTGTTGCATATTGATAAATGATGGTTCCTCTGTAATATATTTTGAAAATCAGTCACCAAATATGGAAACTAGAGATTGTAAGCTTTCAAATGATATATAGTTTGTCAATATTACTAAAGGTATTTACTAAGATATAATTGATTTAAAAATATAGTGGCAAACGTCCCACCTGTGGGACGGTGACAGTTAACTAGCATGAACATTTTTATTCACTAACATGAACATTTATATTCACTAACACTAACATGACATAAAATGCATAATTAACGTAATAAATAAATAAAAAACGTGCTCATTGTTAGAAACTAAAGTTAACGAATGAGACCTTATTGAAACCTGTTACCATTATGATGTATTGAATATGTAAGATTTATATGATATATGCCGGGTTTCACAGACAGGGTTTAGATTAAGCCAGTTTTAGACCTTAGTTCAATTAGGACATTTAAGTAGCTTTTATAAACATGTATTACAAAAAAATATTCATCGTCTTGTGGCAAAACAATAGCACTGACATATTTTAAGATGTGTCAGCGCAAGTTGCTGTCAGTTAAAATGCCTCAAACATGCATTTAGTTTTAGACTAGTTTAAGCCTTGTCTGTGAAACCGGCCAATCGTATCCTGTCATACCCTGACAATCAGGACCCATTTGACCAGGGACAGTCCAAATCCAGAGATGGCTCCATAGCGGCCGGCCGCAGACGTGGTCAGACAGAAGGACAGGAAGAAGCCAATCCAGTTGAAGAGGAATGCCACTGATGGGGCAAAGAAATGAAAAGCTATTAACGTATCTGCTGCACTTCTGTGTCCAAATGTCAAATTAGTCCAATCATTCATCCATTTCACAGTATCAAAGTGTATCTCAAACCTGTTTGGACGGTAATTGTTTCTCATGAGGATATCTGTAAATAATCAATGAGGAGCCATGTAGATTTTAACTTGAAGAGCGAGTTTTGTGCTGTGTAGCAGGGCTGCCAAATTTTAAGTATAGTTTGGATTGAGAATTTATGAATGGGGATGTAAAAAATAAGTGTATTGTCAAAACATTGGGTAACTAAACAGAATTTTATTAAGTTTAGTGACAACATGTTACATTGTTGACATGGTACAATCACTGGTAGACTTCTGTTTTTATTATTGCATGAAACAGATTTCACCATTTCAATTCAATTCTTGTGATTTGATTCCAATCTCGACTCAACATTTATTTGAACAAATATTAGGTACAGTAGATACATGTTAATTTTTCTCCAGAAAATATAATGCGTTTTTTTTAATAATAACAATTTTATAATGTTTTAATGATACAAGTAAAAATATATAGTGCACATATTTAGCTAAATACTCCTCTCTATAGCTATTTTTTTCTAGCTAACTTACATGCTATATTAAGGTCATTAAATGGCTTACCTAAGGTAAATGTAACGTCATGTGACATAATGTGCTCCAGCTGTTTTACTGACCTCTTTCAGAGGTTGAAAAACGCTGTATCTTTCAACAGACCTATTCCTGTTTACTTACTATTAACTATTAGTAAAGAGTAAGAGATGATTGGTAAAAATGACAGAATCTGAGAGCTGAGAATCTATTTCATATCAAAAACACCCTGCTCTGTCTTGTTTGTCTGTGTCAGTGTCCTCTTTTCTCTATAGGGAGAGAGCGTGTGAAAGGTGTCGAATGCATGGGCAGGCCTTTGTGTAGTTATACGCATTATGAATATCTATATCGGCAATAGACTTCAGCAGATGAAAGACAAAGATATTAGTTAACATACAAGTTACCATAGTTTAAAAAAACATGAACAACAACCAGAGGCTGTGCAATGTTGTGGCATCGTAAAAAAACGGATTGACTTTTACTGTGAGTGATGTCAGCATGTCAACACATCTAGAGCGATCTAATGTGCCATCTACGTATGCATATCTACAGTGAGTATTGTAAACTCTTACTGAAAAACGTAAGCATGAATATCCCATCATTGCCAACTCGCAGTTGGTCCGTATCGTCAAAGCTCTCCCTGGCAATGAAGTCCTCATCCTGTAGTGGATGTAAAAGTAAAGATGTGTCAAAAGAGTGTTGTTTTTTTTATCTGTAATTACGCCTAAAATAATCACAAACCCTCACCCGGTCAGTGACTAGTGGAACAGTGGACTTGGCTTTGCTCCTCTCGGCCTCATCGTATGATGGGAGTGATGTGGCAACATTGTATGAGGGGGGTTTAGGGAACACGTCATCCTCTTTGTACTCAAAAAAAGCTACAAGAAACAAACAAATCAGACAAAGGAGTTATTTCTGGCCCGTCAGGACAGGCAGTGGCAACATTTACACACTTCTGTTACCTGCGTTACTTGCTGCAATGCTGCTGTAGGGTGGAGGTGCATCAGCGGCCTGTTGAAACACCTCCCCTGACTCCTCCTCATTATTCAACTACAGAACAAATGACACACAAGCTGGTGATATTTGGAAAGGATGTTATCAACATTCATTTTAATATGAGGAAAAGGACTCAGAGGTCTAACTAGGACCAAGGAGCAGCACAGAACGTTTTAATATATTTATAGTATAAAATGACCAGCGTTTCGACTAGGGATGGGCATTTTTTTCAAAAATATTGCATTCGAATATTCGGGCTCATAAAAATCGAATATTCGAATATTATTCGAATGTTTTTTTTTTACGTTTTTCTCACCATTTCTGGACAAGTTTACAATTAGGCAATACACAACAAGTTTATAATAGTAATTAAAGTTTTCTTTTAGTTGAAAACATTAAACAGTAGGCCTATGTGTAAACAAAAAAAATATATAAAAAAGCATTATTAAAAGCATGCTCAAGCAGCGCGAGCAAAAAAAAAACCCTAATAAAGCAGATTGCGTCAGATATCGATACAGAACGTACACATATACACACGAGTCAGCAAAGGATTGATTATCGTGTTTATATTGTTTCATGTTTATGTGGAGAAAAACAATAATATCTAACGCTACATGCAGGGCGCCGCCAGCACTTTATGCTCGAGTGAGAAAAGACGCCGCGCTGACAAGACGTTTCAGAGACACAAAGAGAACGGTGTTTCTAACAGCACTTTGCATTTTCTGTTCTTAAAACGGTCTCCCCAACGAAACTTAAAATAAGTGTGTCTCAAAATCATTTTGCTATTAGATAAGTTAACATCTTTGATTACGTGGGGTCCAGCTGCGCTTATCTGCAGTTGTGACGCAGTGATGGACAGCTGTCTTTCCTCACTCGACTGTTTGGATTTCATGTGATTTCTCATAGTGATGATATCATAACTCAGATTAATTAATTGATTTGATCAAAAGTAATTCCGTTTAACTTTAGTAAGATCCTTTTCAAGTAACGTTAATTCCAAACTTCGCGAGGCAGACGACAACATTATGTGATCAAATACAGACAACTTGTTAACACACTCCACAGCGCCATCCAGTGCATTTAATTGTAACTGCGAGTTAGTTCTTAGGATTTATCATGGACTTACTGCATTTACGGCCAGCAAAGCAACGTATTCAAAATTCGAATAGTATTTTATTTTTCGAATAATAATTACAAATCGAATATTCGAAAATTAAATATTCGTGCAATCCCTAGTTTCGACACACATGCGTCTTCTTCAGAGTCAAACGACGACTGAGCCTTTGACTCTGAAGAAGACGCATGTGCGTCGAAACGTTGGTCATTTTATAAATATTTCAAATAAAATATTTCTATCTAAAGCAAATTTTTCAGACGGTCTATTCGATTATAAGTGTCTTTTGAGGGTAATTTTTCAGCCAAATTTGACATGTGATTCAGGTCTTAAAGTGACAGCAGCCTAAAAACCTGCTGTTGGCCGTTAAGGAAAATCAAACAGCGCTGATGTGGAAACCAGTAGAAACATTGTGCACAAGTTATAGAAGACTTTTCAATCCACAAATCACTAATATTCTGTTACCAAGTCAGCACTAAAATTTGCACTCGCTGTTGAGCGGAATCGTAAACACATCTGATTGCCCATTGTGCTCATCGGACATGTCTGAGATTGGCTACAATGATCACCGCTTCAAAAATGTAAATACAATGCTCTTCACCGAGCGCTTAGACAGATACAGAGAGGAGCGTTGAGGTGCTCTAAAGCGCTCCGTCTCCAGTTTTGTAAAACCGTTTTAAACACAGACATCAGAGACATCAAATGAGAGCGTTTTATAGGCTACATCTCGGGTTTCGTACAACCTTTTGAGACTGAAATTCATGCACTTTACAGGGGCTTTCAATTGCTTCACACTTTTTCCAACACTTCAAAGCTCTAAATATAATCCAATTTTAGGAATATTTTTTATATGATTACTCGTAAAACTAAAAGCTTAAAGATGTAGGAAAACTAACACTTTCTGGCAAACAAACAGTTTTATTTTAAACAAAGACGTTTGTTACAACTTGTTATTAAATCAATTTAGTAAATTTTGAAAACAAAAAAAAAGTTATGGACTGCAGTTTTAAATTAACTTTATGAATTTATGATTAAAAATCCCCCCCCCCCCCCAGCGCTTCCAAATCAGGTTCTGTAGAACATGGTGGCACTGGTGCTACTCCTTTAAATGTTACTAGCCTAGAGCCTTGTAGGCTATTGCCTTTATGTTGTTTAGGGCTGTCAAACGATTAATCGCATCCAAAATAAAGGTTTGTTTACATAATATTTGTGGTTTCACTGTATTTAATTATTATATATAAATACACACACACACATGCTTATATTTATTTAAGAAATATTTTCATATTATATTACATTATACTGTATATAGATTTATATTTAATTCATATTATATACATATTTTATATATAATTTATTTTCATTATTTATTATTACACTATTAACATATGTTTTAAAACTTTAATGCTAGGTAACGATTAAATACAGAAAAAAATTTAATCCATTGACAGCACAAATATATATATATATATATATATATATATATATATATATATATATATATATCACACACACACATATATATATATATATATATATATATATATATATATACATATATATATATACATATATATACACATATATATATATATATATATATATATATATATATATATATATATATATATAATTATATTTTTATATTAATTTTTTGTTTGTTTTTATAAAATTACATAAAAATAATATGATATACGATACATTGTCTATCTGGGGAAAAACATATTTTATATATTTACATGTATTTATAACATTTATCTCACAAGTTGTACAAATATTTTCCTTCAGTTTTGTATTTTTGTTTGCTTTGCTGAATCTCTCATATTATGTTTTAACATTTAATATTATACGTAATACTTTATATTATACGAGTATAATATAATATAAAAATAGGCAAAATTTGAAAACAATTAAACCAAATGCTTTAGATTTAATAAATAGCGTCACCTCGGTCTTTTGTAAGTCATGACATGAACTTTAACATCATGTCGTGCTTTAACATTTAACATTATTGTAACAATAAATTAAATATATAGTTGCTCGCTACAACACTTAATCTGACAACCTTAAAGATTGATAATTCGCAAGAAATTACAGATTGTATGCATATTCTATGATTAATCATCTTAAACTCCTCGTTTTCCGGTTTGTTGTTTGTGTAAACTAAGGCCGCTGAAGGAGCGGCTAACCAGCTAATTAGTCGAACTGGGATTACCATCTTTCTTCGGAAAAGATTACACAATTCAGAGTCTGACAAATTGTTATTACAACCGATTCGATTCGATATACGTTCATAAAACCATCAACCTGAGTTACAGAAGAAGAAAAAATCGCTCTAAAACCAATCAAATGATCTTGTTTTACCTGCTGATATCCACTCCTCTGAGCTGTCATTCTTCTGCGTCGATCTGTTCACTTAATCAGTCATACAGTAGCAAAGATGACTAGTTTAACGTGCTTTTTACCTAAAATCACAATTTTACTGTTCCTTAATTTAAATGTCCGTATGAATCCAGAAAGACAGCACTAGGCTAATCTATAGCCCAAACAATGGCGACTGCTCATGCTCAGTCGGGTTTCGTTTCAGCCTCTCCTGT